>VZTJ01000403.1:629703-646641 GCA_013397795.1 Orthonyx spaldingii
GTGTGTTGTTTGGGTTTGTTTGTGGGGGGGGTGTGAGTTGTGGGGTTGGTTTGTTTTGGTATTTCTTTGAGAGACAGGGGGAATACATGTGTTACAGTTCTCACAGCCTGTAGGAATCTGCAAAATATTAAAGCAGTGATGCAGCTTATGCATTCAAACTTCTCTGTAAAACCTTTCAGTATTCACATTTCATATTATTTAGTCCAACAGAAAATCTGTAGTTAATGTAGATGGAGCAGGGTTTCACAGAAAGGCTTTTCATTCTTCAGATGACCAGAAAACTTTTGCAAGATGCTAAATATAGACACTATAGACCAGTGACCTGGGCAGAATAATTACAGGACTGAAACTTCAGGAAGGGTCCAAATTTAAGTAAGGAAATATGTAACAGCTGTACTTCAACTGCACAATAACAAACTTTTTCAATGACAAAGACCCTTTTTGTGCATTTTACCATTTCCTGAACAAGCCTTCAGAAGAGACAAGAAGCCTGGCCATGCGGCTGCACAGTTGCTCTGACACTGGAAAGAATAAAGAATCCTGGTCATTATTATTTTAAGTTATACTACCAGAGCAGAATTCAGTTCTTTTATTTATAATGATTCAAACCAGCCTCTATAAACTCTTATTGAGAATGCCTCTGATTTAAATCATGTGATAAAGTAAGATTCTGCTGGCAAATCTGCTTTCTCCCGCTCTTACATGCACCCATCCCCCAAAAAGACCAATGCAGCTCTTCAAACACTTGCTGTGTTGGAGGAGAAAGAAGGGCAAGACCGCATGAGAGAAGTAGTTCTGGGTTGTATCATAGACACCCACTCTAAAACAGAAAACAATATGAACAGTAGGAAGGCAATTTTCATTCTTACAAAAAGATGTCTCAGTTCATTTCAAAAAGCATTAGTAAATCTCATTCTTTTACCCAATCATTTTCTAATATTAGCTAGGCCAATCTGAGGGTGTGTATTACAGTATCAGCATTCAGAGACAGGAAAAAAAATAAGCAGTTTATCCAGCTGTTTATTCATAACTGGTCCCTGAAGGACGGCTACTGAACAAGTGCTGGCAAGCCCCTCTGGAGGCGTGCCAGCCGCCAGAACCTCTCCACCACCACGGCACAAGTTCAGCAGCACACACGTGCTCTGGCACTGCCTTGCCAGAAAGCCGTGACACACACGCACTCCTCATGTGCCTCCTCGGCAGCCTCACTTGCATGGCAGCCACACAAGGCACCCAAAAAACAGCAGCTTTGTGTGGGCAGACACTCCAGAGGAGAAGGGAGGCCTCCAACCATTCCCTCTGGGCTCAGACAGACAAGAGCAGATGCAATGAACCTCCCGGTGCCTCCCCTGCTGCCCGGGTGACTCACCAGCCTTCCCACTCGCCCTTGCCTTCAGCCTAGCGGGGCTGGAATAAGTGACTCGGTGGCTGGCCCTGCTGGATTTGTGTGACTGGCATTCACACAGCTAGCTTCTCATAGAGCAAGCACTAGATTTTCATCCTAAAAACCCCCTTCCACCAGAAAACAAAAGCTACCAAAAGGTCAAGTGACAAACCATTGACAAAAATCACTTCTAACACAGTTCATTCTCATAAGCCAGTCATCTTCAGACTCAGAACACGTATTTCCTGTTGTATGTTAGTTACTAGAATTGAATGCTGTAAGAGGAAATAGTGGCAATTCTGCTGGTCAGTTTTCCTCCCTGTACCCATTGAAATTAACACTTTGTATATGTAATCAGATTTAAATGGGTTGGGTATCAAATATTTGACCCTCTAGACTTCCAAGATGGAGCATTATGTAGCAAATCTTTAAGGGCAAATTACTATAATCAAAACACTTGCTATTGTAACTAAATACTTTTTTCTTCTTAAATTTTTTTCCTTCCCAACACTATTATTGTTGGCATTTTTCACTTCACAAGTGGCATCAGAGTTGGCAAGATATGCAAGAAAAGCCCCGCAGATAGAAGTTTACTCAAGAACAGCTGCATGTTTAACTCCCAAACATAGCAGCAGCATGAATCCTGCTATCTGCTTCTAGAAGGAAGGGGTTATCTTCCCATTAAGGCTTCCTTGCAAGGACGACAAGAAAAGTTGCCAAATAATACCAAGTGCTCTGGCAGCAGGCTGTAAGGACAGATACTTGCCCAGGGGCAATTCCACGCAAAAAATTTGCCCCACGTCAGGTAGTTGCTGGGTGACCTAAATTACCTCATTAAGAACAGGATCCTGCTTGTCTCAATTTCATCTGCCCAGAAATGAGGCATCTCCCCTGCAATGACAGATGAGCAAGGCAGCCTGTCTGGTGCAGGTCACCAGCAGAAAACACCTCTTCAGGGAGAGCAGAGATCCCCCTGTCTGCAGCTCCGCCAGGGATACTCCATCCTTCTTTGTCCAGCTGAAGCAGGTTTGAAGCATTCAGCATCCTGCATCCAAGAGCCTGGTCTATTCAGCCTCCTGATTTCTATAACAATGTTCTTTCATTTTTCTTAAGGCATATGATGATGCACATTCAGTTACCTTAATGTATAAAATTTTTATTTTGTAGCCAGAGTTGTGAAATAAATAATTACTGAAATGCATCTCAAGAGATACCATGACAGCATTATCACGGAGGTGTTTTGACTCCTTAATTTTTTTATTAGTTCATTCCATCTCCTATTCCAAAACACCTGAAGTATAAGTCCACAATGAAGGCTGAAACATAAGCGAATTAAGTATTTTTTTTATATCAGTAGTGTTGCCTTTCTAATCATTAGACTAATGGTTTTCATTGCATTCCTTTGGGCTGAAAGTTACTTTCGAGGGGGGGAGGGGGAGTTTGCTCCAGGCTAAGTCCTTGTATGCCAAGTTTCAGTCAGCAATGAATTTTAATGGAAAAGTTATAAACCCTTGAAAGCCAAAATTTATAATGGAAATGCTGACACAGTAACAGCTATAGCTAACAGCACAGGTGACACCCTTCTAATATATTGATTCTCTGCTGTTAAACTATTCCTAGGGGCTTAGATTTTGTGCATTTAGAAGTCCAACAAGAAAGATTTCTGTAATTGTATTCACTCAGGTTTTAAGTCAAAGACTTTACATATGCACAGCCATTCCCACTTTGTCAAGAACCTGAAGTACCTGATCAGTAGGATGCCCCAGGTTTCGGTGTTGTTTTGGGTTTGTTTTTTTTTTTAGCAGGTTGACTATTTTGGAAAAGTACAGCAAAGAGGAGAACCTAACCAAGGCATATGAGGAGAGGACAGAAAGAAGAATGAATATACAGCTTGAAGACTGTAAGAAATAGGAGGTGAGGAGACACAAGGAAAACAAAAAGGGATTTTAAAACAGCTAGGAATTGTAATTCTGAGCAGGAAAAGAAAATCCATGTTAATGAAAGAACAGGAAAAAGTGCACAAGAGAACAAGAGCACTCCTGGGAGACAGCAGAGCAAGCAGACATAACCCCAGAAATGGAAAACAGAGGGAAAAAGAAGTATTTTTAATATAAGCCTAACAAAATCATTGCTTAGATAAAAAGAAGAGGACAGGTAGCATAAAGAGCAAAGAATTAGACTCATAAAATCCTATTATGATTTTGCTGGGCTGTTTTGTTTGGTTGTTTGGTTGGTGTTTTTTCTGTATCCTTCTTCATACATTCAAATTGTACTCCATTTCTCTGGCAGAAGTCCAAAAATTCTGTCAATGCCAGGAAAGAGGTGACCAAAACATTTCGCACTTTCAGCTGAAGTCAAACAGCTGCTTGTTTTGGGGCAAATCCTGACATTAATAAAGGACTTTTTTGATCTGCCCATCTCAGTTGCAAGAAAACATTGCTTGTATTTCAGATTCTGTGTTAAAGTCTGTCACTGGCATCCAAACTGACCATATAAATGATGCTAGGTTGTTTTGAAAGCAAGATGGAGAGATTCACAAATAATCAAAACACGCTGCAGGAGTCACTTCTGAACACATGCTCACAAAAAATACAGCATATGAAACTGAAGTTCCAGATGCTTACAGGTATGCATAGTATTTCATGCAGCACAGGAAGAGGGATTTTTTTATTTTGTTTTTAATAAATAGTATATGAACAAAAGAACAACACATACATTGGAATTACGAAAGGAAAAAAAATCCCAGTATGATCTGAAGAAATCCAGACCAGGGACATGGCTGTAAAGACCAGCACAAAGCAAGCCCCGTCTGCAGTTATTATGAGGCTTTGAAAACTTCAAGAAGCCAAAAGTGGATCCTGAGGTTCCCCTCGATGCTCCACATTCACAACTATTTTTATACATCACCCAAAATTATAGAAGCACTATACTTCGAGCTGAGCCCTTTTCTCTTTCCATAGGTTAAGATAATGAGGCATTATTATAAGAAATGGAAAAAAGCCCCTTCCCTCTCCTCCTCCCTAGCCACTGCATTTTATTTAAGGACATGTTATTCTGAAGTTAATAGCTCTGACAGTCCGCCAGGCCAAACAGTCATAAGCAGCAGTAATTCTTGAGCAGCTCTGAAGCTCAATCTTAAATACCACTGGAGTCCTGCGTGCTGAGCTCTCCCTCCCAGCCAGGCTTATCCCGTGCTCTCACCACTATTACCCTTCTGCTTAAGAGCAAAGGAGTGCAGGGTAGAGGGTCAGGCCGTATGTAAAGCCTGAGTTAAGTTCTCAGTCAATACTGTGGAATGACTATGCTATTTCCTCTTAAAAAACCAAAACACTGGTGAATCTCGAGTGCACTGGGCATGGTACACGACAGGAAAATGATCTTATTTAATCACTGGAAAAAAAATGGCATGCAGGTTTCTGCTGGTGTGCTACTGTAACATTTGGCACAATCTCATTGGAAGGATTGTGTCATGCTGACAGATTAATGAGCTCTAAGAGAAATGAACAGATAAATAGAGAATAAGCAAGCGACCTGCACGGACAGAGTTACTGCAAGTAAAGGCTCCATGTCTCGCCTGTATTTGTCTGTGCTCAGCAGACTCAACAGATGAGAAAACATAAATGGAACAAAGCCAGAATATAACTTTACAGACAGAGATGATAATGTTATAAAATTATACTTCACCCCACCAATTAAACAGGTTTCATATATACTGAGGGAGAAGGAAAGAAATTCCCAAAACACAAGAAGAAAGCCAAAACTGGCCTAATGAAGGATATAAGGGAAAGATAAATCCTCTCTTGCCCTTCTTTCCATTCTTTAAACAGTAACTTTTTAACTCAAAAGTACTTTATATCACTTCAGGTTAGTGATTTAACCTATGAAATTATTGTAACATACATTATCCCTTCTATAAGAAACTAAAAAAAAATAGTTTAAGGTTCTTCTGTAAGTTTAACAAGTAAATTGCTTTCTAACACTTTGCCTTGCAAATAAAAAGCACTAAATTAAACAGTAAGTAGGAAATGCTGGTACCAATGGGATGCCTCGTGTTTATGATCTATTCCTGAATTGTGCTATCTGACTAAAAATCAGATTCTACTCTAAAGCCAAATAAGGAAATCTATAACTCACAAAACTTTATAAAGTAGTTAAAAACAGGCGAACAATGTGAACTGCTTCTGACTAAACCAGAAAATTGGAACAAATGATCAAGCTCAAGACTATTGAGAAATAAGAAATAAAAGGAAAATGTTGAACTATTTCAGAAAGAATGAGAAAGAAAATTTCAATTCCCATATCCAACTATTCAAAGACAACAAACCCCAAAAGTATAAATCTCCCAGTCAGCTCAAAAAATGTGAAAAGCATGGATTACTTCTCATTTCAGTTAAACGTGTTTGCTCACCCCTAAATCAGTATTTTCTAATATGTTTTGGAAAAAAAATTAAAATGGAATGAAAAAAAAATTGCAGTCCTGGCACTTCCATGATTTCCCAAACATGTTGTGCAGCTGTGATTTGTTTGTGTTCTCTTCTTTCAGGACAGCTAACAAGTTTCAGAATATTGTATTCCCGTGATGAACTGCTGGAGACAGTCCCAGCTGAACCCAGGCAGTACCAGTGCAGGAGTTATTCCCTTGACACTGCCCACCCTTGCTCCCGGCAGCTGCCCATCCAGCAGGAGGCTGGGTTAGCCTCAACAGAATGCTGCACGCAACTTAAAAACACCGGTTTGGGTTTATTGCGCTGAGCTGGGAGCAACTGAAATGAAGGAAAAGTGTCATGGGGATTTTCCAGCTGAAAAGAAAATCTCCCCAGGGGAAGCGAAGGCCAAACAACATCAGAATTTTACCATTTTGGTCACCTGAGTTTAGCTCCGCTCTGATCCTGAGCTGACAGGAGGCACGCAGCAAAGGTAGAGCTTACTGTAATGATAACAGCATGCAGAAGGCAACAGGAGTTATGCCAACCATGATCTTAACTAATTATTTATCCAACAAGAAGAATGAAGGAAGGCAGAAGTTAGAGACTACCACCAGTGAAAATTGCTACACACCATTAGCATCTTCCTGCAATTTTAAGGACATTCTGATTCAGAAGTTCAGAATCAATCATTTAGGTTTATATGAGATGATCTTTAAAACCACAGAGTCCAACCATTAGCCAGGGACCACAAAGTTCATCCCTAAACCATGTCCCTAAGTGCCACATCTACACATCCTTTAAATATCTCCATGAAGGTATTTCTGATAAGCAAGTTCTGTGAGGAAGAAGTTCCTTCACATCCTGCTATCCTCAGTTTTTTACCTCCTCTAGCAACAGAGGTACCTGACACTGGAGATCAACCCTGCCATCTTTGCATTTGGTGATATTAAACACAAAGGAAGTGAGGTAAGTTCAAAGACTAATTCAAACAAGAGCAATGGACAATGAAGCAGTGTTGGCTTACATAAAGCAGTCTTCCACTTGTGCAGAGCTGCAGATAAGCATCTCTAAAATAATGTACTAAGGCAAAATAACAACATACCACCACAGCCACAAGAGCCCTAAAATAGGAGCCTCAGCAGTTATTGTTACTAGACATTGGTTATTTCTTGGATTATGCAGTCAGAAGATTTCTATTTCAGATTTCTTTCTGTTTATAGTCTACACTCTAAGAGATCATTAACATCAACAAGCTATTCTCTGTTTAGGTAGCAGCAGCAATTTTTTTCTCACTAACAGAATACACTGATAATTGAGAAAAGAAAAATTCAGGCAGGATTGCCTCAGCAGTTCTTGGGTATTCGGCAACTATTCTAACACACTCTTCCATAATACCATTACTATGAGAAGAGATTGTGATTCTTAAATAAACACAAAGAACATTCAACATACGTATAACCATAAGACGCAACTGATAATCACTGTGAAGTTACTTGCCTGCTTTTACTCAAAAAGTCTTGGGGGTAGTGTTGTGCTATGTGTACAAGCAGGTAATAATGCAACAATAAGTAAAGCAAGGCAAAGACACAACATCACAATGAAACCTTTGAGCCTGAGGATCCTTGAGTTGCACTGAATAGTAAATACTTCAATATTGCAACAGATTATCCCATATTTTTCATCATACTTTCACAGCAATGGCAGATCACCCTTTCAAGGCATCAGGGGAAGGAGGGAGAAGAAAGGGGAGTGCTTATGACATTTTGTTTGATTCTGTGATGGCAT
The DNA here is from genome assembly GCA_013397795.1 of Orthonyx spaldingii. NCBI lineage: Eukaryota > Metazoa > Chordata > Aves > Passeriformes > Orthonychidae > Orthonyx > Orthonyx spaldingii. Next base: position 637,300 of record VZTJ01000403.1, read on the forward strand.
TTTAAGTTCTAAGGCTATTAAAGAGAAAGGTTGCAGGAAATTCACAGTGTATGCTATTACAGAAAAAAAAATTTAGCAGATCACCCAGTGACACGACGTGTTCAGTAACTGAAAATTCAGGATCCTTTGGCCTAAAAAATGGGAATGAGTCACTCCCCTTCCCATCTAATCAGGAGTATTCCCTGTATAGCAGACAGCCAAAGCTTGGGGCATTTGCAAACAGCATTTAAAAGTTTATTGGCAGAAGTCAAAACAACTAGCTAGCAGATTATTTCTTTCTGTGTCTCCTATTACTTTAAAACTCCTGGTCTCTTCCTTTTTTCTGGGGACACTGCAGAATGTTTATCTAGGCCAAGTGTGTGTTTGTTTAGTTGGGAGGGTTTTTAATGGTATTTGATAATTCCTTTTAGTCCTCTCCGGGCAACAATTTCTTTCTAGTTAGTTTCAAATATAACATGGGGTTTGTTTGTTAGCTTTTGGAGAGAACTGGCTTTAAAATTATTGTGTAGGTATATTCTCTTCTCCAATCTGTGCCTTGTTGAGGGTCCTGCCTGAGGCTGTAGCAGTATTAGAGTGGCTTTGAGTCTCCAGGGGCTGCACTATGACAGTCTATTAAGAATGCAGGCATTAGAGTAAGAAAAGACAGGTGGATTTTGCTATTAGACTTAGGAACTAGTTTTTAAGCCAAAGATGTGATTGAGAGCCAGAGAGTTATTACAATGTTTTCTACTGCCACTGTCTATCTTTAACAAATAGCATCTCCCTAAGTAGCACAGCCTTCCAGATTTCTAAATCTCCATCATCTAAGTGAACTCAAAGTTCCCAAGACACAACAGAAAAATGGAAGCATGCATCCAGCATTTCCTTGGTTTCACAATTAAACAAAGTCAATCAGTGGTCTGTATTTTGACCAAGGGACAGAAACTTCAGTAAACCCATGAATGTTCTCTATTCTGCAGAGCAGAGTATCCCTTCGGCATTGTGAGCCACAACAGAGAAGTTTGCTGTCACTTACATGCAGGCAAAACATGAGTAAAAAAAGGTTTTGGCAACTGTGGAAGACAGTATCTAGTGGTAACATGACTACATTTTGACTGATGGTTTAAAGACACAGCAGAGCAATGATTGCTTGCTATCACAGTGATGCTACGTGCAGCTACTAAAATCCTGAGAAGGTGGAAGTCAAAAAAATTCATCCTTGTCACTTTGTTGCTACTCTAACAGGTACATCATGGGATAAAAGATGCATCGAAGGACAGCACTGCCACATATTCAGGACTTTAATAGAAGTCTCCTGGTATTTTGGGGGATTTTCTTATATACTTAAACATCTAACACGGCAATCACATGAAGTAGTTAAATGAGAAACTCAGCTTTCTTGAGCCTGTTATTTGTGGAGAAGAGTTCTTAAAATACAGATTTCCAGTACCACATCACTGATTAAGCTAAGTCTTGCAGAAGGCATTTAAAATTTAATATTTTAACATGCCCACAAATAAAAATCCCTCCTCAGAGGGAGCATTCTGAAACCAATGGTGCAGTCACTCCTCCAAAACTCAATACCCTGCTAAAACCATACAGCCTCAGATCCTGCTCACAGCAAGATTTGTTTGTGAAGAGCTGATTATCCTTGTGTGCAAGAGAAAATACAATCTTCATTAGAAGAGAGGTCGGAGTTCATCACTATTCATCTGCATGCTACATTCCTACATTAAGTTATATTAAAATATGATGGGCACTGCCTATGATATCATTCCGTAACCTTGTATATTCTTAGTGTCATCTGTTTCTGGGCTTGAGAGGATTTTTTTTCTTATTATTTTTGCCAGTTTTCAATTTCAGTGTGACAACTTCCATGAACTACTCAATTAAACTAATACTTTAAGTAAGATTTCTCAAGAAAATACTATATGTTACTCCCCCAAAATCAAGTTACAGTTCATGAACTTCAGTCTCCTCCTCATATCAGTGTTATAATTTTGACAAAATAAGGCTTTCCAGTTTTTCTGGCCCAATTTCCACATTTATGTAACTAAACTATTTAAGACCCATGACTCTGTTACTTACATAAACTGTTTCTAATTCATGTTTCTCTTACTCACATATGCACAGAATCACAGAATAGGGTGAGTTGGAAGGGACCACCAAGGATCATCGAGTTCAGCTCCTGGCCCTGCACAGCACCATCCCAAGAGTCATACCCAGTCCCTGAGAGCATTGTCCAAATGCTCTAACTCTGCCAGGCTTGGTGCTGTGACCACTTCCCTGGGGAGCCTGTTCCTGTGCCCAACCACCCTCTGGGTGAAGTTCAACAAGTGAAAGTGACAGATTCTGATGAGATGCTGGAAATCAGTGTCACCGAGAGGGCCCGTGGGGCAGGCTGAATCTGAGTCAGCAGTGCCCTGGCAGCCAGGAGGGCCAAGAGGTATCAGGGAGCATCAGGAGCATCAGGCACAGCATCGCCAGCCGGGCAAGGGAGGGGATTGTCCTGCTCTGCTCTGCACTGGGGTGGCCTCACCTCGAGTGCTGGGGGCAGTTTTGGGCACCACAATGTAAAAAGAATATTAAACTGTTAGAAAGTGTCCAAAGGAGGGCCATCAGGCTGGTGAAGGGCCTTGAGGGGAAGACGTGTGGGGAGCAGCTGAGGTCACTTGGTCTGTTCAGCCTGGAGGAGACTGAGGGGAGACCTCACTGCAGTCTGCAACTTCCTTGTGAGGGGAAGAGGAGGGGCAGGCACTGATCTCTTCTCTGTGGTGACCAGTGACAGGACCTGAGGGAATGGCCTGAAGTTGTATCAGGGAAGGTTTAGGTTAGATATTAGAAAAAAATTGGTGTAAATGTTTACACGTGGACTAAAAACTGTAGCTCACCAAGTTTGATGTTTGGTTGCCCTTTCTCTGCCTGTTTGAGAGGGAGGACAACAGATGACCTTTTTTTCTTCCTTCTCTTGCTCAACTCACTATTTGTTTCACAATTCATTCAATATAATGGCCAGTTGTGTTTGAAATTCATTCAGATAACATTCCCAAATTTTTTGGATCTAGATGGTTTGAACCTGCTAGTTTACATGGCAGGTCTAATTTTTTTAATGGCACTCTTAAAATCCTTTCCATGAGCAGCCAGGTTTGCATGACTGCCAGACTGTCCCTTGCCTGGACCCTGCACTCTCTCTTATCAGAAGCATTTTGAACTCACTCTTTAATGGCACATGACACCCACAGCCACGGAACCATACAGAATATGTGAACTAACTACTCTCACACACACACAAGGTCCCTTTCTCATTTGGAATAGGATAATTAGTGAAGAAACTTTGATTATTTCAAGCATGTAACTTTTCTCATTTATAAGCAACAAGCTCTGGAATAGTTTAGAAGTACTACTTTCCATGCCTTCTGTGTGCACTTCAGAAAAAATACCATGGACGTGATATTATATTTTTATATTATATTATATTTTGATGTCAGATTTACCTATTTGCACTATGTACAGCTTATTGTATAATAATGCACTGACATTAAAACCAAAAGAGTATTGGGTTTTTTTGTTAAATGATCCCCCAGCAGCAGCTGCACATACACAGAGAACACATGGTTCTGGACAGAAGGCCCTGTGACAGACTAACCAAACACTCGAAAGGGAAGTTTTCAGTTATCACAGTCCAAGTACATCATTTCTACTGGAAGGATATTGCAATCTGCAAATTAACCATGAATTAAATTTATATTAAAAAATAATATCCTGCATTTTACATGCTAAATTAAAACAGATGTAATTAAAGCCTTTGAAAGTAATTTTGGCTGAAGCTTCATTTATATCTACAGCTAAAGCAGACACTTTCTCAGGCATTTGTGCCAAATTTGACTAATTTTTCTGCTCTGTGTTTTAATGACTGTATATGCTTTCCTGTTGCAGTTAGAAATATCCATTACACACTTGAACAGCCAATGCTATGAGAAACCATGTGCTTTTGTTTAAGCCTAGTGGTATTTCCAATCATGATGTGGTAATGGCAAAGCTCACAGATGCTTCTGCTGTACACTGCTACAGACTGCCTGTAGTCAGACACACCCCACCATGACCCACACCTGACTTCGGCTGCAGCAACACAGCATACCCAGAGCAACCCTGCAGATGTAAGAGAAGCTGCTCAGCATCGTGCTCCATGTTAGGCTGAAACGCCACTGCACTTCTCCTGCTATGGCACCTATGTTAAAGCCAACTTCAATAAACATTTTCTTCTCAAAGAAGACTGATTTGTTTGGAGTTAGATTCCTTGCTTCCCCACCACTCCTGTGCAGACACACAAAAGGCATTGCGGCGAAGAACCCAGTTCTTACAGCACAGCCCTGTACCAGCATCCCCAGAGAATCCCAGCCTCTTCATGTATGGGTTGAATTTCAGGGTCTTAAGAAAAGCTATTCCTTAAGTACAAGAATCCATGTCAGACAAAAAGTTTTGGAGATCACCCCTTCTAGTGCAAGTTCAAGGTTTCCAGTCCACTTGTAAAGTTAAACAGGAGGAATTTCAAGTGCAAAAAAACTGTAAACTGTTGCAATCCACTCCTTGTTTTCCTTGGCTTAACTGCCAAGTTACCTCCCCAGGCAGTCAGCTACAAGCTGCTAGTAGAATTGGAGTTTTAGATATTTGCATTTCGTGAGATCTTCCTGCAAAAACAGCCTTGTGCTCCTCCTTGGCTTTGTGGACCAAACCACAGGATGAAATCACTTCTAAATGTGTGTATCACATACTATAGGTATGTGTGTACTTACACGTTGTCTGTGGTTAATACTGACAGATTAGTGAGCAAGTTCCCCCTGAGCAACAAAGTCTATACCAAATGCTTCAACGAGTCTACCTTTCAAGAAAATGGGAACAGCTGCAAGTAGGAGAAGGCAATCACAGCTGTCTTAAGTTTAAAGTGAATTACGTGGAAGGATTTGCAGATTTTAAAAAATTAAGTGGACTTAAAATAGCAATTTCTGAAAGTTGGAGATATTTTAAATAAGAATAAAATGTATACTTTTTAGATAGTTGTGGGTCAGAGTCTCCACTCGGTTGTATAAGCAAAAATTTTAACTCATCGCAGAGAGATCAACAGAACTGTTTCTTACACCTCCAAGGATTTGAAAAAGGAGAACTTGGCCAAAAACTTTCTTCTAAGAGGAAATATGCCTTTTGCGAGTTGACTGGTAAAAATAAGACAAGCTATATATGTAAAACGTTCATGTCCATTCTACCAACATTTGCATAATAAATATTCTCTTCATCTCAGTAAAATTCAAAACAACTATATGTAATAATGTACATTATTTCCTTAATGTGGAGAACATGCAAAGGACCTAATGCAAATTAGTTTTTATCCTATGAAAGTGTTCAAATTTAGGTTGTACAGGGTTTTGTGCCACCTCATCCAGTGAAAGACGATGCTGCCCGTGGCAGGGAAGCTGGACTAAATATCTTTACATTCTGTGACTCCATGAACAAACAGAAGAATGCATCATTGTACTCAGAGTAGATATTACAGTGCTCCTTATGAACAGTGTCCACTACAAAAAAAGACAACATTTTATGCCATGTTAGGGGGATTTTTCAGTAAGAATGTCTGAACAGGGAAAGAAGAGAGTTAACCAAAATATGAAAGCTACTCAAAGCAAGTCTGAAATTATCAGGCATTTTCCTAATAAACAAGTCACACACATGTTTGACCCACACTAAGATTTACCTTGAAAATCTCTACATCCCTGCTGTGAAGATTCAGACATACCTGGGTCTAGATCTTGGCTTGGAGTATAAAACCAAGGGAGTACCCAGCCTTGTGCCAGGAGACTTGCACTGCAGGAAGGACCCATGCACACAAGTCCTGAAACTAGTTTCAGATACAGGACCTGGAGCATGGCCTTCTTCTTTATGGTGGCAGTGTTTACCTGCACAGAAATTCAGTGTTTACCATTACAAAGCAGTGGAGGTGCACAGTGGTCCCCTTTGAACAAACAAAAGCTTGTTGCTATGTTTTGTACACCTTGTCCAAAGCTTAATAAAATTCTAGACTACCAAAGCATCAAAACCCCATTTTTGCTTATTTCCAGACTCTTCCTCAGGAAACATAGCATGTGAATCAAAAACTCCCTGCCTTGCCTGTCATTTGTGGATTTTTAATAGATGTTGGGGTAGTAAGTACTTAACTTTTCCATATGATAAAGGTTCTGTTTTGAAACATATAATACTCAAAACTTGCAATACGGTCCTCAAAGAAAATAAGATGGAAGTTTTAAACTAGTATGCATTTGGAAAGCTCTGAGAAGTCAGCACTTTCCATCTGTGATGCATATTCCTATTTTTATTGTATTCATTCCATAGAAGAAACACCTGCCTTCACCGCATTTCTTTTCCCCAGCTTATCAGTTCACACCCTTGACCAAAGTACAAAAAACAGCATTTACGAACACTCTGCAGGTGAAAAACTATTCCTCTGTATACATTACACATCTTGGGAACTCAACATTCCTTTCATGCTGAAAATCTATTCAAGCCTTCCCACATCTGTGGGCTAAGTGGTTTGCTCCAGCCAGGGGGGCTGACAATTGCTGATATTTCAAGAAACCTAATCTCTTAATGTTTGGGATCAGATGAAGGGTACGGCCATAAAAGAGACAGCTTGAAACAGGCCTAATCTCCAGCATATCTGAACCTACAGATGGCAGAGACTCTGAGCTGCCACCAACATAGATTCGACTGACTGGAGTCTGCCTGCCCAAGGGTGGTCTAAACAGAGCAATTCAGTTGTGCACAGAAATCTCTCATGCCAATATTTCTGTCCTGGGCAAGTAAAGAAATTGTAAATCGAGCATGCACCACTTCCATCAGACAGCAGCAGCGATAGACTGCTGACCAGACAATATTCCTGCTCAGTCTATGCCTAAATTCCTACTTCTCGGTTTCCAGACTGCCAGTTTCCTTAGGTCTGTCACTGCACTGGTGACTCCGTGCCTGAAGATTTCCTGACCAGACAACCCTGTGCTACCTTTCCCAGTCTACAGTCACAGACACATTGTTACTTTTTACAGAGACACTGGACTTTTTCTCAGGAAAATACAGCACTGATCAGTGTTGGGACACACCAGAGGCTCAGCTTTTCCGTTCAGCCTGCTCCATAACATGATGCATAACGGTACCCTTGTCTCTCCTCCAACAGAGCAATAACCACTATATTCTTCATTCCTTGTAAAATATAAGCATTTCTACCTCAGCTTAACTTCTCACTACTAGGAGGTCAACGTGCTAATTGTGACTCCCAAAAACTTATTAAAAAGAACAAAGCAAACTTTGAATTGTAAATATTCTAAAACAAGTTTAAACTTTCAAGTAGAATTTTAAGTCGACTACAAACTAAACCTATGAGTCACCACATGCACCCAAAGACCAAAATCAATGATATATAATGTGCAACACAGCCCTCCTGCAGTGGTCCCTGAAATAAGAAAAGAGACCGCCCTGACTGTATGCAGAGCAGCAATGTAACCAGAATTAATAATTTCCAAGAGGGCTGATCTGAGAAGCTCAGAGCCCAAGAGAGAGCCATCCTCCCTGGAGCACAGCACATCTGCAAAGCAGGATGTTTTCCAAGCTAAGAGCTGATGTGTTTTTCTGGTGAGGAAGCAGGAGGCGTAAGGATTATGGTTACTTTCCAGGGCCCTGGGAAGGTGGGGGAGGGAGGTCAGGCACATGGGGCACATTCACACAATTATCCAGGCACCAAAAAAAAAAAGCTATTCTGATCCCTCCTTCAGCAGAACAGCAGCAGTGCTCAGCAAGTCGTGAATTTACTGCGTGGGAGTTGCTTCAACTCTCTCAGGGAGCTTTTTCTGCTATACTGCATATACTGGGTTATGTGTCTGGTGTGTCTTTCATTAACTTACAGAGCCCAAATATAAGAGAATGCATATGGGAGCTGGGGAAGTGACAAAGCAAAGCTGATTGGCATCTCCAGATTGGCATTTCAGGAGTTAAACTGAATTTTTCCAAAGTACTCATCACCATAGACGATTTAATAATAAATTAGCTGAAAGAAAAAAAAATAAGTGAGTTAAGACTATCACTCCCCATTTAACTTGATTCAACAGGTTAAAGGTCAGTTTTTAAATATCTCAAGACAGAAAGACTTTTGTTACTAAAGTTACACCAAAGCCCATTCTGACTGCCTGAATACATACACCTACAATTAAAGTGTAGATTACAAAAGAAAAAACAATACAAAAACCACCGAACAGAAAGTCAACATGATAAAATTAGTTCCATGCTCCCATTAGAAATCCACTCTAAATATCCCACAGGTGGCTAAAGAACCAGCACCTAGCTGTACACCTGAAAGAACACATTCATCCAAGTGCAGGATTTAGACAGGTTGGGTCAAAAATGTCAAAACAACAAATTTTTGGGTTCACTAATAACTCAGTTTTCATTTTAATATCTGTGGTACAAATATGTGCTTATTCTTCGAAAATTTGTCATTTAAGAATGTAACTGAAAGCATAAGCCCAAAGACAACATAGAAGAGAGTAAACCTAAATCAGTAGCTTTATTGAGACTGAAAAGACAAGGAAATCCTCACCACAGAAACAGAAGTTCATCATTTTCAGAAAGTTTTATTACTTCATTTCACCTAAAGATTCTTGCACATTGACTGTCATGTACCCACAATATTTGCAGTGGTTCTCACCACCTGCTGCCAATACCAAAGCATGCATTATCCTTCCTCATTAGGACTATGAAAGCCAGCTTTAAGGACAAGGCTGTATTTTAATTGCTGAATCTGAAATTTACTACTCTACCTCTCCCAAGCAATTCCACTTTAATAATTTGCCACATATCAGGAGGCCTGAAAGAATTTAGAATCTAAGGTTTTCCCTGGAAAACAGGCCTCCAGTTTTTTCAGACAGATGTCCTTTACACTGTTATGAAGTGTGTGACTCACTTAGGGACTGGTCAGAAAGATGGCACACTTGAAAAGATTGTCATCAAAAAAACAGCAGGTTGAACCAAAATCCCGTGGCTGATTTAAAGAAAACAATTCCTCCTATTCTGAAGACATAAACTAGAGACACAGAGCAGTTTTCTTTAAAGTTCTGGTATTAGGTTCTGCTTTTCATGACACATCAATGCAACTTTAAGACAGTCATTTCACTCTGTGGTGCAGAGGATACATTTTGATTAATTTTTAAAGGTGGAAGTGGTTGTGATAGAACTTTTGTACTTACTGACCAAACCTTAAATCCTGAGACCTTTGACTCTTTAAAAAAAAAAAAAAAAAAAAAAAAGAAAAACATCTAGCACTATTCCACA
>VZTJ01000403.1:649022-674256 GCA_013397795.1 Orthonyx spaldingii
AAGAAAAAAAAGGGCAAACAATGTTTCACGTTCACTCCACTTGACTCCAATTAACAAGTTTTTGCGAAGGGCAATACCGAGTTTCTAATGTGATGTGCTAGAGGCATAGTCACCAGCATTTTCCCTTAAGTTCTTTCTGCACATTCTGATACTGTGTTTCAGTCAGAAACTAGGTCATAAACTTTTCTATTGGAAAGCGTTTATAGCTGTTTGGACAGGATTATTCTGTTCAAGAGGTTATAATAATATAGGAAGCTTGCAAGCATACTTTTTCCAAACTCTTGGTATGTCAATGCCAGTTCGAGAAATTGGCTTCTTATTTACCCTTTTTTGGCTCCTCCAATCTCAATTTCTTGTTTGTTTTGACCTCCTTCTGGACAAATATAAAACTCACTGTTTCATCTAATTAACAGGAGGAAGAGTATAGAAAAATCTCTCATTCATTCCAGTTCCAGAATCAGTTTTATAAAAACATTGTCAGAGTTTCAAGAAGCATTCAGATATTAAGAGTCCTGCCAAAGTTTACAATCTAGTTATATCCTGCTACACAAAAAAAAAAAAAAAATTAAAAACCTGCTCTGTTTTTACAATTTTATACAAATCTCTGGCAAGAAACAATCCACCTCCACATATTCACATGCATCCAGACGATCTCTGGATAAGCCTTTAGTTTAATCAAATTGTCCAATTCACTTTCTCCATTTCCAAACTCTCTCAACACATTTTTCTCAGCCACTCCTTCCTGTACAGGAAAACAAAGCGGATTTGCCCTTCTCCCCACCACATTGCCCTTTTGAAGGCTTAAAGCAGCGAGCCAACAGTTCACCCATAGTTCTAGAATTGCAAAGCTTTTGCATTTGAGGTGCCTTCTTTTGGTTCTCCATTAAATATCTGGTCATTTTGTACCACAAGCAAGTTCAGTGTTCATCAGCCTCACAAAAGGGATTCAGGGGAAAACCTTTGCCCATTTTCTGGGGACTTAAGGAACAAGGTGTCCAACAGTTTCCTCTAAGTGAGCAAGCTGGCTTGGCAGTATTTTATGTGTTTTTCCATGAGTCATCAGAATGCACACAGTGGTGTCATCTTCAAGTGAAATAGCCTTAAATGATATGCTACATCCAATTTGCCCTGTATCTCATAAGGATTTAGACCCAAATATAGACACAGAAGGGAAAATAAGGGCACTTGGGATAGAAAAGAGTGTACAACATTCATCTGGTTCTGTAATTACTTATTAAGTCCAAGATCTCCACTGTTTTCAACAAAAACAAAAATTGAGAGCAAAAATAAACCAAACTTCTATCCAGCTGCATAAATTTTGTCTCCCAAATATTCTCTGTCAAGAAGGAGAATCAGTGTAATTAAATTATTCTCCTTCAACTGGCTCTAAGATGTTAGCTAAGAGCTGTTTTGGTTTCTATTTGCTTTTACAGAATTTGAAATGCCTTTACACTTAAAAGTGTTGTACTCTGAATTCTGTAGTTAGCACACTCACAGTATCAAATTTTACCTTTTCAGAGAGGCCCCAGCTCCAATGTTTCCAGCAATCCTACCGGAATAGTTAACATCATATATATTGCACAGTGTTTTTATGAGATTCTATCTAAGCAAGTCAGGTAGATTTATGCAATATTCACACTTCCTTCTACAGCCTTGACACATCAGGTGCAGTATGTACAGTCAGGTACTCAGTGCAATGATTTTGCTGCAAAGGGATCATTGGGCAATTCCTTTTTTTTCTTTTAGTCCATCTAAAGTTCCTGTGAACCCAAAAGCAATGTTTTAAATGTGCAAAAGAAAAACAACAAGAAAAAATATAGTTCAGTTCTGATTAATGGTCCTATATTTCAGTGTCTTGCTGGGAGGCTCAACCCACTGAGTGTGTATCCCCAGGATATTTTAAATTTATGGTAGTTTCTTCCACATAATCTTGAATCCTGTCAGGAAAAAAAATGGCAGGATGACTGCTTAATAGATGACATAGCATCTTCTCTGTTGCTTTCTGTAACTCTAGGAGGTACAGAACATAAACCCCAAATTACTATTAAAATCACAGGAAATAAACTAGAAGAGAAAAGCAAGACAGGTCTGAGCAGCTGTCTCAAACCTATTAATTAGGAAGGCACTAGCAGTGGGAGGGCCACAGAAGTCCTGCAGTTTCGTTTCACTTCAAGGAGATTTTAGTCTAGCTGCTTTTTAAACTCTCTTTAAAGCTTCCCACTTATCATCCTTTCCTACCAGCTCACCACAGCAGAAAAGGCTCAGCTCAACCCCTGAGTCTCCTGGCACGTCAACCCAGTTCCCAGTTGCTAAATGAAACCAGCAAGTAGGAGGTTCAACACTAACTTCAGGGACTACTTGCTTCCTCCCTCCCAGAATTCAGCTGGGGAATCCTGAACAATACAAAGCTGCAGAGCCTAAAAATTCACCTGGGATCAAAACATAACCTCACAAATTCACAGAAAGGGATAGCATAGCCAAGACTGCTCAACACAGAAGCCAACACTGACTCAGATGTCCATCTGTGGAGCATCAGAAGTTGATCTGGGAAGCAACCACATGCTCCACTGTCCTCTCTTGGCATCAGCTGTCAGTCATTCCATGTGACAGGAGGCTACTAGGCCTTCCCTAAAGCTCTAGGTCTAACCTGGTCCTTGATCTGCAGATACTGACATTTTGATGTGATAGCTATGTTTATGTTCTTGCACCCTGCAAGTTGGAGGACAAAGTAAACTCCAGGGTCATTCCTTTGTATATTTTGCGTCTTTACCTTAAGACACCTCTTTAACACTGTACCTACACATCTGGCTCCAACCTGAACACAACACAGTCTTTACCACATCTATCTTCACAATGCTCTTACAAAGGAAGAAAAGAAGAGGGCAATTGGAAGACCAAAGATAGTAAAGCCCATGTGTGACTTGAAACAGCACTTATATATAAGCCCAACCCTTTCACTTCAGCTGAAATACGCACTCAGCAGTACCAACCTTGTCTTTAGAGTGCTGGCTGCCTAGCAGCTCTACCCTGCCAGCACTACAAGGTGATCCTCAGGGTCACAGAAAGCTCAATGTAGCCCTGGGCATATCAGAGTTGTGCAAAAAAGAGTACTCTGGACACACTATTTTCTCTACCAGAAATGCAAGCGTATTGGTATGTAGGCACTTAGTTACCACTGATACAGAAACTAAAGAATTTGTCCATGTTTTCCCAGGAAGCTTGTGGCACAGCAAGCACTAAATCAATACCAACTTTTGCCTGCCTTTGTGCAGGCTTTAACAAGCTTGTGTTAACTTCCAAGGATATCAGCAACTTGACAACTATATCCTGAACTGGCACAGCCTCAAAGAACAAGTTAAATTACCTAAACCACTCAAAAAATGTTGAAATTATCCTAATATTCAGACCTATACTTTTAACTGCTAATGTGAAATAAAATTCTTATGGAAATTTATACAGTAGCAAGGGTAAAGACTGTAATAGCAGCAGCAGCATCTGTTACCAGGGTTACCAAATCTGGAAGGAAAACAAGAAACCTGGTGACACTGATTTACAGAGAGATATATGTAAACATTCATGTAGACAAGAGATTTATATTTTATATTCAGTGAATTTTAGTGATGTAACATTAAAGACTGCTACTATTGAAGCTGAACCAAAACAATGTGAGGAAAGTTAATGAACAGCCACACCAAATGGCATACATCTGATTTCTTACCTGGAGTGTGTTCTGTTCATCCATCCATCATTACTACTGTCCCAGGATAATGCTTCAGCAACCACATAACAAAAAGATCTGGTGAACTCCTAAGTGTTTAAAAAGAAATAGCATGTTACACAATATAAAAGCCACCAAATCCATTGCAAATAGAACAATAATACCTCAGAATTCAGTGTGACACTGAACTTGCAAGGATTTTTTTCAGCTCCAATGATTCATTTTTTAAATGTAATTTTTTTATTTAGACTTTATGCATTCAAATGAAGTTGTGATATGTTCTGCTGAGGCAGAATCAGAACCACAAGTAATACAACTACCAACAAAACTAATTATAGATGGAAAAATCAACATGACATGTAAAAACAGAAGAATCAAAAGAAAAACAGCAATCCACAGTCAGTTTAATGATTTGGCACCTATGCCGCATCTATATATTCATTGTTGATATTAATTCACACTAATTTTAGAGAGGTTTTTCGGTTCTCACAGAAAAAGAAATAACATTTCCAAATTATGGTTGCACTTTATAGAATGACTTACACTAAATGCGAAATATGCCTTTCCTTAATATTTTTCCTTTATTTTCTGTTGGAAAGCTCTGTGTTTAAGAGCTTTGTCCAGGTACAAAGAATACTTGAAAATTTTGGACACAGCATTGTTGAGTGCTACATTTTGACTTTAGAGCCACAATGAAAGTACATTAAAAAGCTGCGTAACTTACATTAGTTAAATGGTATCTGCAAAATCTTCTTTTCATAAATCACATACCAAATTGGAAAAATGTGCACTGCTAGTGTTACATGTATCTGCTTGATTAACAAAGTAAGGATGCAGTCAGGAAATTAACCTTTCAGATTGCATGTACTGCAGTTAACTCCCATGTCTGAAAGCATAGCATCATAAATTTCATGGGCAAAACATGCTTTCTAGGGCACAGGAAAAGTCCTTCTTCATAACAGCACACAGATGGATCTGCTGTTACAAAGCACACCATATTTTATTGTGAATTACATCTATATCACACCTTTCTTCCCTGTTGCATTATAAAACATTATAAAACTATCTTCATCAAATATAAGGTACACGATGCAATCTCCACATAGGTCCCACTCAATTTCCAGCAATCTGTAGCACATGGAAGATCATTCTGGTTTCTGCTGCTTCAATGCAGTTGCTTCTCATGGACAGTCCAGCTGCCTACTCCAGTAAGTGAGGCTTAGCAAAGCATCACTCAGGATATGGCTACAATTGTGTTTGACTGTACTTCATTTATGATGAGACAAAGTTTACAAAATATGGAGAAAGATACCTATCTCATCATCTACAAAACTTGAAATATTTTATCTAACACTTGTTTTTCTATGTCTTTTCGCGTCACCCCAGTTTTACATAACTGTCTAAAAGCTGAGAGAACCTCACCCCCAATTACACAGTAGAACCTTCAGTGTATCTCTGTGTTAAGAAATAACTTGAAATAAAGCAGGATAGGGTGATATTCTTATTTCATTAGTGACTCCTCTCATATTTGTTCTGTTTACAAATTAAATCAATAAATCAATCAGGTAAATGTAAGTTAGCTTTATCTAGAATGCATCTTATAAACATGGTATACATTCAAGCTATTACATAGCAGGGGGGAAACCCTAAATTACAGTCCCCTATTCATGTTTAAATCCCGTTAGTGTGAACTCAACAATGAGCCAATGAAGACCTAACATATAGAGAGACACCTGACAGTTGTACCATTACGTGCAGTGGCTTTGATCTATAATTTTCACCTTATAACTCTAAGGTCCTGAAAATCCAGCCAAAATATCAGCCAACTGTTCCCACAAAACGTGCTTTTAAAACTCGAGTCTCTTCCAACAGAATTTCTGCAATTTCTGCAAGATCACTACACCCAAGATCACTGAAGAATGTAGGAAAAACAGAAACATCTCTAAAGCACAAGCTGCTTAGCTGAACATAGAGCCACTAAAAAAAAAATCAAACCAACCCAGGACAAAATTAATTGATAGAAGAGCATACCTAATTTATTTAACTGCAATTCCTGACTTTAGAGGATAATTGCCACTTGTGACTACTTAAAGCCACATTAAGTATTAAACAAGAGACCATGAAAATTGGGGCAAAGAGTGTTGGAGCAAGGGTATAGTAAAGAAAAAAAGTTCTATTCAGACTTTGGCTCCTAGGCCATCCCTGTGGACTGCTGGTAGTCCTTACAGTTTCAGAAGGTGCTCTACAAAATAATCATGAAGAGAGAAAAAAAACAAAAACACATTCCTAAGCGCGCAAGCAAGAAAATGGAAAATAAATAAAAAGAGTAGGTCAGCAGTCAAAGTTGAGTGTGATTCTCATCTGGTCACAAATGAAAAACATTGTTGAAACACAGCACAATGCTATCCATACATTTTTCCTTTCTCTGAAAAAAGAAAAAAGATTTAGGTGACCTACTGATGAAAGACAGATTGATGAATACTTTTACAAGTTCTATTTCTTTGAATATATATTCTAGGCACATAAACATGCGACTCAAAGGGGGCAAAATCTTTGAAGCAAAAATAAAGAACACAAAAGCACAAGAGCACCCAAAATACTTTCCAGCTCTTGGTGCTAAGTATGTGTTCAAGCAGAACCTCGGACCATTTTTGGGGAAACTCATTCATGCATCAGCCTTCATGGCGTGGCATCAACATCAGGACCTCCCATCAGGTAGCCTAGACAGGCATTGTGGTACTTTTTAGACAGGGGGTTCATGAGGATCACCAACCTACCAACCAGGACTTGCTCACCATCTCCAAAGACCAAATGAAGCAAAATAAAAAGCTAATATCAAGATTTAACCTTTAAAATTAGACAGCTTTCATCTGTTTGATTTCTTAAACAATCAGGGCAGTCACATTATTCAATTTTAATTCCTGATTTCCTTCCTAAGGAAATAGATACAAGTATTGCTTTGTCTACTCAGACAACAGTGCTGCCTGAGGCTGGCAGTCCTAAAATGCTGGGGAGAGAGTCAAGATCACTATGATCAATATCCTTCCACCCTCTCCTTGCATTTCCATTAGAGACAGGAGAGCCCTGAAGGATCCGACTATTGCTCTGAGCAGTGGCTTGGCCCTTCACACTCCTTGCTTGAGTGGAAAGCAACTCTACCACAGTCATCAACAGCCAACTGAGATTACTGGGTGAGGAATCTCCTGCCAGCAGCCCCTCTGCTCTTCCCCATTCCTGAGCAGAGGGGCTGCTTGGAGATGAGACAATGAGGTCTATATATGCAACCAAAGAGATTCAACCTAGAAATCCTCCTTTTCTGCCAGGAATCATTAAAAGCAGTTTCTGCTAGCTGTGGAAATCAGTCATGCTCTTCTGGAGCAATGAGATGTATCATCTGGATATTGCTGGCTGCCAGGCTCAGTTCCAGCACCACTGTCTACAGGATGCCCCTTCTTCCTTCACACCAAGCAAAGTTTTGGAGCAGAAGATTGTGTGAAATGCATCAGAAAACATTGCTTCTTCATAAACATTATCATTGTTTCTTAAAAGAACTACACTAGGAATTATCTTACAAGAAAAAGATCATTTGTAGGCCAGGAACTAAAGTGCTACCATGAACTAGGTCAATCCCATCATTTGTTACTGTTCCAAAAGTACAATAACAGCGGGAAGAGAGGGTCAGGGTGGAATAATCATTTGTTAACAATTTAAATAGTAAAGCTTTATTGGTTTTCCCTATGGATTCTCATAGTTATTATAGTGAAATTAAGTGTTTTTCCTCCAAGTGAACTCTTGTTAATCCTTTTATTTAGGTTCAGAGCTACAGTACATGACCCTGCAAGAATATTCATCTACAGTCACAGCTGGAGCTGCAGACTCACTGGCTTGAAGGAATTAATTTCTTTGCAAGGCGGAAGCAACTGAAAAGCCAAAGGCTTATCTACAGGAAAATCTGAATTTCACCAACTTGTACAAAGAACAGAACAAACCAAAAATCTATAATCAGACACCTCATCAAAGAGCAGATGTGAAAAAAATCTGGCACATTAGAGGGATACAATTTGAAGGGGAGGAATATTCTCATGTTTTATCATACCACATAACAATCTTTAGGTCTTAAAAAAAAAAAATCTGAATTTTAAAACCAAATTAAATTTTACTCCAATGAACTGCCACCATGAGATCATTCAGACTTCACAGTGCTCAACCCCAGCCACACAGGCTTTCTATTATCTCATACCTTTGACAGTAACTTATTCATTTGCAAGACTTCCCTGAAGTCAGTTATAAAATTACCAAGTGAAAAGCCTGTTCTTGCTTCACCTTGGTTGTCAGCTTCTCAGACCATTTTCTCCCATGTAAGTAAATAACAATAAAAGTGTGAAGAATGCTGGAAAGTTAGACTGCTTGAGTATAACAGAAAAGATTGTCACCAAAAAAAATATTACAAAGCAGAACCATGGCCATCAGGTCACTAAGGGCAGATGTTGAAACAGGTCATGAGCAGGCAGAACTTAAAACATGAGTGACAACCTGCACTTGGAATCTAAAATCTAGATTTTCTGCTTTTGATGGTATTCAAGAAAGTACTTTAAAAGCAGTTTTTAATAGTTTAATTGTCTCAATATAAAAAAAAGGAAAAGAAAATTCATAAAGAAATGTTCAGATTCAACACTTCTTACAAGAAGCCTTTGATAAGCATTCACCAGATGTACCATGCTTCTGTTTTATACAGAATGCAGTGAGACATTATTAACTTGATCGTGCATGAGTACAGTCAGCGCCTTTCTAATTATATGGAAGTTTGACCCATTAAAGTGATCAGAAATATTTGTGTATCCACAAGCACTCACAGCAATTTATTTTGAGCATATTGCACTGAAATGTTTACTTATGCTTTCTGAAGCTGAGCATCCCTGACATTTTTGAGACCTCAATATCTTGAATTTTTCAAATCATTGCTTTCCTAATCAAGGAATAAAGAGACATAAAAGCTCCATTTAATGAAAATAATTTAGAAGCAGATTTTTTTTTTTTTTTTGAGGAGCATCTAAGCACAGAAAATCCAGAGTACTTTTAATACTTGTTCACATGCTAATTTAAGTAATGAACTTGGTTACATTTACAATAGATTTCTGGCACATTCTATATGAGAAAATATTACAGTCACCCTGAAATTCTTACAAGCCTCTGAAACAGCATGAACAGCTCTTCACTAGAATTGTTAAATAAGTAGCAACTCTCAATTAAAAGGAAAAAAAAGCCAAATAAATTTCAATTAATTTGATTTAGATATAGGATTTTTATCAGTATGAGGTGAAAATATATTTAATTAAATCATACCAATGTTGGAGCATTCTCGTTACACACTTGTTTTATCCGACCAGCGCATTTAGCATAGCTGTCCTCAACAGTGCGTTCTCAAAGAGACATTACTTAGATGATTCAGGTCAGACTCCACTGATTAAAATTATCACATTGACATAGGGCATCCACTAAGGAATCCACATGCAGGAAAGAGCAAGTGCTGTGCAGCCTTTGGAGATTTCCCTGCTGCTATCTTCTTGGATGAGGAGGACAAGATTTCAGTAGTAATGGCCAAAGGGAACATCAAGCCCCTCCACACTAGTGCTGGAGCTGCCAAAGTTACACAGATCCTTCCTTCCTCTAAACAAAGAGGCTCCCTTCTAAGCACTACTTGCTAAATAACTTATTCCTTAAGAGATATCTATCAATATAAATTCATATTACACTAACATTGCTACGCATATTGCAATCATCAGCTGACAAAGAATGATACAGTAATGCTGTTCTGATGTTTTTCCTCTTCTAGTATGTCTTAGTAGTGCTGGTTCCCCCAAAGGAACAAATTCCCTGAGCAGGAGCCATCAGGTTACACAGATTAGAGTGGCCTTCAAAGATGAGCTGTGCCAACAGCACTCACAAGTTAATAAGGATGTGAGCAATGAAACCAGAGCTTGACACAGAAATATTAAGGATCTCCAGCAGTAACCTGGCTGACCTAGTGGCATCACAGTGCCAAACAGTCAGAAAACTCAATCTTTGTTTCTTTCCAAAGTACCAAAATAACAAGCAGCCTTCCAGTTAAAAGCTGACTTAATTCACTTACAGAAGTCATCATGAGCTATAATGGCACCACCTCCCCCTCCCTTTTAATTTTGTTCTTTTCATTATCATTGTCCCAGGTGGCTTCCAGGAAGTCCCTTGCAAACTAGTCACTATTATGAAGATGGCCTATTTTAATCACAGTCCCTTGACAAGAACAGCTAATTATCTAACTTTTCTGTCTGAACTACCAGATGGCTTTAGTTCTATACTTATCTTGCTTTTAGTTTTCATAACTAGTGATATTTGCACATTAGAAAATGTCAGGGATTGCACAGAACAGAAATAATACCAGTACCAACACCAGTACCTCAAACATGGGCAGAATAGAAACATAAGTATCTACTGCATTCTTCTACTAAAATAATAAAGTTAATTAAGATGACAGGCATCTGTCACATTTTCTTTTTTTATGGGACTCCCCAAAGGTGTGCCGGTAGGTTTCTGTTGTTATTGCACTGTTTGGTTTTATTGTCCTTAAACAGCATCCATTTCAAGGAAAGCAAGGGGGAGCTCCTGTGTTGTTCCCACCAACCCCTTTTGCACTTTCCCAGTTTTCCTCCTCCTGAGGCCCCACTTGTGGCTGCACCTACCCGCCTGAGAGAGCTGGAAGCATGACCACACTTCATGCCATGGCCCAACACACCTCGGGACTGAGCATGCAGAAAGCATCTAAGCCTGGTGTCCCATGGGACTATCACGTTCGGGTTGTTGGTCTTGCAAGAGTGTCGTCACTGACAGTGCAATTAGTAAGTACAGCTTCCATGTGCTTGCCTAGACATGTACCAAAGCAGTCAGATTTCTGCTAAAAGCAGGAGTTTAGGTGGGGCTTGAGAGCATCCCTGTCCATGACACAGTGCAGTGCAGACATAAAACAGGGAGGGAATCTGGTCTGAGTGCATTGGGGCAGTATTTACCCCTGGTGTGCACGAAGAAAATACAGCTGACTCTGACTAAAGACAGTGGAGATCAATCAAAAACAAGACAAGGCCAACGATCTGCCAAGTGAAGGAGTTTTGTGCATAGGACACTATTTCAGGAGGGCAAAACCCACTGGATATTAATCACTGCAAACATATCCCTTATGAGTCATGCTCATAAAAATACAGGCAATTTCCTCTTGTACTCTTCTCACTATAATTAAAATCTAGAACTTATTACATATACCTATTCTACACTGCCAAAAATATTTTTTTCCAAAACACCGCAACAATACAAGCATTGATTTGCTTTTTCCTATTGGTTACAATTCCTGTGGATAACTGCAACTGCAACATTCACTACAAACTAATTGAAGAATGCAGACTTGAGACCATTCCTATGACACTGACAACACAGAGAAGTTTCAACTTCTTTTAAAAAAAAAAGAGTAAAAATGGAGTCTAGTGTCCATACAAAAACAAATGAAAAATCATTGATAGGTAAGAAAACACTGTATTCAAGTTTCTAAAAAGGCACCACAAGAAAGAGTGAATGTCAAACAGCATTTTTTATTATTTTTGTGTCTATGTAGCTTTAGACAGCCACTTTTAACTACCTGCTCTAAAAGCTTTAGGATGCATTTCTAGAACAAAGAAAATACCGTCACATTCAGAAAGCAATTTTTTAGCCATATTACATCTAAGAACATATATACTTAATTTAATTCTGAATAATGAAATTATAATTTCATTATAATAATGTTATACTTAACAAATTCAAAAGGGAGAATCATTGTTTTTTTAAAAGATAGCAATCACTTACTTCTGTGAATAACCAGAAACAGCAACATGTTTCATATTACCGTGGTAATATACTATAGCAAACACCATCAGACAAGTGTCTCTGGGTACCACCACAGCAACATAAGGATTCCTAAGTGTAAATAACAATCAGAGTTTTCTCAGGTTCACAACAATGGCTCTGAGGCAGGACAGCAGGAAAGAAAGACTGTCTGAACACCTGCCACTCCAGTGACAAAACTGATTTTTGCTGGTGTAATGGTTGTTACTTCCATTTGTAAGGCTGCTCATTTCCACATTCATCATGGCAAGGATGTTCACTGAATTAAAGGAACACCTTTAGACTGACAAACTTAGGACAATTCTCAGATTTGAGTCTGGATTCCAAAACTGGTTTGATTTTCTCAACCCTTAGTGGAAATTATGCAAGGTTTCATTTCCTGCCATTAGAGTCCAGCTGAAGTCAGTTCTTGGAACAAGTACTCCAATAGAAACCCAAAACAGAAGATCCTCCACCACTTTAATATTTGCTTGAAGGTATTTATGAGAGATTTATACAAGCAAACCTTCCCAAACTGAACTATAATTTACTTCTGTAGAATTTGTAACATTAATCTTGCAACAATCACACTGCAATATCTATTTTTAGAGGTTTTGGAGCCTATTTAAGAGTCAGTGCTGAGCATAAGAGGTCTTGGGAAGCTGACTTGTAATGACAATCTCTAGTTACATTTCACAGAGCTGTAGATCCTCCTGAAATGGAAAACAAGAGTAACTATTGCCAAGAAAACTAATTTTGCTTGATTTTTCCCATGTAGTGCTGTTCAATGTTCAGTTAACCACAGAATCACAGAACCAGTTAGTGCCACATCCAGCCTTTTCTTAAACACCTCCAGGGACCGTGACTCCACCACCTTCCTCGGCAGCCCATTTACAGTGCCCAACCACCCTTTCTGTGAAGAAATTCTTCCTAATGTCCAACTAAAACCTTCCCTGGCACAACTTAAGACTATGTCCTCTTGTCCTGACCCCGGCTGCCTGGGAGAAGAGACCGACCCCCACCAGACTACACCCTCCTTTCAGGCAGTTGTAGAGAGTGATAAGGTCCCCACTGAGCCTCCTTTTCTCCAGCCTAAACACCCCCAGCTCCCTCAGCCACTCCTCATAGGACTTGTCCTCCAGACAATTCACCAGCTCTGTTGCCCTTCTCTGGACACACTCCAGCATCTCAACATCCTTCCTAAATTGGGAGACCCAGAACCAGACACAGGACTCAAGGTGTGGCCTCACCAGTGCGAAGTACAGGGGAAGAATCACTTCCCTGGTCCTGCTGGTCACCCTATTGCTGATACAGGCCAGGATGCCATTGGCATTCTTGGCCACCTGGGCACACACTGGCTCATGTTCAGCAGCTATTGACCAGCACCCCCAGCTCTGTTTCTGCTGGGCACCTCTCCAGCCACATTCTCTCAGCCTTTAGCGCCGCAAGGGGGTTGTTATGGCCAAAGTGCAGCACCAGATGGGTTCTGAGCAGTTTGTAACACTGCTGAATCTGTTGCCACTCCTCAATTTCATTTTGATTAAATCATTGGGGGAGTGACTTCAAGTCATGATTTCAAATTAACAGGTCCTGGATTGGTTAGTTTCTGTCACATAGTCATTTGTCCAAGCAGCAGGAGCATGGGAGAGATCTCATCTGCCTGCCCTGTCCTGGCTGCCCAAGCAGCCTTGGCCAAGTCAATTTTAGGCTAAGTCCCATTACTGAGCTCAGCTGTACATCATCTCCTCACCTAGTGGAACCCGTAGCTATGTCCTGTCCTAGTGTTGGGATAAGACCCCTCTCTTTTCCCTACGTCTTGGTTCCCACAGACCCAGAGCTCAAAAATAGCTGTAACATTTCCGCAGCATGCCCCCAAAGGCAAACTGACACACTGCTTGGGTGTTCTGTAACTTCAGTTCCCCACTGAAACAAAAAGCTACCTCACCACAAAAGTGATATAAAGTTTAACCTATTAATGAACATAAATAACCCAATCAATAATGCCTACATAGGCAAATATTGATAAAGGGCAACAATTTCAAAGAAGCAATTTAAGTACATTGAGTCCTCCTGAGTCATTCCTCTGTGGGATTACTGCTCCATGGTGCCTTTCTTTCAAAGCCCTATCTCACAGCATCTTCTCATGCATATGCATGTCGCCAGTGTCCATTCTACAATCTGAATCACTTCCTGTCTGCAGCTTCATTAAATGGAAGCCTTCTAAATGAAAACTGAGGGGGTGGAGGGGTGGGAACCTCAGGGGAAAAATTATTTACAGCTAGGAAACACAAGAACAAAACTCTTTTTCTTGACCAAGTCTACTAGATATTTAACACATAGCAGATAACACCTCTGAGAGCATATATAAGCAACTGTATATTAATACTAAGCATTTCTTTCCTTTCTTCATGAAAGGAGTCAATTGAATGGGACAAGAAATAATTTCTTCCTTTTATTTTATCCATTCTTGGTACATATCATTTAAGTATTAAGAGACTGACATGGTATATAAAGACCTGTGTTCCTGCAGACATCCATAATAGTATGTTAGAACTCTGATTAACAGCCATATCTTAACATCATCTAATAAAATTACCAACATGGGTGATATACAACAATATCAGAAGGCCTCCAGATACAGACCAGCTTGGGCAAGCCACATGAGTGAGTTATTTTTAGTACTGGAAGGAACCGATGAGGTAATTCCTTCAGTAACTTATCAAAGAAAAAAAAAATATACAGCTTTAAATCCTAACTAACACTTTATCCCACATAGCAGCAGGAGGGTTTTACTAATTGCAGTCTGCAGAACATATGGACTGGAATACATCCCATCATCCGGCACCTCAAAACTATAGGCATTAAGTCGCTAAGCTTTAGTATACAGTTTACAATTTGCCTTATGAATATGTCACTGCTTTTTACATAACGAAGGCATGCATGTAAAGAAAAGAAAGAAGCTTTACTGGCTGCAACTAACATAAACATCGAAGTCATATAGTGCAAAGAAATCCATTACTACCCTGCCTTTCCATTGAGGCTAAGCAAGGACAGTGGCTTTACGATACCCTTTTCACACAAAACAGATTCAGAATCTTTTTTTTCTGCCTTCACATTTCCTGACTGCATCCTTGTGTAAGGCAGCCTGTGAGCCTTTGAAGCCTCCACCCAAAACAAACATGAATCTTTATAACTTTTGTAATCTGCTTTTTGGCCACCCAGTGAGAATCTAACAGGATTCCCTTGTTTGAAGGCCACCACAGAATAATACTAGCACGGGAAAAGAAAAAGAAGATGAGATCTAAATATAATCATTACATAATATTTTCCTAATGAAATATAAAGCTGGTTTAACCTAAACAGTATGTTAAGATCTTTATTAATCAATTTCAAATAAAGGACTATATTCATAAATTTAGCAGTGTGAAACCGAAACAAGTAGAAAATAATTTTAATGTTTAGACAAAAGTTCTGAAAATGACATCTCTCAGATAAATAGGTAGTACTACCCTAAATTTTGAAACCTCTTCTAAACAGGCACTTCCTGGAGACATATTAACCTGGTTGTTTCTAAGAATAATCAAGCTGTGTTACCAAAAGCACACGTTGTGCAGGACTATGGTGTTGAAACTGCAGACCAAGTACGAAGGAGAAGGTGCCTCAAGTTTCTGGAATCCCAGAAGCGTGTTTTGGGAAGGCTCTCTCACCCCAACCACCATTCCCTGTGCAAATGGAACAGTCCAGCAAGTGCTGTTGCACAGGTGACAATTCAGTGCCAGAGGGATGCTTCCTTCCATCCTGAAATAGGTTATGCCTCCCCACAACTTTGAACATCTTCACTCTAAAAAAGACATGGATTGAGCAGTACAGATAAAAAGATATGAGCTATCCCCTTATCATGATCCAGTACTGTATTTGGCTCCTATTTATTTCACACTGTCATGGTATACAACTTTACAGCCCCTTTTTATCTCCCCTCCGTCCACATTTCTGAGAGCATTTTAATTTCCAGTTTGCAAGAAAGTTTTCATTCTGAAGGATTCTGAAATTACTCCTATATAGTATAGGTTACTTTTAAAGAAAACCCAGATGTAATTCCTGCATAATGTCTTTTTACTACTAAGTTATGCAACCCTAGGAAATCCTTCAAACACAAACAATTACACTCTCAGGACTTTTCTTACCAAAAACAATCTGTAACTTTTAGATATTTCAAACACTCCCATGTAGTCTTTCTTACACTCATTTATTAGCATTTTTATCATCCCACAGCTGTATTTCAAAATAATTTTTAAAAGAACACACAGAAATGCACTGCTATGATACATCACAACTGTTAATTATTAATTACAATCATTAACTGCAAAGGCAGAGATACTGAAATAACACTCATGGTGAAGTATTCTCATAAAAGAAACAGGAAGAGGCACTGATCAAGGCGTATGGACACATATACATCTCATATTGGCTGCTTTTTTTTCCTTCACATTCTTATGAAAGTTGCAAAGCACGTTTCTGCCATTACTCTCAAGGAAAAACAAACAAAAAAAAAGAGCAGAAACACAGATCAATACATGGAAGCTCTGTGCTCCACCAACAGCACTCCTTCCCAGCTCACAAACTGTCAATATAATACAGGAAAGATTAGGAAGAAATTGGACTTTTTAAGTGTTCTGAAACTTCTCAGAAAATTAAAGGGCATGTCCTGAGGAAAAAACACCCTAGATTGAGGCTTAAAAAAATATTCTTCTTTTCTTACACCTTCTGATTTGACAGCATCTCTTCACAATATGAAATCCTTTATCTCCACTTATTTGCTGTGGCACCTGCATCCTAGGACTGGGTTTTCTTTGTTTGTGATTTTAGAAAACCATACTCTAGACATACAAGAAGAGAAGTGTCCATAAGATCTCTTAAAGTACAGAAAACCAAGTTTCTTGAAGAGAAGAAGACAAATAGGCTGCTAGACATAGCATTTCTGCAGCGAAACAGAGCCATATGCACACAAAATACAGGTCACACCAGAAGTGAGAGAAAGTGGAGAGGTGAAATAGTTCCACAGAAATGAATGCTGCAAAGAACGTATTTTGCAAACCAGGGCAATGAATATTTGATACATAGTGACAACCCCTGTCATTTCTTTAAAGTGCAAGAAGAACTTTATGATACAGCAAATATATCACAGCTCACATGTTTTCTCATGTAAGAAGGTTCTAGACATTAAATGAGCCAAAGGTAGGAAATTGCCTATAGGTGTATGTACTGCAATGCCCTGCCTCAGGTAGCAATGGCAGGATCCAGACTCCCTGATTCCATTGATACCAGGCAAGAATGCATCTGCAAAACAAATCTGGGACCACTCAAACCTACAAACTCAAAATACCATCATGAGGAAGTTTGCTGTGGGGTACATTTAGGTTTGCAAAAAGGCAATTCGATACAATATTTTGTATGTTCAGCTACCATTGCTCAGTGCTACAGATCATCTGACAGGACTTATTCACACATTTAGCAATAATATTCAAAGAATTGTTAGAAAATATATAAAAGTCTCATCAACATCCTAAGTATAAATAGATCTTACGCTATATTTCACGATGTTAGGACTTTTTTGACAATCAATTTTTTTTAAGCAGGTCATTGTAACATACAGTAAGTGCCACACCATGCGAGCAGACACAGTACTGGAGAAACAATACTGTCACCTTTTTTCTCCTACAATGTCTGTCACTGCCATTCTGGAACCAAGCATTGCTCTCCCTTTAAGAGTGCTGCTCACAGCTCCCTGCTTAGCATATGGAAAGAGGAAAACTTTACTAAAGGAAACATCTTGAATACATGTTAACTGCTGAGATTTTAAAAAAGATAGACTACAGAATTACCAGTTTTATTAAAGCCTGAAAATACAGACTATGCGCACAGCAAGGAGAGGATAAACTCGTTGATTTCTCACTGTATTTCCATTTTTTCAAATTCTATACGAAGAATGAGGGATTCAGCGTGACCCACTTTGCTGCTGCCTCATCTTCCCTCCATCACAAGAACAGTTCTAGTGAAAAGAATCCCTTCTCACTCACTCCATATTCTCTGTAAAGCAACACATCAGCTGAACAAGCCACATCATCCCAATGAAGATAGTGAATGGTTACCTTTCAAACTGAATCTTTTTTCTGCTAGACTTATACAGTTGCATAGAAAATTCTAATATATATACACACACACACACACACACATACATGTTGTGTATACACACACACTCCCCATGAATAAGAAAGGCCTTCTGTGAGATTTTGGCTATGCAAAAGCATTCTTACCCTTGCCAGTAACCAGAATGTAAAATAACTCTCCTCCCCTGAAAATTTCCTTTTATTGGGATATTTGTTTCAAATTCATCTAAAAAAAACTAAATCAGCTGACAAATCTGAAATAGCTGAATTGCCCTTTACAACTGCAATCTGGCTATGGTCAAACATTTGTTATTTTTATTTGCAGAAGATCAAAATGAATTTCAGAGTAAAGCACTTTTTCAAAGGTCCTTGGTGCAAATTCAATTTATGAAAACTCATCACTGACAACATTAATATATTCCTTTCTGTGAGATGCAGTTCTGCATTCCCCATAGAAAGTACATTAACCTCTTAAATAAGCAACCCATATAGGCTTGCTTCCAGCTGCTTGTAAGCAGATGAGACTGAAAATACTTCAAACCTGGAGGCTGGAACCAGCTGCTGTATTTTAAAGAAGCATTTGTTTCATCCCAACATCCTTGTTGATAAGATAAAAATAAATATTCTCACAATTCAAAAATCCCCTTCCTGAGTCACAGAAAAAGAATTAACCTTTTATTTACAAGAAAGCACTCTTCAATCTTAAGATATTACAATAGTAATAAGAAAACTCATAAGACACCAACAAAATTAATATTAATTAAATATGCAGCTAAAAAAAAAAAAAAAAAAAAGTGTTATGTCCTTGGTATTTCCCCAAATCTTCTTGAACAGAAGTTGGCCAGAACTTGGGTTTTGGGTTACTTAATATTGTGATTTTGAGAGGAAAAGAAACCCAAACAACCAACCAACTAACAAAAACCTGTCATACCTGAGATTCACAAATAGTAAACTTTTACATAAGGTAAAACCACCCATCTTCTGTATCTCCAAGGATGGATTCCATATACAGAACATTACATATATTTTGACCACCAGAAATATTAATTTCTACACCAGAAGTCACCTAGTTATCAATCCTTGGAGGGTAGGAGTAAGTATTAATACAACACCAACTCACACAAATCATCATTTATTTTAAAAAATCATAAGGAAAGAAGTGGCAATGACTCCTCCAGAAAGAGCTACCAGAGATCACTTCTCCAGGGTGTTGATGTCCTTGGGAATTCCTCCTCCCACTTACAAACAAGTAGCAGGAATTAGGCAGCACTTGCTTACCTGGGGGAGGGATGGGGGTGCTGAGAGAGAGGGAGAAGTGGCGGGGGAGGTGGCGGGGGAAGCATTCAGAGTGCTTTTAGCTGCTTTGTGCATGATTTGATCTCTGGCAAGAAGCCTGAGAGCAGCTGCCACAGTGTGTCAGCTCCCAGCAGACCTGAAGTGATCCGTGGCATCGCGGTTTGGGAATCTTCAGATCAGGTCACTGGGAAAAGCCATTAATAATGGAGTTACAAACCCCAGTCAGCGACGGCATACAGCTTTAAGCAAAAACATCCTTTCTAATTACAGCTGTGTTTGCACTCCGGTTAAACACTGACATTTAATAAGTCTCACACAAGAGGGTCCTAAAGAAAAACACTCACTAAATATTTATTTTAATTTAAATACAGTGTGACTCAGTTTTGGGTAGGTCTCATCACCTCCAACTGGAATTCCCCGCCGGGTCAGGGACGGGTGATGGAAGCGGCAGGGCTCAGCAGAATGTCCCACGGCAGATCCAGCCCAGCGCCTCTCCTTCCCACACGGGCTCCCCGTGAGAACGGCTCAGCCTGGGCGGGCTCTGCGCTAGCTCATGCTCAAATCCGCATGAAATCACCCCTGAGGAGGCTGCTGGGTACCAGGGGAGGAATTCCGCCTCTCCCCCAGCCCCCAGGCAGACGCCTCTGCCCTCTCTGTATTCTTCATAGCACAGTGACATGCTGCAAGTATGAAACCTTCTAGATTAATAATGAGAACAGGGCAATGATCTCCCTGGACTGCATCCATTTCACGTGAACTATAAGAACTTGGATTTATTTCAGTAATGAAAAGGAATGAAATGCAAGGAGCAAGAGGAGGTTTTCCACACAGGAGTTCTACATCTCCAAGGAAAGAAAGGGGACAAAACCCACATAAAGACATTTCTGGTGCATGTTGTGGGCCAAATTTCTAAACTTTCAACCTTTTTGCATTTTCAACTTTGTGCACCTAATAGTATTCCTCTTACTGATTTTGCACGGCACTTTTATTGTGCTTTTTTATTATGCTTAGATAAATCTATATGATTGACACAGAGCAAACATCCTCACTGAGGAGAAGTGCACTCAGGTTTGAATGCATACACAGCGAAAAAAAAAACCAGACATTGGGGAAAAGTTGGCACAGTTTTTGGTCACGGTTTTATTTACAAGCCACTATGTCCCAGATGCAAGCCACGTGCATCCTATTTCCAGTGGTGTCAATGTATCAAGCTTAGCCCTAAAATTAATATGGGATATTTGCTTTCCTAAAACATAACGCACCTACTTAAGGCATGGATAACTTTCACACACATGAGAAAGAGGGAGGTACTCACCAAGAAAGCACAAGAACTATTCCATAGGTCCTATCTCTATCACACTGTTTACTCTTTTTGCTCTGACTCTTCAGCCTAGAAATTGCCACGGGTATTCATTACTCCTCAGGCAGGCTACCAGCTTTGAATGCAAAAGCCTGATGGAGACTGTTTGGAAGATGCCTATAAAGCACCAAAATGCCACAGACCAGGTACGCAGAGGTCTAGGCTAACCTGTAGACTCTTTTAATACTGAGTGACTCCAGGCCTGCTGCAATCAGTAAGGTGAGTGTATACATGCAAACAGAATTTCACCAAACAGTGACAACTTCTACATGGAACAAATTATTTTCCGCTTTCTGACACTATAATATGTTGTTTCTTTTACCTTGTTTAGTAAGTGTTGCACCCCCCAAAAAATGTCTAAGAGTTGTTTCCCCCCTATTATTGAGGAGACTATTTTCATAACCAAGAAAAAAATGAGATAAATCTATTCTAGCCACTGCTTTAGTGAAAAGCAAAGACTGGATAGAAAAGTTGACTGTCAGAAATTGCTGTACATGTCAATTTAGTGAGAAGGATTGACTAGACAAAAGTAAATGCAATGGGGACTTCAGGATCTCAGAATGGTAAATTTTGAGAAACGAAGGAAATCACTGAGGCTGTCCTGAAACACTTCAGCTCAAACACAGAAATACCTCACTTGAAAAAGGCAAATGTTATTCACACTCCCATTCCAAGCAGGAAGGGAAAAAATGGTAAGGAAAGATTGGAAGCTTGCCCGGATGAATAAACACTTCAAACAGGATATTGAGAGGAAGTCCAGACTCTACAAAGAATGAAAAGATTAATTAGGAAGAAGACAATGTCTCAGGGCTAGGAAGTGTTGAAATTGTAAAAGAGGACAGAAGCTCAGCCAAAGGGAACTCAGCCCAGGCAACCCAAAATGAGTTTGCCACGCGTACAAGGATGACTTCCAGAATTTCACTGTGGCTGCTGACCGATTGGGGAGTGCTGGCAGACAGGCACAAGGACAGCACAATTGGGTAGGAGGGATCCCCTCCCCAGCTGCTCCCAGCCCAGGGCAATTTAGATTTACATCTACACAGCCTACCAACTCAACTAAAGCAATTACTCCAGATGCACTTTTTCTTCTTTGAGTGGAGAGAAAGGGAAGTCCAGTTGCACTGGACTGAAGTGTCTCCCACAGAGCTAAGTGAAGCAGAGTGAAGTGCTGTAAATGATACCGACAATTTTAGAAGCAGAGAGGAAAGGTGAAAGACAATCACTGCCTGGCCATTTCTGTCATCACACAAATGACACAAGCCGAGGCAGTCAGGCTGAAAGCCTCGACAGGTCACAAGCTCAGCGTGGAGACTATCAGAGTATTTCTGATGCTCGCAGTGGGCTCTGGCTACTCCTCCGAGCAAAACAATATGCTGCATCTTCTCCCACGCATTTCCTGCCAAGCATGAGGCCACAGGGCCCAGAGAAAGTTACTCTAGATAGATTTTTCCATAAACATAAGTTATAATGTCTCTTCTTCAGAGTGCACTATGAAACAAGAGAAATAAAGATGCACTAGTAGCCCCTTTGGAGCAATAGCTTTTCTGCTTTCCTTTCTGTTTTATTATAGTTGCAGTATCCATAATATTTCTCTCCATACTTCACTCCCTTCATAACCAAAACCTAATAGTTTGTTAGACAAAGCAGCTTTAGAACTAGACTCATTTCATCCTCTACCTATGCCTCCATCCATGTACAACAACATAGAAAACTTTAGCTTTCCTGGACTTTCTAAATATGGACATGTATATACTGTGGGGAAAGGCTGATGGTGGTGGTGATGTGAATTATTGTTAGGAACAGTTCCTTGTTACTAACCAAACCATTCCTGTAATCTTTACCCAACAACAGATGACACAGAACACAATACAAATCTGACTGCCTGCTGGCAAAAGTTAACATGGAATACCATTTTTGGCAAAACAAGAGTACTTTTGCCAGTGCTACTCTGGTCAGGTCAACAGGCCCCAAAATAAAGAGATACATTTGCATATTCAATATGTATGGCAACTCAAACTTTTCAAGGATTAAACTGAAAGCTGTAGCTGAACTTGAAGATATATGGAAACAGGAGAAATGCAATGTCATAACTGAAAACAAGAATACATCTCATTTCTTTAATGCATTTGAATGCTTTTATGTGAATACAAAACTGTCATTAAAGTCCAATGTTGCTGTGGGTGTCAGTCAACTTTCCAGGTCTGTGATTTCTCATTAAATCATATCTCATTTTATTAATTTCTTATTGGATTTGATATTTTCAGATTTTCCTAGAACAATAACATAGCAATCAGTCAATCAAAAATATTTTGAAAGACAATCATTTACGGAGCTTTGTTCCTTCAGGGCCTAGGAGCATACCTGCCATGACCAAGGTGCATGTATAAAAATTACTGCAACGACACATCCATGCATCAACTGACCCAATGTGACTGGTGCTCCCAGAAACTCAAAGCCTCAGACACACTGCACTCCCTCCAGGCAGCAGGTTTTGAAACAGGCCATGAAGGTCAATAAATATCTGGTCTCCCCAAGCCCAAGGAAAAAAAAGTAAATTCAAGAATGTGACATCCACAAATCCATACTGAAATGGGCTCTCAGACACTGAAACCATCTTGCAGTAAGTGCAGCAGAGAAA
Organism: Orthonyx spaldingii; assembly: GCA_013397795.1. Taxonomy (NCBI): domain Eukaryota; kingdom Metazoa; phylum Chordata; class Aves; order Passeriformes; family Orthonychidae; genus Orthonyx; species Orthonyx spaldingii. The sequence goes on from VZTJ01000403.1 coordinate 672,089, forward strand.
AGGGAGAACAATTTCAAAATCTACCTTGAATAGCACTCAGAAGTACAGTCAAAAAAAAAAAACAAACAAAAACACACACACGCAAAAAAATACAAACACACATACACTTGTAAATAAATAGCACATTTTACAATAGCATCAGCTCCTGTGGAAATCATGGTAAGCAGCCCCAGATGGAGCACATTAACTCAATATCAAATGGTAGAAGCTGACAACTGTGTCAAGGCTTGCAAGGAAGCAAAATCAGCTCAGCCTTTTCACCAAGGAAGTGCTACAAAGACACAGTAATAGGCCTTCTACCTTTGAAGCACTTCACAGGACAATGTTCCAAGCAGTGCACCTGTAGATGGAAAATTTGTGGGGTGGGAGAAGAAAATGCAAAACAATCAGAAGAAACTTGTCATTTCTCTGCCTAATAATTTCCTATGATCCAGCCAGTATCATCTTAACCAAATGAAGTTCAGCTACTTGGTTCTGATAAACTCTAGCCGTGCCAGGGGTTCAGGAAAGACCAAGCAGCTGCAAAAGCAGCTGCTCTTGTGCTAAGGAACACAAGGACAGGTGGCGCAGAGCCACAAACAGCCTCGGTGCTCTGCTGAGTACCACGGGCGAATTGCAAAGATGGTTTTACCAGGTCTGGGCTTTGCTACCTCAGTAACTACCTACTTCCCTGAAGAGGCAAAATTAAGGTCAAGCAAAGTGATGAAAGTAGAAGAGCTTGCAGATAAGGATAACCACAGACCTGGAATTTTCCATACAGGGCACCAGTTTTGAACCTTTCTTCTAGGCTTAGTGCATGACAGCACATATTTGTCAGTATCTCAAATAACTGCAAAGCTGATATTGATTTCTATGTATTTCACTGGAAACCTGAGGGAAGGTTAATGATTTGCTTTTATTGTTGTTTCCTTCTAAAATTTTGACCTGAATATCTGGAAGGAGTCATCTGTTTTCCTTTTATTTTCTCATCCTCTTGTATCTCCTCTAAAAACTATTGGCATACAGCTTATCTACAGAAATATTTAACAAAAAAATTAAGTTCTGCAAAAAGAAGTCCTGCAGAAATATGAACAGAGAAACTAATACAGAAATTCTTCTTCGGGAGTTTTTTCCAGGATTCCTTTGAGTTAGAGGAACATAACCCAAGTTTTTCTACCATGATGAGCAGCCTCCTGTAGACATGTTCTGCTCTCCCCATAATATTACTTCATCAAAACCAAAAACCAGAAAATAGAAGTTACTCTCAAAGTCTGTATCAGCTCTGTACTAGTCCATTGGTAGTAGGATTTAGTCATGAAGCCTGTGTAAAATCCAGCAGAGAAGTAGATTAAAAGTTTCCAAAGACTCAAGCCTATGCATTTAAATTAATGAACTATAACTAAGAGAGATGATAATAAAGAGTCACATCTAAATAATCCTCAGATATTTCAGCCACTCTAGCAAATATTTGCTGTTTCTATAAATCTCCTCTCAGCACCTGTCAAGAGTACAGCAAGCAACACAGGGAAATAAATACATTCAGCAGGCACAGATTCCCAATAAATCCAGTGAATTTGGGAGCTCACTAATTCCCCTCTACAAGCAAGAAAAAAAATTTACTAAAAACCTTAATCTCTCATGTGCTGATACAGCACTTCTCAACTCCAAATCACACTGAATTTTCCCCAGCTGTCAGCACTGAGCTCAGCAGGGTGGTCAGCAGGGGAGCAAGGGCAGGAGCAGGACTTATGGAGCACAACATTCACTACACTGAGACTAGAGGTTAATGTTGAAAGACAACAAGTCATAGTGGGAGGAAGAAAAGGAAGCAACGCATCAAATCAAAGCCACACATTTAAACTGGCTTGGTTTTCCCCTCCTATCCAACCTTTAAACATGTTCTTTTCCTGTCTTGCATCTTTCACCATGTGAAAGGGGGGGTTGTTTGTTTGTTTTCTCCAATATTTACTTATTTATTCTGCTGGCATTTTACTCTCCTCAAAACCCATGCTATTGAAAGATAATATATTTCTTCAGCTGAGCCCCAGTGTCAAAACTCACACAGGGGACCTGAACTGCTATTTTAAAGTATGCCATATTCAAGAAAAATCATTAAAAAGAGACATAGATAAAGCTCTATTGGTGTTTACAGCCATGTTGCATTAATGCTACTGTGTCTCCTCCACCTG
>VZTJ01000403.1:681658-734847 GCA_013397795.1 Orthonyx spaldingii
GGGACGGGGGGGGGGACGGAAAGGGCAAGGGCCCAGCCTTACCAGAGAGAGAAGCACAGGACTTGCTTCTCTGGCAGCAACAAAACAGGAAAAGAGGGTTTTTTCTCAGGTGTATCTCTCTTAAATATGGTTTTTTCCCCTGGAGGCGGAACAACTTTTAATTGGATTATACACCCATCAATACTTAAAACTAGCTGGTCACTGGCTCTGTTTCCCAGGAAGCAAGGTACACTACTTCCTGCACCATAGGTCACTTGAAAGACTGACCCTTCCTGGGTAAACCCACAACACCAACATATGGAGTTACAACACACACTTCAAAATTCAAAAAGTGAGCTAAATGGTTGAGGACAACCCTCCCAAAGTACTTTATACGGGACCACAAGCTTCTCTGGGCTAGAAGGAACCTTCATAGGTCAAGTTCAGCCTCCTGCTGAAAGCAGTGTCATCTGTTGGATCAGTTTTCTCAGGTCTTTATCCAGTTGGGTCTTGAAAACCTCAAGAGGTGGAGATGGCACAGTCTCCCTGGGCTTGTTGAGCTCTCAAGTAATCCATGACAATCCTTGGCCCAAGAGAGACTTCTTGCCCTCCCTGAACTTCTTCACTAAGTCCAGAGGTTTGTGAGATCTCATTGGTGAAAACTGAAGTGCACAAGGCACAAGTACCTCAACCTTACCTGTGCCCACTGCTACCTGTTCCACTCAGCAGCAGAACCACACTTTCCTCATTCAGTCTTTTCCTATGAGTGTAATTGGTAGAAACTTTTCTGCAGCCCTTTTTACCACTCGTACACACCAACACCAGCTGAGCTTCTGTAACCCTAGCACTTGGACAATGTTTCTAAGTTCCCCTTTTACTGCTTACTCCTCCTTTTTGCATTGAAGCTCTGTCATGTGCTTCCTGCCCAGCCAGTCTGGTCTTCCAACACATCCTTTTGTTTTCTAAATAAGGACTGCTCCTGCACTCAGCAGGGATTGTCGTTCAACACCTGTCTAGCTTTCATGGACTGTGTTTTAAAGCTTCAGTGTTTCCTGGTACCAGTCGCCTGAATAAGCTGAATCCTGCCTTCCTGAAGCCCCAAGTCTGTCACTCTGCTCCTTGTGTTTCTCATACTCCCAGTAACCTTAAACTCCTCTATTTCATGGTGGCTACAGCCAAGGCTGCCATTATCACTCTCTCAATCACATCTGCCTACTTTGTGAATAGCAGATGCAATCAGATGTCACATCTGCTTGACTCCTCCAAGGTCTGTATCAAGAAGTTAAACCTGATATCCTCAAAAAATGTCTTGGTTAATTTGCATCCAACCATATCACTCTTCCAGCAGATGTCAAAAAGCTTCAAGTCACTCAAAAGAATCACAGATTGTGAGACAGAGACTTATTCAAATTTTCTAAAGACTTGGTCTGTTTCCTGCTTACTATCAGGTGATCTGTAAGAAACTCCCAACACAATGTCCTTTTTACTCACCTGTCCCAGATCACGACCCACAAGCTCCCTACCTGCCTGCCATCTGTCCCACAGAAGAGCTCCATACATTCAAACTGCTCCTTCACTTGCAGTTGTGAAACTCCCTCAATCCTCCCTTTCCTCCCTGTCCTCAAGAACCTGCACCTGTTCTCCACAGCAGCGCAGTCCCACATGCTGACCCATCCTATTGATGTAACTGGCAGTGTCACAGCTGTCACCTCACATGCAGTACTTCCCTCCCAGGCTGCATGTGTTTCTGCAGGTGACACTTCCCTTACTCACACGAACACTGTCCTTACCAGGGTTACCACCTGGCTGGACAGCACGCTTTTGCTCCCACGCTGTCAGGTGGGAATACAACACTGAGTGATCACAAGAGCCCTGTTATAATACAGACAGGGCACACAACACTCCCTGCCCCTGAGAGCTGGCAAAACAGGCTAGGAAGGGGAAAGGCATGATCACCTCTGCTTCATAAGGGGACACAGAAGAACAGGAGATTTAAACAAACAGGAAGTTTAGAGCAGTGTGCCTTAACCACAAAACTGTTCTTTCTGCCTCTGGCATAACTGTCTAGCAATTTGTGACCACACAAGGTATCCAGGAGCTGCCTGAGGAGCATTTATAATCCCACTTTCTAAATGAGCTTTGTTCTATCTGCTTTAGCTCCCTCTGGTCACCCGTTTAATATTCAGCCCATGCCTGACTGTGGTCTTTGGTGACAAAGAAGTGACAGAACAGCTACATGGCACATCACATACTTCAGACCTCAGCTTTGCTCCTAGGAAGCACTCCATGTAGAGGACATTCCTACTGATCATTGTACAGTGAGAGGTGTGGGAAAACCACTGGCACACCACCCACTGCAGTGGCCTGTGATTTTAACTTTTAGAGCTTTTGACATGCACTCACTTAAACAGCTGCAGTGGGCTAGGCTTTAATATCTCTCCCACCCTCCTCCTCCTTTCTTGCCTGTTACCACTTGCCAGACCAGCAAGCCAAGCCCTGGAAGCAGCTGCATGTGTCCATCAACACCAGCTGCTCTTCAAGCTAAACTGCACACTGAAGCAGCTCAGATGCATTCCCAAGCCCTGGTCTCTCTGCAGTGACCCTGGGAGAGGGCTATAACAACCGGTATCACCTGGCAGCTTCTAAATCCACATTAGTTGGTTAGCATTCCCAGGCATGATACCATCACTCAAGTCACTGTATCAGTTTGGGGCAGGATGACAACTTCATTGAAGAGAAAAGCATGAAAATATTATGCTTAGCTGTTGATTTTCTTCACAACTCTTACTGTATACAATCAAGGACCATTTAGGAAGTCACTGCCACTAGTACATAAAAAAAAAAAACCAAACAAACACTCAATTCTGCAATACATTTTCCATTTTTAGAGTGTGTGTTGACATTGTTACCTTGTTAAGCACATCTAAAAAAAGTTCTTTCAGCAGCTCCCAAAGCCCAGAGTATACAAAAAAAAAAAATCACTTGTTACTATTTTAATGTAACACAGGAATGCACCAAACCAACATTCACTCTGCTACAACAACTAAATACTTGTTAGCAAAAAATGCTTAGCTGAGTAGCACAAATACTGAAATGCACACTTCACATACTGGTCACTGATTTCACTGCTGACTGGAGTTAAGTTCTTGTTCAGACACTTTTGATTTCTGGGGTCCTGTGAGGTACTTTTAAACCCAAATTTGTCTACATTACCTTAGAAGAACAGATTTGCTACCCAATTTTCTGAGTTGGTACTACTTAATGTGGGGAAAATTATAAAGTGAAGAGGCAAAAGTTGTATGGGTATTTTTAGCAATTAGCATTAACCTTAAAACAATCCTAGGTATAAATTCCAAAACAAAACATTACATTTCAGTTATTACACAGAAACTCAAGTGGACAAACCAGTTGTGAATACATATCCCTAAACACAGACTGACACCCCTACAGCTAATTCAAGAACTGTGACTCTCACTTCTTTTGTCATTGCAATGGAATGAACTCTTATAGCTAAGATTCTTGCTTTGATACCACCCTGCACATTGCATAAGTTGTGCAATAAGGACATTCCAACTCTGCAGTATTTTTTCTTATTCTAGAAGGTCTGCTGTGTCCCTCTACAAATCACAATAATTATTCAACAGTATTTAAATTAGCTGTAACAGAAAAGTAAATTTTTTCCCTTACCTAATCACATAGTTTTATTTTAAAAGTTTGGCTATTCCTTTGCTAATGCTGCAATATTTTTATCTACACCAAGATCATTGACAGAAAATTGATGTTATTGAAGCAAATGGACTAACCAGTAACTTCTGCAAGCTAAAAACCCCAAACAAAAGAACCCCAGTGTCTTACTTATCTGCTCTGTATTTACATCATAAACAACATTAAAACACATAAGCTAATTCCAGGACTATGATTAAATCTGACCAGCAAGGTCATATTCATGGTCTTCTGGTCTAAGGAAAGAAACTCATAATCTTTGCTACTGTAAGGATGACAAAGTTTTTACCAAGTTTTAAGAGTTTCTGAGAAAGTGCAATTTGCCCAGATCTCTGTGGGTAACACTTTCAAATCTTGTTCGATTAGAAGTAAGGGCCTCTGGTACTTTAACATACGTGACAGCTTGGAGCTGCAGGTACATCAACCTTTCCATGCCTTTTCCTTTTTGTTCCACTAATTTTTCACTCCTGTGACCCTAAGCACTCACCTATTTCCACCCCAACAGTTAGTTACCTCAAATGGAGGCAAACCCCCCACCCCCAACCTACACACTACAGCATCTAACAAGATATTTCAAAAAAGAATAAAACCAGAGAAGAGCTGTCAACCATCCCATATTCCAAAATTAAGGTATGGGGGATGGGGGAGTGGAGGAGATGAGGAAGCAATATAAAAAAACCAAAACAAAAACAAAAATAAGGAACTAAATAACCACTAAGAAACAAAACAAAAGAAAAACACATACGCACACAACCCACCAAACACTGCCAGCTGCTGCTTTGCAGAGGAAGGGCAGAGGGAAGGAGGAGCCTTTGATACTCTACTCCACTCTTGGATTTCTGGATGCTATTGTGCAGCTCCTGGATGTCACATCTGGTAGCAATATACTAACACACACCACCCAGCTTTATCTCTCCTTATTAGCAAGCACACCAAACCTATCATGAAAATGTCAACAGAACAGCAAGAGATCTGTGTCCACGTGGAAAGGAACTGGCACAAGAGAAGCCACACTGATAAGAACAGAGGAAACATTTGGAAAACCAAGCCCAAAAATCAACCTTCCCCCTCAATCTAAGCCACATGTACTGTGTCCATCACATCGGTATGAAACCTTGAACCTTATTTGATTACAGTTCCTGGCAACGCTAACGATGTCCTGGCAACAATTATAAGTCTGTCCTGCCTCCAGCTCGCCAGGAAATGAGGTGCCACTGGGGTTGCTATTGTGTGGGACAGAGTGAAAGCAGCAGAAGCTCTAGCATATATGTCAATACTGACAGACTAGGAAGCCCCACAAAGAGCATGTCAGTAGGTACAGCATATACTCTCCACTTTCTCCCAGACTAGTTCAAGAATCCCAGTCTTAGCCTTCAAGGATTTTCAGAGGTTTGGCTCAAAATACTTTGGGGCCACACATGTATCCTGGGAAAATGCAGCTATCACCACTGAAGGCAACAAGAGTCAAAAAATGAATAGTTCATACTCCCCACAGCAACATAGCAAAAGAAGCAAAACTGAGACTGAAAAACAAAAGCTTCACCATGGACCATCCTCAGAGTCTCTTATCTGTTATATTTAATTTTAAGAGTCTGGGAAGGCAATACGCTTTCCCATAATACCACACAAATGCAATTGCTGTGACTGGGCATAGACTAGACCTTGTTTTACAACCTAAAATATTTTCAAAGTGAAGAGAAAAAGTGCTCAAAGACATTTATCAGTTGGATCCCTAGCTTTTGTGGAAATACAAGAAAAAATATCTCTATTTTTTATTATTTTAATATCTCTACAGGATTCCATTTCATTGAGACAACTGATGGTAGGAAGGAAGAAGTTTTATGTCTATCTCAAGTTACATCAGGTCTCTAAAATTCCACTAATAGAATTACTTAAGACAAGGACACGTCTTTATCAAAATTAAAGGCCATGTGCTTCCTTTCTCACTCTCCAGACATTAATTGCTCTCAGAAGACAGAATATGAACTTTAAGTCCATAAAGTAATTTTTTCATCCTCTTAAAACTCTGCCAGGAGAGACTTACAGAGGCCAACAGAGGAAACATCAACAGATTCTACAGGCAATTTTATATTTAACTGCCATATTTAAAATCACACACACCATTACTTTTTCTCAACTGTTGCTATTTTAGGGGAAAAAAAAAAAAATCACCTATTCACACGCAGCCAGTGTAATCAACACATACTATCACCTTGTTCTATTAACTGAAATTGTCTAAGTTGTCATTATGGCCTCAGATAAAATTTGTTTTGATAGACACTCTGACTCTCCTTGTGAAAGAGAGTAAATGTTACCCAGTATTTTATTAGGCTACTAGCAGCACCTCTTTCAAAAACCACGTATGCAGATCATTTGCCAGAAATGGAAAAAAAATTAAACTCTACATTTTTCCCTTCCTGAGGGCCTATATGAATGCCAGAGGAACCTTAGAGGTCTTAAAAACTTTAGGAGGAGGGCTACCTATTTAAATTGCTCTGTAGACCTAACAACCACGAACATCTATCAGAAGACCAAACTAACTTGGGCTAAGCAAAGTGTTTCTTAAATATCTTCAAGAATGCTGCAATCTTTAAATTCCCAAAGGCCTATTCAGAAGCTTAGTGCACAATGAAAACAACGGCCTACAAATCATGCACATAATATTAAATAAATAATGTAGTTTCTTCCCAAAATGAGAATGCTAACATTTCCTGTCAACACATGGGCTTTGTATTTCAGTGTGCCAAAGATGCAATGTTTGCAGTCTTCCAGAACTGGAAGAAACTAATGTCATTAACTTCTTAGTGCAATGAACTGATTTATTACAGTTTCTGTTTTACTTCTACCAAAGATACCTACCCCTACAAGCCAGTGCAGTTATGTATTAAAGTACCTATAAGACTTATGTGAGGAAGCTTTCTGCCCCTGCAGCAGGTCTCTCTCAGAAGGGAGGCTTTGGATACAAACAGCTATTTTACTCCAAGCACAGAAATCTGAGTAAAACACTTGCCAAGGCATAAAAGAATATTTGACTACATATTTTCTGCTTGATGAAAGAAGAGAAATAAGAATTATGCTTCCAAGGATAACATTTCATCATAAAGCCAAGGCAAAGCCAGTAAGGCCAGTGCTGCATCTCAGCAGGCTTGTTCCCTCTCCTCCAACCGTGATCAGCTGCATTTGACAGTCAAAGTATTTACTTCAGTATCACCAGAGTAATTATATTAGCAGGATTACATCATGAGATAGGCATCATAATAACACAGGTTATTTTTTTCCCCCCCCACAGCTGTAATTGTCTTCTAATTTTAACAGGTAACACTGAAAATGATTAGAGGTTTGCAAAGGCAGTCTAGCAAACAAATTCGAATTCAAATTAGAACATGTTAAGAAATCAGACAGTTGTAGAACAAGCACGCACCAAGACAAAGCATTCAATATCCAGGAAGACATTCAGTAAACAGCACCCTAAGCTCCATCCACTGCACAACAGACAATTAGCAATGCTCAAGACTGAAAGGCCTGAAGTGCTAATATTTTTCCTAGGAGACATTTTAACTACTCTAGAGTCCTATAAACCTGATAGGTTTGGGCCTGCTAAAATCTCTTGATTCTCAACTCAAGTGCCAGCCAGCGGATCTCTGTGGTGAGACTACAGACACAAAAGGGCATGCAAACTACAACAGTTGGCTTGGAAAAGACTAATAAGTTATAAAAGCACAAATGACAGGTCTCATCTGACAATGGTATCTTCAACAGAGTAACAAGTACAAAGGAAACTCTTGATGAATGCCAGTATCACTGATTATTTTGAGAAGCTGAACAGAAACTACAGCAATGCAACACACTACTGACAAGGGTGATCTTCAAAAGAGTTAAAAGGTACTAGCCCTGCATCCATCCTATCCCTCCATAAAGTCAGAGATCATAGAATCATAAAATGGTTTGGGTTGGAAGGGATCTTAAAGATCATTTCATTCCAACACCACTACATGGGCAGGGTATCAACTTTTCACTAGACTAGGCTGCTCAGTCTCATCCAACCTGGCCTCGAACACTTCCAGAGATGAAGTATCCACAGCTTCTCTGGGCAACCTATTTCAGCATCTCACTACCTTCACAGCAAAGAATTTTTTCCTAATATCTAATCTAAACCTGCTCTCTTACAGTTTGAATCCATTCCTCCTTGTCCTGTTGCTACCTCCTCTTGTAAAGTCCCTCTCCATCTTTCCTATAGGCTCCCTTCAGGTACTGAAAAGCTGCAATTAGGTCATTCCAAAGTCTCCTCTTTTCCAGACTGAACAATCCCAATTGTCTCAGCCTTTCTTTGTATGAGAAGTTCCATCTTGGTGACCTCCTCTGGACTTGCTCCAATAGGTCCATGTCCTTCCTGGGCATCCCAGAGCTGGATGCACCATTCTAGGTGGGGTCTCACCAGAGCAGGGGGCAGAATCACCTCCTTCAGCCTGTGGTCACACTTATTTTGATGCAGCCCAGGACTGTAAGTGCACACTGCTGGGTCACATCCAGCCTCTCATCCACCAGTAGCCCCCAAAAATCTTTGGAAACAGAGTCTCCCAGCACTGTCCTGAACTACCTCTTACAAAGCCACTTCAACTTTCATGGGATGGGTCTCACAGGTTACTTTGCTTCACCCAACAGTCTTCAACAGCACCGCTGACGGCAGTCAACCCACCTGTATCCAAGGCTGGGTGTAATGACCAAGGATGAAGGTGCACTCCTTGCCCTTAGCTCCAAGACTTTGTCAATCCCAGGGTGCATGGGGAGCATGAACAGAGTTGCCTGTACCTCTGGAAAAGGAAGCATAGGCCTTCATCCACATCTGTAAGAGCCAAGGCAAAGCCTGTCCGAGAGTGCCACTAACGCAGACAGGCATATGAAATAATACAAGCAGCATCACCAACCTGGATCAGCATTGATTCTTCTGTTTCAGAACAACAGTTTTTCCCTAGACACTGACACAGTCACCTCTCTCAAGTAACAAAGCTTCATTAACTTAAAAAAGGTTGAGTATGTATGGCATAAATTAATCCTGAACAGGGCTAAACTACACCCACAGACCAAAAAAGCAGTACTTACAGCATCTTTACTGCAGTATGAAGACGATGGTGGAAATTAGATGTTGGAACAATATACTCAAGTTTGAAACAACAGAAAAATTACCCTTATTAAAAAGGCTGTGCCATCACTATCTTCATTCCAAATCACTAGTCTAAGGATTATAAAACATGTCTTTTCAGGCTGAACTTTGACACAAGTTCTCAACATGAGACAGCATCTCTATCTTTGAAAGGCTAGTGAATTTGGGCAAGAGTGAGGGGCAATGGCTTGTGTACATCATGTTCACTTTAAAACCTTTATTTCCAAAGAAAATATAAGCATTTGTATGAAATTAGAGCTGGTGGATTTTTTATGTATTTTCATAAATGTGTTTATGACATGTGGGTTCTTGATATTTTATTCTTAAACAAAAGGTATATAATCCATGGGGAGTGGGGCAGAATTTATTTCTAAAACACTGAACATGTAGAAGCTACTGCTATTTTTTCAGCCCTTTGCATGATTAATCTGTTTCACTGCTTTCTTGACAGTCACTTGCATTTACCCCTGATGCATTAGCTTAGGACAACTCTTTGAGATTGTTCCAACACAGCTAATCCCAAACGAGGGGTCATGACTCCCAAGCAGGGTCACAGCAGTTATGACTGGGGTCATGAGCCCAACAGAAGTACACTTGTTTATAATGGTATCTAGACTCACAAAACCAACAAAAAGCAAAGCTTATAACCAGAAGGCTTTGAAACAGCTGATGTAAGAATGCATGGAAGGCAGGCTTTGCGTGACAGTCTTACCTGATATCAAAGCAAGAGAAACGCTAACTATGCTTAAGTGGTTATTAATAATGGATATTTGGTGTTTTAGCTGCATTACTGTAGCAGCAATGGTGTTAAATTTTAAACTACTCAATTCAGTAATGAACTTTAAAAAGTCAGAAGTAAAACACATTATATCCACCATCACACAAGAGAAGCCAGCTGGCAACTGCCAGAATTCACTGAGAGGAGCTCCAGAAACCTTGCAATCTAGTAATTTCAAATAAAAAGAAGTCTTTTTTAATTTAAATATTGTTACTCAAAGCCCAAGGAGTATTCCAAGTGAGGCACTTTACAACTTGACAAAAATCTCCATAAAGTCCAGAAAAAACAAACTTTTCCAGAGAGTTCATCCAAGCTAGAGAAGAAATTTCAATGTATATTGCTCCTCTCTCTCTATTTCTAGGCCACTCAGGCAGGCTTCCTGGCTACTCCTACATTATCTCCTCAGGCTGCCCACTGGAAGGGGATGAGTAGAGCAACATGGTTGATATTAAGGGCTCAACATTTGGCACACAGTATGTTTCAGGAGTTTTATTTCAGATCAGCTCCACTGTGTCCCCTTGATGGAACAGGGACTGGGAGGTGAAGTGCTGAAAGTATTCTGGATGTGACTCTTTTGACTTGGTGCTATCTGAAATGAATTCAAATTGGCCTCTCAGGCTTTCCCCACAACACAGACTAAGTCCCAGTGCCCTGACTTCACTCCAAACTGAGCTTCTGAACCAAACCAAAATGTTAACATGGCAATGAATGGCTGTAACTTTTAACTTTGACTGAAAAGCATTGCACCCTTTGGATCATTATGGGATGAATGAAAGATACTTTGATCAACTGAAAAAATGACACCTGTTTTAGCCAAACAAGAAGGAAAATTCAGTAACTCAACTAAAATGGAATACATAAATCCAGATCCTTTCTCCACTCCTTCCCTCAAACACTCCTGGGAATTACTTTCCTACTATGCAAACTACACTTCATACTAATATCCACAAGCATATGAAATGCGTGGGTTTCTAGAAAACGGAAAGAAAAGCCTATGCCTTCTGTCACACATTCTTAAATAAAATCTGTTCACACTTAGAATTTAAAAGATGCTAAAAAAAAGTTGGTAAAAGCATGAGCAAACTATTGGGAGCTGGTCTAATTTTCACTGTGCCTTCATTTTCCTCATTTTGGAGCATCAACCTACGCAATACTTTTTGCTTTGGACCTGAGAAGAATATATGACTATTTTTTCTTTTTTAACTACAAATCACATATTATGGGCTTATATATTCATTTTTATGAAATCCTAAGTACCTCTCACTGTGCAATACAGCTATAGGAAAACTTAGCAAACAAAAGGTTAAGCAGCTTCTTTTAGGGCCTCCACAAAGATGAGTGCTAATGCTCAAACTCAAATTTTCAAATAGGATTGACATGCTATCCCCTACTGTCACAGTCAACTAAGCATACTGACCTGATACCACGATATCAGAGGTGTTTAGCAGTTACTGTAGTGGGAAAGAATGTTTTTCCTTCATTAACCAGACCAAAAACGGCAATGTTTCTTTATGGAAGTGAGAAAAAAATTGGTAATAAATTAGTGTCTTTCTCAAGCAGTTAGATACAGAAAATATAGAACTGGCAGACTGTGTTACCAGTAGGATGGTCATACACTGAGTTCTAACAAGATGTATCACACCCATGAGTCAACTACTTTTCCCTGAATGCAACTTATTTTAAAATCAGTAATACAAAAATTGCCACAGAAATAGTGTACCTGAAGAGAAACCAGAGTCTAACTCTAGTTCCTGCAATTCACACAAACACAATATACATTCAGACTCACAATCAATAAAGACCACATAATCAAACAAAAAGTCAGTTACTCATTCAACTTTAGGGTGACATATGCAAATTCGGAATCCTACTTGTGCTTCCTGAGGTAGAAAATCACAATTTGCACACTGCACTCAGAATTGCAGAGGCAACTTTAAAACAACAGATAACTGCAAACTAATAAAGTTGCACTTGCAGGGCTGCAGGTATGGAGTCTGAAGCAATCAGCTGAGCTTTGAGCTGCCTTAACCATCTCAGTCATTAAAATTCACTATATTCCAAAGCATCTTTCAAAGTCTGTACAACTGTCAAAACACAATTTACCTTTCTCTGACTTGCCAAAGTATGTAGGTTTCCCCTGCTAATTTATACAAAACAGTGAGCTGTCAATATGATAGGCTGCAAAACACCACAGTTACGATATGGAAACACCATCAAATATTTGGAAATTAAAGATGTTCTTACCCTGCATTGAAACTAGAGTGCCAACAGTTTGCCAAGAGAGAATAGAAACACAAAAGCATGTTCGGGGAAAAAGAAAAAATGTCATGTGTGGAGGCCTTTGTACCACAGGTCCAGCCTACCACAGGAGTGAGAGTCCATATTATCTGTTGAGCATAACTATTATTTTTCAATAAATAGAGTTTTGCACTGATTAAATCTGAAAAGGTAGCAAAGGGATTTTAAACGTAGAAAATGTAATGAGAAATGGAATATGTAAGAATTCAGACTCATTAACAATGGTAATGTGCTTCATCCAGAAATCAAAAGCACAGGTAGGAAACAAGCTGAATAAAGCACAGCCAAGTCTCAAAGCAATAAACAAATGCCACCCATACAATTCCTGCCCACCAAGTGTAAAATTCAGATCCAAACCTGCAGCAAGAAATACAAAACCTCTATGGGAACATAACATGCTCAGGCAGACTCAGCTCTGCTCATTATTCAGCTCTAACCTTTGCATTTGCACAAGAACCCTTTCAAGACATGCCTAGCGTACATAAAAAATCTATGATCCAAAATTATAGATGTCTTAATGAACACATCCTCAGAAAAAGAGACGAAACAGAACTGAAGACTTAGTGTACGCACTTATGACCTATATTATACAAAGGTATGGGCTCATCCACATCCTCACATGAAGCTGAAGGGTTTCTTAGTTCAGAAACCTAGCACTTTAAGTTCACACCTCATATTGCCTCCTTCTTGCACAGCCTCTCCTCCTGTCCCATTATCTTGATATTTTAGAGCATGGTCTCTGATAAATATGCAGAAGGTAAAAAGTGTTTTATGCCACATGAAAATTTTGTTATCATACTTCTAGAAGAAAAAGATGAAGTCCTCATTTTATAGCAACCATTCGAGCAGCTAAGTCTTTTAAAAATGGGTCAAGAAACAATCTGGGTAGCAGCAAGCAAAGTAATGGCATAATCAACCTAACATTATTCTGTATACTATTTGCTCTTCTCCATGTGCTACGTAAATACACAACTTTATTTACCTACTAATGCTGATGATCACTTTAAAGATGCAGCTATATCACATGTGAAGAAATCCATTCCCTACATTTGTGAAAGGGAATTTTCAGTTGAACAAACAGCCACAGCTTAAAACATCTTCATTGTGCAGTTCCTCACTCTGCAGACCTTTCTCAACATGTAATTAGAATACACAATGGATAACAAGTGCCCTGAAGCAAATACTAATTCTTGGGATAATACAGTCTACTTCACCTTAAAAGAATCATAGAATATCCTGAGTTGGAAGGGACATCAGGAACATCGAGTCCAACTCCTGGCCCTGCACAGGACACCCCAAGAGTTACACCATGTGCCTTAGAGCACTGTCTAAAAGCTTCTTGAACTCTGTCAAGTATGGTGGTCTGAACATTCCCTGTGGAGGCTGTTCTGGTGCCCAACCACCCTCTGGGTGAAAAACCTTTTCCTGATATACAACCTAAACCTCCCCTGACTCAGCTTCAGGCCATTCCCTTGGGTCCTGTCACTGGTCACCACAGAGAAGAGATCAGTACCTGCCCCTCCTCTTCCCCTCACAAGGTAGTTGCAGACTTTGCCGAGGTCTCCCATCAGTCTCCTTTCCAGGCTGAACAGACCAAGTGACCTCAGCCACTCCTCATACAGCTTCCCCTCAAGGCCCTTCACCATCCTCATGGCCCTCATCTGGATACTCTAATAGCTTAATGTCTTTTTAATATTGTGTTTATATAGGGTTCTGTTTCCCCAAAACCACCCCCTATATTCTCTTACTCTATTTTTAAAGATAAAATCACAAAAGCATTGTTCTATCTGTAACACTATCTGTTACCTCCTAACACTAAGAGGAGCACTGCTGCTGGTGATGAACCAGAACTATTGTTGAGTTCCTGTGACACAAAGACTTCTCCCACCCCTTTAAGAACATAGTTCACAAATCCCTTTGAAGGGATATAGCATATAAATATCACCATCAGTAACATAAATATGATCTGATGCTATTTTCAAATGCAAGTTTTATAACTGTATGTCATCCACTCAGATGACCAGGCACAGAACAGATAGGTCTTTTAGACAGAAAACAAGTATTTTGGTTTCTAGCTTAAGACAGAAGTTTAACAATATCATAAATATCCATCACACATGCCTTCACAGCAGCAACTGTGTAAGACATAAAATCTGTGCTGCTGCTGCCCTGCAAACTTCTGCCAGCTCTCCCTGACCCTGAAACTGAGACACTCTCCTCCTGAAGCTGCAGAAAAAGAGCGAAGCACTGGAAACTTTGAAGGACAAGGGGCTGCAAATCCCATGGTTGCTTCAAGTCAGAGAACGTGAACGGTTAAGAAATAAGTCTTGTCAGTCCATCCCAAGATGTACTGCAGGTACAGCTGGCTTGGCAGTACAGCCACCTTGGGAACTGGGAAACTGTGACACCCGCAGCTTAGGAAGTGGCAAAGCTCTATGCTTGGTTGCAGATTTTTGAGTGCACTGCTTCATGATGAGTTATTTCCTGGGCTTTGTAACAAACAGAAAGAGACAGAAACAAGCAAGAAAGTACATAGCAGAAAGTTAAAATAAGTGCTAATTTTTATTAGGGTTTTGCGTTATTCATTGTGTGCTGGTTGCTTTTGGGGGGAGGTGGTGGCACAGTATCATTGTCTTGCACAGAAGTGTTTGTGAGTGGAGTACAGAATTTGCAAGAGACTGGACTCTGCAAGAAGCCCCTCTGCACAAACACAAAATAGCCCCTTTCTGGCAAGTTCCAAAGCAGTTAAAATGCAGCAACAACACTTATACTGTAAACTCTGTGGGGTAAGAGTTACCCCTTAAGTTTGGAAAGTTCTAGCAAAACTGCATCTCCGCCCATGACAAAGGCTCTCAATGCCTATAAATAACAACACAAAAGATCACAAAAAGTTTGGGTGTACCAATTTAAAAAATATAAGTCCACAAATCAAGCATTTCCACAGAAGTAAACCTGAATACACACAGTGCTAAAATTAAACATATAAATGATGATCAGGGCCCTACTCATTTTGGCCAGAACAGTTCAGTTATCACAGCCTTAAGGTAGCACAAAGCACAGAAACAAACCTGGAACTCATGTCAGTCTCTTGCACTGTTGTGGATCACCACCTCTTGCCACTTTAGAGTGAATGCTATAGTTTCACTTATACTAGAAACTCTATCTTGTTATTAAACCAAGGTCAAAAGGAGGGTGCAATGCTACTAACACATCTTCTCTACTCATATTCTCCATATACAAACAACTACTTTAGACGTATTTTAAAAACTTAGGAAACAGCTTATGCTAAATGTGACATCAGTTGAAGAGTTTTATTTAGACTGGAAAATGCTTTGTGACAGAAAATCAGTTTTAGTCGATTTAACTTATAATGGACAACATAAGCAAGACTTATTAACAGTGTAAGCACTTACATATCATGAAGTCCTGTATTTTGTAATGTTGTATTAGAAATCAAGGGAAACTGCAGTGGTTAGTATCACCTTGATATGCAATTGTGATAAGAGCATTAGCTAGACACAGACTAAGTTACCTTGTATTTCATAATACAAGTGTAAGTTACCTTGTATTGTATTGTATTTCATACACTTCTGAAAACAGCTTGGCTTTTCTGGCCATTAAATCTTCTTCTGTAATTACCTAGATTTTACTTCATATGTTTATTTAGTTTCATGTTTTTAAGTTATTTGGCAAGCGCATCTCAATTTTCAGTACACTGAGGGCACCTTCTTCATAATCTTAAACATATTTCTGCTTTTTCTGAGAGAGCCAATGAAAAAATCTTCTCTAAATTGTCCACAGGATTCAGTCTGGTTTAACAGATGTCCTGGTTCCAGCCAGAACAAGGTTAATGTTTGCAGTAGTCAGGAGGGAACATGGCTAGGACCTGGAGGTTATTCTATACCACCTCACCTGATTGCCAGGGGTGGGAAGGACAGAGTCTCTTCCAGCAAGGAGGGGCTTCTCCTGGTTGAGTAATCTTGGCAGAAGGAGCGGTGGGATGGCCCTGCTGCCGAGCCAGCGGGAGAGGTCAGGGTGGTGTGGCTGCTACCGGGTCAGGTCAGGCTTGCGGAGCATTTTGCCAGTCAATCACTCTCCTTCTTTCATACACTTTTGTTATTAGTATTGTTGTTACTCTTCCTTTTCTTACCTCATTGCTGTTGCAACTAAATTTTTCTTATCTCAACCCATGATCTTTACCTTCTGCTCTTCCAATTCTCCTCTCCAACCTCCCATAGAGGATGGGGGAAGGGGAGGGAGGAGCAAGCAGTGCATGGTTTTAGTGGGAGAATTAAATTGGGGAGTACCATTCCTAAAACATGACAACAGATTATTACTGTGAATTTTAGAACACTTTTAGAGAAAACAAGTTCTTCTACAACCATTAAGTGAATGCTAGCCAGTCATATTCACTGTTTAAAGTGGGTTTTGGTGTTTTCTGGAGTTACTTTTCTATGCTATTTCTATTACTGTGACAGTGTTTGTGACACTGAATCATGTCTGATTCATTTACAGCAAGAACTACAATAACAATGTTCAAAGTATTCAAAACATAAAAACAAAAATATAAAAAATCCTTGGAAAGCAGAAGGGAAACTACAGTCCAAATAGCGAGACACACATGCCATCAGGTCCACTAGTCACCACATTCACTGAAAAAAGGAACAAGTTTCAACTTTAGAAATGAAGAGTAGTTGCACCACCTTACACCATGTTTTGAAAGATCCTGGAATATACCAGCATTTCAAAAATCAAGTTTTATAAACCAAACTGGTTTATGTTTTATCTGATAAAAAACCAAAAGTCATACCAAAGCAGAAACAAAGTGGAAACACATTACAGATGTGGGGTTAAAAAAGCTAAGTTTATGTATCTGAAAAAAGAGTCTAGAAATACACTACAGTAAAATAGTAATATAGTAGTAACTGAAATAACATGATATGAATTACCATAATCAACTGGAAGGAAGAAAAATAATGAAACTCAAACTCATGCTTTAAAATCCTTGAAAATTAATGAAGGGCTAAAAAAGATCACTGATCAGTCAGCCACAAGCAATTTGCCCATGCTGGACTCAGCACCTTTTCGGGAAACTGCAGCATCAGAAAAATGCACAATTACAACTTTTGCTCCTCTCCACACTTACAGGCACAAAAACATTGTTATGCACATGCTGTTTCAGAAGCCTGATGTGTAAATTAAAAATAAATCTCTCCTGAAAATAATATACAGATGACGCAAGTTTGGATCTCCAGGTACTGTCTCAAAACCATGAAATATTCTTGGAGTCTGGTGGCTTTTATATTGACTATTTGAAGGCACTACTAATGAAAAGTTACACCAGTCCTTTTTTTACTCTGGCAACGAGGTGAGAAGCTTACACAAGCAAGACATTAAATAAATGTACACAAACTCCTACAAACACACAGACAACATTAACGCTACTGAAGAGGTGGAATGAATCACTAACGAACAGGCAAAAGGCAGAGTTTTCTGGGGCAAGTTTGAGCCCCAGGATGAATATTCAGCCTGTAGCACCTCATCCTCTCCCTTCCAGAGGGCAATTCAATCGGACATAACGTTCATGAGGTAATTCCCATATGCACAGCCACAGAAGCACAGAGATGCTCTCACTTTGATAGTGACATGAGACCACCAGAAAAACCATGTGATGGTATGTAGATTCCACAGGATTACTTTTGGAATAAAGATCTTACCATTTAGACTCTACTTCTGAAGCAGATGAATTTAATTGTCTTCCAGTATATACAAAAATCAATACATGATACAGAAGGATATTTCAAATGCACTTCAGTGCCTGCAGAAGGAACAAAGTTAGTATGACATGTCTTTTAGTGATTGGTAATTTCTGAAAAACTATCACAATCTTACTTGACTCCTAGTCTGACTATGCAGGGAAAAAATTGTGTAAAGAATCAATAAAAGCATTTCAATCACAGCTGACCTTAGGAGTGAAAAACGATATGACACCCTATTCAGCACATTACTAAACAAAAACATCTTATAGCAACAAAAAAAAATTCAAGTTTTGTTCTGAAGCCAGTACAATAAATAAAGACATGCCTGGGCACTATATTCTCATGCTTATATTTTTTATCTTAGTGCCCTATAGATCTAAAATTCAATGCATTCTGCTATAACGGTAGAATTTAAACAGAAATGCCTACAGGGGGCGGGGAAACATCTCCAGGCAGTCTTTGTCAAGGCTTGGAGAGAAGGGCCATGTGAATGACTTTCATTTCTCTTCCTTGTATATCTCTTGTTTTTCCTGTAGTTAAACTCACAGGTGAGGGCCACCATCACCTTCAGGACAAGAGCAGCATTTCTCAGCTAATAAGCAAAGCATGCTTGTACAGGGAGAAAAAAAAAAAAGAGAAATAATAATTTTGAAAAAAAAAAAAGTGCAGACCAAGATGAATACTGGCAGAGAAACAACCTGAGCTGCAATAAACACTTGTGGGGGAGGGGGAGTACTTGCCACAGCATCACCGTCTTGCTTCTGCTACAACAGCATCATCTAGCTGATCTCACCACCGAGCTGAATTGAACAAACTGAACAGGAAGTATAAAGGAAAAAAATAGACAAGATATGATTTATTATGTACTATACAAGAACCACTGGTTTAACTGTCTGCATTTCAGTACATCCTGACAGAAAGGGGGAAAAAAAAAAAATCAATCTTTATTTTAAAAGCAACGGTTCTTAAAAGGAAAAAAAAAGAGAGAGAAGTAAAACCCAGCTGCACTTGCTGCTCAATTAAAAATCAAATGAAAACACACTTTGGGAGAAGTAATATTAAGGCACTGATAAATCTTAGAAAGCTACAAGTTTTTTGCCAACGGATTAAGCTAAGACAGACCATCGTTTGAATGCTACGAGAATAGCACATGTGTCCCACTCTAATGAGAGGCAAGACTCATAAATCATGAGCAGCAAAATCATGAGCTCCAAGGGAGGTCTACCTCTTCATCTGTGACAATTAATGTGTCACCCTCACAGCAACCCAGAGGCAAATTCCTTATGCTATTTTTTATGCATGTATTGTCTTAAAACATATCTCTTCCAAAATTACACTTGACATTTCTTTAATGGACTGACTTGCACTCCAGCCAACTAGCATCATAGACTTACAGACATCAGACATAATAAAGATCTTATAAAATTCATCTAATGTTCTATTTCCCCTCTCTCCCTCCCCAATATAAAGGGACAGAAGTCATTGAAGTATCTTGTTTTACTTATTACCAGTAACACTTATTTATACAGGGAGACAGTCTTCTCAAGGTTTGTCATGAATCTTTCATGATTAAAAGCAGTGTAAAATAGTCTATGGTTGTGACCTATATTCACAAAACAACGCAACACAAACGTAAATAAGGAATAACAAGGGAATGACAAAATGTAAACACCCATTCCACAGTATTAACAGAAATCAAAAGCCTTACCTTAGGGTAAGCTTATACTATGCCTAATTTTTAGGTTAGTCCCTGATAAAGCCTGATAAAGATCACAGCCTGCATCATCCGCCTAGCACTTTAAACTTGCTTCAGTGCAATTTTCTTTAATACCTTTGCAGGCTGTTTGTGTGCAAATAGACCTCAACTCATGCCATTTCCTGGGGTGTTTTCCCTCTTACTTTCATCATATATTTTGTGCCATCTGCAGACAAGCAGCACTACTCACATAAGTTGTCTTACTAAAAAAATCAGTTGGATCATTCAGCAGACAAAGCCTGAAAGCTTGTCTCTCCCTATAAACGAGGGGAGAGGAAGAGGTTTATAGCAGTAAATGAGGGCTTTGACAAGGAAGCTGCAGCAGTTTTCTGCCAGGGGGTAGGACACCTTCCTCTCCCATCCCATTCCTGCCCAAGGACTGCTATCTGTGTAGCTGAGACAGCAGAAGAGAATGAATGCCCTTGCCACTCTCACCACTGTTCACCCTCGAAGAATTCATTTAAACCGTAATGCTATGAGCTAGGATAGAAAATAATTGCCTGGATTTTATATTTATAGGAAATAAACAGCATTTTTAAAGTAACAGAACTTTGTTTATTCAGTACCACACTTTAAAAGCTGGCAATCTAAATTTTTTTGTAAATTTTACATCTACACTCATAAATAAGCACATACCAGGAGGCACGCTACTAAAAAAACAGTTTATCTTCTGCAGGTACTGCTATCCAAAGTGGGAGATAAAAAGAAGTCAAGAATTCCGTAACACCTGGGGTTTACAACATTGGTATAGCTACCATTATACATCCAAGCAGCGAGAGCAGGTGAGCATCTACAGGGAAGCACTGAATGGGTCTTGGACTTGTAAGCTCTGGGAGCCAGAATGCCCCTCCTCCTCCTCAGTTGCTATAAGAGGTCAGGAATGAGGATTAAACAAGGAATTCACAACCTGATTCTGGTGTCCTACCCAAAGGCTTCAAAACTCCAGCTCTCTCATGGCAGATGTAATTTACTGCCTCAGTGACAACCATCTCAACAGGCAGTGAGCACAGAGGAAAAAAAAAATCTGTGCTAAAGAGCTATAAGATCTCCAGCTATCACACAAATTATTTAGGACTTTAAATCAATATTTGAGATATAGCCTGAAATTCTGAAAAATAGGGGAAAAAAGAAAAAGAAAAACCCCTACTTTTAAAGACAGGGAAAGATGGAAAAGTGTCTCTTGCTATGCTTCAATATTTCACTAGTATTTGCAATGTTAGATAATTAAGAGCATATCTTCTTGCATCAGCTCTGTGGCCGTTTCTTTCACTACAGTGACTCTGGAAGTGACTAACACCATAAGCATGTGAATGCCACACTACAGCACAACCAGTGCCTACATGCTGGGACCTGAAAGACTTTGGCACCAATCAAAAAATTAGATGGTGAGATTTGCATTTGCATGTCAGAGGCTGCTATCACGTCTCTGGGGGATGGTCACACATTTTTCCAAATCCCTACAAGACTACTCGGAACTCAAACCATGCAAATCTGGCACTCACTGGAGAGGAGACAGCTGCCCTGCAGAGACTGCAAGCCCAGGAGGATAGATACTTGCCATTGAAGGCAAGGCCTTATTTTTCACATCCCCTGCTACTCCAGCACCAGGCCACCTGGCACCAGCTGGCCAGGCACTCTCAAGCAGCACACAAAGAATATAATTTCACCAAATTGCCTCCTGCCTCCAGTCCTCTGCCTGACATGCATGTCCTTGTTGCACAGGTACGCTAACATTCATGGGGTTCCTAATAGCTTCCTATTGCAGCCCAAAAGAAAAAAAAAAAAAAAAAAAGTGACAGAAAACCCTAGTGAGGGTCCTGTGGAGCAGATGGAAGCTGAAGGCACAGAAAAGACCATTATGAGTTTTATTTCTTTGTACTTACACTAGAGAACTCTAGTGGGCTACACAAAATTAATGAGGACCTGTATTAAACATGTAGTCACTCCCTCTATATAATGAATACGTGGGCATTAAAAACCCCTGCTGCTCTTCTCAAAGCAGATGGGGTAATGCTCAGCAGCCCTGGCTTTGAATGCATCTGGTAGCCTACTGTCATCTTTCACAAAGCTCCTTCTCAGTCCCTAGGCAGGGGCTGCTGGTGTGGGACACAATGCAAGGCTCCACGTAACCACAGCAGAATGAAACTCAAACATGCTTCAAACCTTAGCAGTATAAACAGGCTTCCTCACACTACCTTGCAATAGGAAAACACAAAAGATACCTTAGACTGGATTTGCAAAATTGTTGAACAAGCTTGCTCAAAGAAATTAGGTGATGTGAGCCATGCACCTGCAAATAGACCAGAGATCAGCGCAACAAACAGGACTCATGACTGGAAAAGCCTGGCTTTCATTGAAATGCTTGCTTCATCACTGGTGAAAAAATCATCACCGCCACAACACCAGAGGACAGTTTTGAGAATGTGTAACTTCACAAAGAATATTTTGCATGTCCCTCTCTCCATGCTGGCTTATAGCTTTTCTATATGTTAACTAGTTATTAAATAAATAATAATAACAAATTTAATTTATTATTAAATCAAGTTGTTTAATAATAACTAATACTAAATAAAATTTTAACATTATTATTCTTATATCGTTGAAACCACAGAAGTAGCCGCGGCTAAGAACTCTGCACCAGAGATGTTTATGAAGCCACGCACGTTAATGAATACCCAGGGACTCTTCATTACACAAATCGGTGACAATGGAGTAACGGTTGGAGCAAATGCAGATGTACAGCCCCATTCATATGCATATGTCCGGGTCCAGGCGATCCCAGGCTGGCTGGGGGATCCTTTGTCCCTTCCCGAAGGGCTGTAGCCATGCAGCGCATTGACTCCTTCGGAGAGGCAATCAGTGGTATTAAAGCATAGCCACAAGGCTTGGGCCAGGCGCCTGTGCAAGACCCAGATACGCTGGGTGCATGTCTAAGGGTGGGAAATACCTCCTAAAACAGGGAGAAAGGGCCTCAGATGCACATGGTAGGGAGCAAAGGATCAGGCCTCACAAGAACTAAAGGTGTGTTTGTATGTGCATGTGGCACCACACAGGGATGGAAATGCGGCCACTGTGAGATGAGAAGCACCAGCATTTCAAAATGGCAGTCTCATCTCCTGCACGGCTTGACATGGAAAGCTGCAACAGCACAAGTTTGCACTTGAAATTAAATGCCTCCAAAACCAGAAGCATTCATCACCAGGCTCCCACCCCCACCAAAAGGCCTCTCAGACAAAAAAGGCAAGTGACCACTGTGTGAACACAGCGGGACCCATTGTGCAGGAAAGGCTGTCAAAGGTGCCTGTTCAACTAGCAAAAGATTTAGAACAGAGCATTTTATTCCTCATCTTGCTTTGAGATAACACTGCACTACAAGTGAGAGGAAGTCAAAATGGTTTTTAACATTTAAACCAACACAAAACTGTAATTTTAACTTTATTGCATTCCTTTAAAACACCAATTTCAGCACAGTGCTCTGTAACAAATTTGTTCAGACTAGGATCCAAATCCATACCACAAATGCTTCCCATGACCAAAATAGCGTTAATCAAACGTACAAAACCTTAAAGGAAAACATAATGGCTTTAGGGGATAAATGCAACTAAAAAAACCGCTTTTTATAAATGTGTTGCCCTCAATTTGCATTTGCATGACATTTCTGGTTCCAAAATCTCCAAAACGCAATACAATCCATCATTCGCCTAGTCATTGTCAACCTGCAGCATGTAATATGTGCTTTAATTTCATGCCACCTTGCATTGAAAAATAAACCACCTTTGAAATATTAAATAATTAAAATATATGACTTGCCACTGAGGTCCAAATAAGGTATTTGTATCAAATCCTGCCAGTTTTTTGCTTTACCAGCTGCTTGTGAACAGGGATAACGCTTTCAAAAAGGTTCTTTAAAGGCTTATATTATTCATCAGTTTTCTGAAACTATTAAGTTACACTCCCATTTCCCACCCCCATTACCAATTGTAGGTCTTTTTTAAACATTCTTTTAGCTTTTACCATGGCAAAGAAAAAAAGAGATGAATTATGGGATGCCTCTTACTCTGGGGGAGAGGTTTTGAATAGAACAGCTGTCCAGAGGTCAGGCAAAAACGCATTCTCCTCTGACAATAAGGGGCTTTTTGTGGGGAAGGAATAGGAATTCAGAAAAAGAATTTATGGAATTGGGTAGATACAATAAGAGGTTAAAAAGAGAACTTCAATCAAGAGGAAAGGGGGGAAAATAAGGTACTGCCAAAGAGAAGGGAGACATCACCAGCCACACTGGCAGGGAGCAAAATGCTGCAAGTTGTTCTGTAAGAAAGAAATTATATATATCTATATAAAAAGAAAGAGAGAGAGAAAGAGAGAGAGAAGGTTGCTGGAGAGGAAGAGTTGACGACAGCAGGTCCTGGGAATGCAGGCCTGTAGCACAATAGGGGCTCCCTTTCCCTCCCCCTTCTGCAGACTGAAACTCTCTCAGCAAAATGACACCCCCACAAAAACAGACTATAAGAGTGGCTGAGGCACTCTCCAGGAAGGTGGGAAATGAGGCCTTGACTGCTTCTGCGGTGAAAGAGCAGTGAACCCAGCATTTGCTTCAAAAGGACCTATTTCAGAGGAAAACTGAGGCCACAGCTCAATTTATGTGGTTCAGATTTGCAGATCTGGGCAGACTCTGGGTCCTACTGGCTGCATGACGTTAAAACAAAGCTTTTGCCAAAACATATCACATCTATATGCATCTTTCTTGCCTCAGAAAGAGGGAAAAAAAGGGAAGGGTAGTTCTGAGACAGTGAACACCTGCATTTCCAAGCTATATAATAAGCAGGTCTCACACTTGCCAAAGGCGTTATTAACAAACACCACCAAAATATCCTGTGTTGTAACGTTTTTGAGAGGGTATCCTTGTGTCAGGGTTATTTAATGCTTATCAGCATAAGACACAGGAGAGTGCTGAGGGGGAAGTTACTTCACTTGTTAACCCATTGTGTTGCCCAAGAGCCTTGCAGCTGCTTACATGACTTGGAGCAAGCACAGCATCCTGCTCAGAAGGATTGTGTGCCCCTACAGCTACAAGGCAAATACCATAAACACATATCCCCTCCACCACATTTTCAGAAATTTAGCCCAATGTGATGTATGCCATCATATACTTATACAAATACTTTAACATTTTGTAATTTCTATTACAACATACAGGATAATGCAGATGCAATTTTTACAGGCACAAGCCTGCACCTTTGCATAACTTTAAAGTGTGATTAAAAATGCAGTTTTCAGTTAGACTTCTTCATATTATCAGTCAAAACAAAAATGAAAGGAAGTGACAAGTATTGGAGCTCATGAATTTCCTTAAATCTGAGCTATGAGGTTGGCTAAGCACACAGTGTTCAAACAAACGCCTGAATCTGGATTGTTTTTGTAATGGTCAAAGACTACTCAGCACTCACTGCTTCAGAGGCTACTTTTTTCCCCAACACTGCATTAATCAGTGGGACTAAGAATGCAGCAGTCCCACTGAATGCAGAGAGAAAGTGGATACTATCCTACAAGAAAAGAAAACCAAACAAATCAACAAAAAAAACCCACACTCAACCTGGGGCGCTGATTCATTTTCACACCACTGAATTCTGATGTTATTTAAGCATGTATTTTCCACACTTCGCTGAAACAAGACAGGTACACAGTCTATCCAAAATGCTGAGCAGCACAAATGAAGCTTATTAGCCCATGCAGAACTGATACTCCAAGACCTGACACATCAAGAGTGCTGTGAAATGAACCCCTGCCTGGTCCTGACAATCACCCCAGTGCTGCTGGCACCTACAGCAATGCTCTCCAATCCACTGGAACAGGCACTGGCCTGCTCAGCACAGAATTATTTTCACTGTACCTGCAGCGCACAGACAGGAGATAATTTACAATAATTTATCAGGATTAACCTTTTGATAAGGCATAAATTTTTCCCAGGTTTAAAGCACTTTATAGAGGTGCAAAGGTTCATTTATATTAAGCAAATGCTGCATCAGCAGTTTGACAGTAGCAAAAGCTGTGATGCTGGGACTGGTTACGACTCTGTTGGCCTTAATCTCTATCGCAATAAAACGAAGCTTGGCATTTCAGCATGGCAAGATATGATTCATAACTAACCATCATTCTTCTTTAGCTTTGGAAATGTCAAACAGGATAATTAACAGGAGATCCTCATGGGTTCACACATTCCAGATGTAGAGATTTATGTGGACTGTGCATCACCAAACACTGACAAGTTATTTGTAGCCACGTGCTTTAAAACTGCCTTTGTAGTTTCCTCATATTCAGCGCAGCCAAGCAGAATGAGTCAGATCTGAACAGTTCATGCTCCTGACCTTATCCAACATAACAAATAAAACAGTGCTGGTTCATTATCTTTGTATATGCCAAATCCAGCTATTTATAAACATATAAATAAAAAAATAAATTCTATGGCCTGCTGTTCACATGTAAGTTTCATTCTTTCTTAAAACACAGCCCCAAGGAGCCTACAGTGAACACTACCCAGTTCTCAGCCATTCACACCACCTACATTTATATTTACAGTGCTGTTCTTCACTCTACTGAAGTAGGCAGGTATTTTTAGCCATGCCATGATGCATGTTTAAAATTTGATTAAAATAAATACTCCTACAGCACTTCCATTTGAAGACTACACATCCCACATGCTCTTCTGCTGGACCAAACCACACATAATAAGGTGCCAAAATATTTTCTTGCAAGAGAGACACTTCCAAACATTATACCAGCAGAAGCTACCCTGATACTTTGCCAAGAGCCCAAAGCAACAACTAGTAACTATGAAATACAGTCATCTTCCTGGCTAATACAGAGAGGGAAACACTTTCCACGCAGACAGCACAGGCTCTGGGTACAGCTCTGCACTGTATTTTGAATCCAAATTGAACACAGGCCATATCTGTGTAATAGAGATGCAAGAAGTAGGATTGCTCAACAGATTATCATGTGCCTCAATAAATCTAATCTAGGTCTCACTTTTTCTGTGTGATAAAGGAAAAAAAAATGTACCAAAGAACAATTTGATACCTAAAAAGCTACTTGAAGTTTTTGGGTTGACTCGCCATCAACACATATTTTTATCATTTCATCATTGAAACATTTTAACAGTATCTAGACTCACACATAAGAATATAACTGGATGCTAACAAAGTTAGGTTTACAAGCCTTCAAATTTACTGTTATGTCCACTCAAAACAATATTGTTTTCAGTACTTTCTGTTTTGAATTACTACCATTTTCTTCTTTGGAGTGTGAAGAATAGCTAAATATACATCAAACTGTTAGAATCACATTTGCAATTAGAAGAGCATCAGAAATACAATTTCTAGACTAGAGTACACATACATCTATAATCCAAGACAAACACCAGACACTTAACATCCCATACTCCAACTCAGTAAACTACTTTGTATTCAGAACAAAATCTAGACCTCAGTATTTGCCTTAGTAGGACTAAATGTAACCACATATTTAAATATTTTGTTAAAAGTAGGTTCTTGACACTTAACTGCTGGTTAGACAGGACTACCAGCACGCACCAAGGCAATAGATTCCAAAATAAAGATGTATAGGTTCTCTTTTTGTTTGAATCAGAAAAGGGGAGTGTGAGTGAGTGTGTGTGTGTGTGATTTTGTTTCACCTCTTGTGTTTTGAAGGAAAGAAAGAGGGCAAAGCAGATGACAGAAAAAAAGACTATCTAGAGGTTTTGCTGGGAGAAACCAGTTTTTAAATGCTCTGTTAAAAAAAAATTCTAAAAGTTTTCTTATAAATTGCTGCCTTTTGCTTACTGTTTCTGTTCTTGAACTATGGAAAATTAAGGAGTCATTCAAAAGAAAACATATCATTACTTGAAAATCATAGATAAAATGCTGCTAAGCAAAAAGAAAGCTTTTGATTGACAAAGTGGAACTGAAAGAAAAACACACCCACAGGAAGCATTCATGCCACAGATGAAAACTTGGATGCCAGAGAGAAAGAAATTAGGCTTATAGCTTCAAATATTTGTACAGATCTTTTACTCCTACCCTATTATTAATGCCACTAAGTTCACAAGCTCCACAAGAAATTTCAAAATATAGATACAATGCTCATCTCTGGACCCACTGAAAGAGGTCTCTAACTTCAAGGGGCAGATGATAAAATGCAGCTGAATACAATGGAAGAAATAGTGCTTACCTATGGCCTAATGTCTTTTTTTCTAATACTAATAAAAATAAATAAAAAGGAAATACTCTTCACAGACTCTTACCTTCATCACATTATTTAAATGAAGGAACTTAAAAACAACTGTTTAAATCACCATTTATTCCAATGTGAAAAAAAAAAAAATCAAGCCTGTTTTTTATTTATGCTTAGTTATTTTCCTTAAGGAAAAAAAATCCTGTACTAGTGATCTTCAGGACCTTTTCATCTGAAATTAACTATTATCCTTACATTCGCTCCAGCACTTTGCCATAAATTCTATTTACATTTAATCAATGTGATTGACTCTGCTGGTGACCATACACTGCAATGTTTAGAATTAGTCCCCACCTACTACACCGGCTGCTGTCTTATGCCAGAAGATAGAAAACAAGCTCTCCTGTCTTCTCTTCCAATTTGCTCTTAATTTTGAATGAAATAGCTACTCAATTAAATGGAAAGAAAATATTTCCTCTATATGAGCAGGCTGGCTTTGTCAAATGCTCACACCTCAGGCATAAATCCAGCAGCCTCTCACCACTCAGTGAGCTGATTTTTCTCTCCAAGTTCAACAGAAAATTTGAATTTATTTTTTAATTTACTGTAATTCCTTTAAGCCTAAATAAACTCATGTTTCACTCTCCAGTCAGTTTGAAGCTACATGTTATTTCAAGAAAATATTGAACTGCTACATGCTTTTTCAAAATAAAAATATTTTCATCAAGTCTTTCAGAAGGAAGCCTTTGCAAATAAAGATTTTTGCTCTTATCTCTAAATAAAAGTGTAAGTATTGATTTTACAGTGTTTATTTCCTTGTTCCTAGAATAAACTGTTGTGATTTTATTAGTGCATTTGGGTATTTAAAAGAAACAGGAAGAAATGAAGCCTACCTAACCATTTTGTACAAAAATCACCCAAACCTCAGAACCAACAATTCTTCATCCTGTTTGTCTGCTGAACATTTATTCCCACCCTTATACCAATTTAGCCTTTTTGCTTTTTAAACATGGAAATATTTTCCTAAAGCGGCAGGAATTGAAACAACACTGTCATTTTTCTAGTTTTGTACTGACAAACCAAAACTAGTCAAACACAAAGCTAGTGTAAGTAACAAAAACACAGAGTAGCTGTATTTACATGCTACACAAGGTGAAGCCAGAGCAGATAAGCCACTCCACCCATATCTCCATGACAGCACAAACACATTTAATATCTTGACTTCACTCATAGCCTCGCAATCCTCCACTGAGACCATCTGCACTGCAGACATTATATGATCTGTAAGTGTCCTTATTTGTCTGCAGACATGGTAAAGCCAGGCTCTCAGCTACTCCATCACAAAACAAACTCCAAAGGCCTGCGGCCAGCAGGCTGGAAGGGAACAAGGGAAGGTTTCATGTGCTCTCTGCAGGATTTGCCTTTCAAGGTCTGCACAAATAAAAATCACCAGATCAAAAAAAGTGAGAAGCACACTTGTTTTCTAGCTCCTACAGCTCATGTTTCAGCAAGGAAACAGATGATGCAGAACTGGGATCTGCTCCTCTCCAGTCCACACAGGCACAGGCAGTAGCCCATCTTTAATCTCCCCCAGACGAGCCTCTCGCTAAGCTCAGCACATGCAGTGGGACACAGTACAGCTGTCAAGGACAGCACAGACACCACACAAAAACCTGACACCTCCTCCCAGCCCCACTCCCACCACAGAGCAGAGCAGACCCTGGCACAGGCCAGCCTGGAGGGCTGCAGCAGCTTTAAGGACTCTGCACTCCCCACGGGGACAGCCCTCAAGTGCACCCCACAGCCTCCTGCAGCAGTCTGGCACTTCTCTTCTTCACCAGCGCCCATCTAAACTGCTTTAAAAGCAGGTAGGAGATCCTCCAGTTGTACCACGGCTCAAATCATCACACCATGCTTCTAAAAGTAAAAAGGCTCCTCCTTTTATGGCAGAGCAAGAGGTGACAGCAAGATTACTCTGGTAGGTGGAAAACATATGAAAGGACAGATGTTTTTTAAGAAAAGAATTAATTCCTCCTTCAAATGCTAAGCTAAAACATTCACCCTGTAGACAGGAATTTTTTCCATTGCACAAGAACACACAATAAAATAAGACCGCTGCATTTAGAAGCTGTTTTTTAGTTTCAGCTAGGTAAGTTTGTTAGACAACACTTGAAACCAGAAGTCTGACTTACCTTCTGAACAGCTCTAATGACCTCTATTTAAAATTGCATAATTTTTAGCCCAAGTAAATTAACACATTTCTAAATTCTCCAGAAATACATTTTTTTGCCTGAGTTATATACCAGAGGATCAATTTTATCCTTCATACATAGCCAAGAAAGATCTCAGTTATAAGTGCCAGATCCAGCTGTAGACATATAAACTTAATTACACCATGTCACAATTTCTAATCTGAGACACATGTCAACATGTAAAGGTTCCACCTAGATACAGATTAATGCTGGAAACAGAGGACAGACTTCATTTCAATTTAAATGGGTTTGCTTGCAAAGTATATTGTTCTTCTTAGACAAGGGAAAGCAATGACAAGTAGAAATACCCTACTAGATTATTTACACATTACCTGTTAAGCTGAGAAATAAAGCACTGTGTGAATACAAAAAGACAGAGTTAGTGATGAAAGTATGATCACTTACTGGGACAGTACATTGATGCACGTGTTAAACACACCAGTCACACAGTATGGTACGACTATCAAAAATAAACTTCTCATTAGGACTCCTTTAAAAGTGCCGAATTTTTTGATTTTTTTTTAAATGTTCACACAAAGGTTCACTGGGTACTTTTAATTGGATAGGGAAATTAATTATAATTCTCTCAACAAATATATTTTTTAAAAACAACTCTCAACTATACCTCTGAATTTCTTCATTGAAGAGAAATTAAAAAAAAAATTATTCTTTCAACTGGTCTGTTTCTTAGGAAACACCACCTTTCAAAATGCAGATCTGATATCTTTGGATTCAAAAAGGCTGTTATCAACAGATTATCCTTTATTCAACACAAGAGGTATTATTCTTTAATATTCACTGAACAAGAAAAGAGCTCTTAATAAATCTGATAGCTATGCAATATTCAACTCCCATTTGATACCACGGACAAGACATGATTCATCAGACATGCTTGGTTCTACCTGCATTTCAGCACGCTTAGCAGGTACTGTTTGAACAGGCAGGTCTCTGGATTATTCCCATTTTCTCCTTTCAGCATTGCTCCAGTGATCCAGCACACAGCTATCAAGGGTTGACAAGTTCTCAGAAGCCCTGTCCTTCCCAGGCTCACCCTGAACAGGAGAGGGCAGCTTGCAACAAAGCCATCCATCACTTTCCCTAACAAGAATTTTGAAAGCAGCCACTTCTCTCAGGCAGGCCTTCCAGCACAGCCTGGAGGATACCATTTGCACTTGGAGCCAAGCACTATGGGAAAAGGTCCACATGCTGGGGTCTCGTTCTTCTGCTTTGGAATCATCAGAGAGGGTGGAGAAAAAAAAAAGAAAAGAAAAAACAAAAAGAGGTAGCACGATAAACAGGTAACTAAATACCCGTGCAAATGATTCCTGGAACTCAACATATTTATTTACAAGTCAGTGCTGTTTTGCAGCTCACACCGAGTAAACCGAGCTCATGGAATTTGTAAAGCAGGTGCGCCAGGGGTTGATCTCTGTGGGGGCATTGCAAACTCATTCATTTAGAATAAAGGCTGCCCTACAGAGCACAAAGGGTTTGCCATTCAAAAACCTGCTTGACAGAAAGTAAATATCAGGCATGCTAATCTCGAGACTGCAAAACATGACTAGTTCTGAGAAGTTCTTGCTAAAGTCAGTATCGTTTCCTGCATCAGCCTTCTCAAGGCAAGCACACACTACTCAACCATCATCACTGACAGACAACTTCAAGCACTTATAACCAGATAACCAGTGTTTGCTTTTGAAGTGCAATGTGCAATAAACAGACCCCTGCATCTCCTACAGGAAATCACCATCACTGGTACTGCACAGCAGAAATCCACCAGCACTCTTTTTCTTTCCTAATTTGTTACAGCTATTCCCCAATGCCTCCGTGGATCAAATGATTGCTCTTTCTTTCCTGCTATTTAGGGTTTGGAGAGATGATGCCTATTTTCCTAAACTGACACACACAATTAACAAGAGAGTCTTAAAACATCCACTGTGTTGCACCTTGGAAACCACAATTTCCATTTATAGCCAAGCAAAGTATAATTTTCATAATGCAGTGGAAATACACAAGAACAGGATTTCAGTTTTGCCTTACATTTCTCTTTATGCATCTACAAGCCCCTGGTGACTGACATCAGTTTCTAACAGTGCAGACAGAGTTTCTTTTGTAACTTCTTGAAGGGAGTGGCAGCAGGTGATGGCCCATGCCCTACTGATGTTGTTCAATAATTTAACGTGGCTAATACAAGATCAGTCTGATTCCACATTCTTTTTTAAAGGTACTCCTTAATTTTTACATAGATGCACCAACCTGTTAGACATATACAATGTTTAGACTTCAGCAGCTATTTAAACCTACAGTGCTTGAAACTCAAGTTCACTGACCTTACAAGACAATTTGCACACATTATAAACAGCTGTACCATTTCTACAGGGAAAAAACACTTCCAGCAACAGCAATTTAGCTAACTCATGCTTTGCTCACAGGGCTCAGTTTTTCCCTATACAACCGAGATGGGTTCTTCAGCAAGGTTTATGTTTTAGTTCTGGGTTATGCAAGAAGAATTAATGGCTTCTTTGGCCACACCATTCTTCTGAAACCAGTTCAAAAGAGCTCTGATCTTCCTGTTACCTTTTCAGTCCTAAGTGACTTTCACACCACTTCTTCAAAAAGTTTAACATCTTAATTACAATTCAAATGTCTTTAGTCAAAATACTGCATAGAATGGAGATAGTTAAATTGGTAATAAAGGATAGCGTACACTATCTGGCTGTCTGCTGTATACCTCTCTGAAGCAGCTCTAGTGGCTGAAGTCCAAACCAAAAGTGCAATTTTTAGTTTTTCTTTTAAACAGAGTAGAACACACAATCTGACTTTTAACTATTTTTTTTCCAGGAATCAAGAGAAAACACATCTGCAACTATCAGATATCACCTGGTCTGTATGCAGTTTGCAAACCATACACTGAAAGCTGACACAAAAAATACTTCCAATATCTGTAACATGCATGGGAATGCTCCCTGTTCCCAATACCACTCCTCTCAGCTGCTACATCACAGTTCCCATTAATCCCTGAACTCTTTCCTGTCTGTCGAGTCTGTATCCAGGCATGATGACAGCAGCCTCCATCTTAGTATGCTGTAGCTATACATCTTGCTCAGCTAATAAAGAAATAAGGTATTTTCATTGACTTTGGCACAGTTTCAGGACAGCACCACTAGCTTGTTCCAAATGCACTTGAAGCATCTAGCTGCTTTCTTCTCCATCTTCAGGATGTTTTATCTATATGAAAAATTTAGGTGGATTTCATCAGGAGATTTTATTTTACTTTTTTTTCTGTGAAACTCTCAGGAGCCAAAAATGTATGGCTGTCAGAGAAATAACTTTTTTAAAATAAAAATGCAGCAGAAAACATGCAAAAAACCACACAACTATTTTCTACTACAAATACTTGTCAAAATAGTAATGACTCAACAATCAGAATATTTGTTTAAAATCCTCTGTTTCACCGATGTCTTTAAGTAGTAAACAATATTCCTTTTTATTTAGTTACACCACATACAAAAATAAAAAAACAGTTTCTGTATTTTTAGCCAACTATGAGGACAGACCACCTCTCCTCTGCAGATTCTTGTACTTGCTGTCTGACTCCCAGAGGAATGAGCCCTTCCAGCTCCTCTTTGGTCTGCACTGTCAGCTGAGACAGCTCTCGAGGGGCCATGGCTTTTCAGATTTATTCTGATGAGTGTTTCTTTAATCCCTGAAAAAAATGTTATCAGCATCTTCAGTGACTACAGCCTTTAAGTTAGAGGTGAAATTGATTTAAAAAAACCAAAACACAGATGTGGAGCAAGACGATGACATGGCACACCTAGCATTCCCTTTACATAGAGAGCCATGAGTCCTACAAGTAAGGAAGGAAGTTCTGTGGCAACAGTAGATTATTTTAATAGGTAGTTTAATTCCTTGTAGCAGTCCAAAAGGAAAAACAGAATGTTAATAATCATCATTATTATGGAATGCATATGCAATATGACAACAACAAAAAAAATAAAGCATACATTCCCTACATAAACCTCATTTCTTCTTCTGCAAGATCCTTGACGGCAGGGTAAGGCAAGCAGGAAACAATTACCTTTACTATTACAACAGCAGAGGGGCATTGGAAGAACCAGCTCATAGTAGATTAAAATCAAACAAAATCAGATTTCTTCACATGAAGTCCGTTGTACAATTCAGCACCACTGGGTGCAGTAAATATTACCAGTCCTGACTGGCTCCAAAAGTGATGGGAATAAAAATCCTCAGATGATTATTAATTACAAAGACACTTTCACTGAGGCAAGCTCAAGACTCACAAGCCATAAATCACTGGAAACTGTGAAAGCACAAATACAAACTCTTCCTGTTCCCACACTCTTCCTGAAGTGCCCATAACAGCTCAGTGAGGATCTTGAGCATAACAGCCTTGAATCAAACTACTTATACCAGCTACAACAAAGCCTCTGAGTTACCAATTACATACTCATTATTTTTGTGCATACTCTACACTTAAATGTAGCACAAAAAAAGTTCTAATGCATTTGTTGTAACTTTTTCCATCCACAAGACAAAACTTTGACTAAGTATCATTATTACATCCCCTGACTTCTTCCTCCTCCTTAGCAACACTGTAAAATCTTTCCTTTTATAGGTAGGTAAAATATTATTTTCATATTCACACCTTCAGATTAGCCGTAGATACAAATAACAAGGCAAAAATTATAGTGAAGTAGGCAATACAATGCCAAACCAATGCAGAAGTTCACTGAAACTTCCCCACCCAAACGACAGGGAAAGGTAGTAAGAAATTGATAGCTTGTTTCTCTCAGGTACTAAATTTGTCGATTTCATTCTCAGCAAACCAGAGATCTTCAAGAATTCCAGTTCCAACAATGCTATTACAAAAGCAAAGGAATGGGGGGGACGGGGACCAAAAAAAAATCTAACCAAAGCATAAAAAACAAACAAACAAAAAAGCCCAACCAAACAAACACACACTAACTAAACAACAAAACCCAAAACAACAAAACCTAGCACACACAACATTCAGAAATCCTGATCAGAGAGCACACAAGTTGAAACTTACCAAAGTACCCAAACTGAAACTAAAAATCCTGATACAATGATTAAACAGCTTCCACATAAAAATGATAGACAGTCCTCCCTTGTGCATCACCTCCTACAGTAAAATTATCAGAACTGACAGGAAAATAAAAATCGAATTCCCACCACACAGGCAAAAAAGAAAAACCTCAGAGAGGGATGTAAAACTCTCAGCTCAGATACTCTACAGAGACAGACCCCCAAATGATATTCCCATTCCAATTGACACAACTGGTGCAGAGGGGAGGAGGATGCTTCCTGGGACTTCAGTGCCCTGCATTTCAAAAATATCACTCAGTCCAGAGGAAAAAAGGATACAACTACAGAAGTAATACAAGAGAGCCCTAGGCAATGCTGAAAGCAAAGCAGATGTTTTTACCCCTCCCACAATGCATCCAGGGAGAGGATGCCTGTTTCTCACAGTCATGAAGAAACAGCTATGTCCACTGGAATCCAGCCAGCGATAGGTGCCATCAATTGAGCATGTTTCAAATGAATCACAACTTTATCACAAGGATTATGCTCCCATTGACTGATGTGTTCACTTTTAACCATTTCCTAACGCAGCCTTCCTCTACTGTGGTAATACTTGACTCCTTCAGTGTGCAGCCTAAGTTACAGAGAGACTCCAAGACAAAGCTTCCCTCACCACCACCCACTTTTTAAGATGAATAAGTTCGCACTCAGAAATATTAAAATACTTTGGGTTAGATTTATTGCATCCAGACCTGGACCAGATAACGTCAGGTAACTAATCAAGCAACCTGCAGTATCACAGCACTCATCAGGGGTATTGCCAGATGCTGAGAAGAGCTTATGATGGGGTTACCTGGGATTATCCCATCACAGTTCTTAGGAAAATGAGATACACTGACCAACTCTCAATTGGATTAAACTGCAGAGGAGGGGTCTGTTTTTCAAACTGCATTCCAAAAAAACCACCACAAAAACCCGAAAAAACCCCTCCATACTTCTCAGAAACCAAGAAGAGAGCAAGAACATCTGCTCCTCCTGCCCCTCTTCAACATAATCAGAGGCATGGTCTGAAAGATATTAAAAAATACGAAAATAGGTCCCATAGAAGAACTGCTTTGTGTGGATGATACCCTGGTCCTACTCTCCAGCCCTCAAAGGTCAATATGCAAATAATAAGAATTCTCTGAAAATCTTGGGCACTCACCCAGCTGTGTGAATTTACTGGAACAAATCCCACGCATTAAGATTAATTGAGTGCTGATAAATCAGGACTTGCTTACTCACTGCAGTTTCTAATGACAGTTACAGGTATTAAAACATCTAGGAATTTTAATCCCCAGAGATTACAGGCGAATAGTTAAACTTGGACCCAATCATCCACAAATCACTAATGACTTGGGAAGTGGAAAGTGCACAGACACTCCCTAAACCTTTGGACAAAACCAAGAAAACTGCACGTACCACACAAATAAGTGGTTGCACTCCAGAGACCCCCAGGCCTAATATTCCACTATTATTTTTGGAATGCCAGTTTTTTTGTTTAGCTTTTAAATGGGAAATGGGCACACAATTATTTTAAGGGTGAGAGAAAGGCTTAGCAAAGCAGCAACACACTGCTTCTATAGTAAATTAAGCCACATAGCATTAGCTAATTGTGGACAAAATCCAGTGAACAATACAGCTATTTTCCCACCTTCTACACAGAACTCTCTGCACAGGATTCTTAACCAAAAGAATCCTACCTCATACCTCATACCCAGAAAGTTGGGCAAGTGCCTGATGGCACATACTGAAACAATTCCCTATCTCCCAGGAGATGCCCCAGTACAGTAAAATCCGGGTGTAAATGAGCAGAAATAGAGCCAGAGATAATATGACAACAGAAAACCAGCTGGAAGGCAACACACCTAAGATATACAGCTGAGAAACCAAAAACACAGAACCATGTGTTCTCCTCACATACAAAAAAAACTCGTCTAATCTGACTACAATACTGACACCTCTCCAATACATTTACTACAGGTATTCCATATAAACCAAAACAATCCCATTTTTTCTACTAAACACCAAAACAACCCAAAAATCCAGCAAACACTACAATTTCCTGAGCTAAGCAGCTACTTCATAATGAGAGCTTCTAATAACCCTTCAGAAAAGCAGCACAAGTCTAACGAAGCAAGAATGGAAAACTGGTAAAATACTCAAGAGCTAAAGCCAAACGAGCAATAATGAAAAACTAAGAGAACTCCATACTCAGCCTCTAGTTGCCTTTCTACCAATAAAATCCTACCAATAAAATTATTTTTAGGGTATTCAGAGGTGCCAAGGACTTTTTAGTGCATCGAAGCACTCCCCAATGGTCAGAGGCAAGAGAAAACAAGAGCACATATATTGCTATCAGTTTTTGGGATTACATGAAAATCAAAGTTAATGAGATCCTTGTAGCTTCACTTGTTCTTTAAGCAAGTAACCTACACCATTGGATTTGCAGTTAGCAAACAGTCACTCATTATATTAAAAGAATAACTGTCAGAAGCAGCTTTAGGACATGAAATTTTGCTACATTGGAAATTAAATTCTCATTTTCACCTACATTCTGCTTTATCTCCCTTCCCACCAAACAAAGCAAAAAATATGACAAAAGGTCTCATAGTACACTAGAAAATCCATGGGCAAGTGGAAGAAACCCAGACTATTGATGGAAATCCCCGGAAATGTAAGTGCCACGGAAACAATTTTCCAAAGCTCACTACCTAAAGAACCCTATAAAAAATGTAAATAAAACATCAAAGGTAAACACACAAACTTCTTTTAAGGTCCCCTGCCCCATTCCCTACCCTGCAATGCATACACACACAAACACACACATAGGTGTTCTCCTTTTCTTGGGTTTCCACTTTCTTTTGGTGGTTTGATACATGCCCGAAAATCAATACATGGGAAGTAGTGTTTAATATAACCCAAGTTTTTCTAAAAATCCATCTTAATTGTAATCCATACAATTATAGTATGTATCCTATATATTGGCACTTAAATTTTGATATTTGCAGCATGTAATAAACATAAAACAAAAGCAAACCTCCGAAGTGCTTTGATGTAAGACATTCAACCAGAGCAAGCCAACCACCTGGTGAAGTTTAAAGGTAAGCAAACAAAAGGCATTACCAAAAAGAAAAAAAAAAGGTTTTTTTCTCTTATTTAACACAACTATATTTTTCCACATGTTATGTGACATAATCTGTAAAATATTATACAATGTGAGCATTCAGGAACATAAGAATCAAAACCATTTCACTTTATTATAGGGGAACATCACTGATCCTCCCACTTTCAAGGAGATTCAAGTGTGGCATTAAACTAGCCAACAGAAGTTGCACTCAACTGTTTCGAAACCAACAAATTCCTTTCAGCCTGATACATCTTGCTGACCTGGACCTGACAGACAGCAGTAATCTAAGGAAGTGCAGGGGTTTATTTGTACGTCTTGGGTCTATTTTATAGCCCCCAAAACACCTGATGCTTCCTATTATACCACAGAAATGCTACTCCGACAGCAGGCTGGTGAATCTGAGACACAGCATTATCCCAAGTGACTAATAATCACCTCTAGTGTAGTTTTTCCTACACCTGTAGGATGACAGACTTCCACAGTGGCACATTCAAGCCATTTCCTGCATCCACAGAAGCTGGCCAAATAAATAAAAGGATACCTTAATTTTCCTCAGACCTGTTCCACTAATTCATATTTCAAAACACAAAGTAGAAGATATCAAGGTTACTGTATTCCTGCTTCAGTTTTAATGTACCTTACTGTATATTTCCAAAGATGCACACAATTTTTAAAAAATCCACATATCAAATACAATTCATATTCACAGGAATTTGCATATGGATTTCTAGTTAAAGTTATTATTAATAAGCACAGTAAGATTACCAGCATGTGCATTACTACTCTGCATGCATTAAAGTTGCATCTTTGTCTGCCTTTTTCTTCTGCTTATCTACACTGTTTAGAATGTTAAACTTCTGTGCTATGTAAATGAAAATATTTAATTATGCAAAGCAAAGTGGAAAGGTTTACATTATTATAATTGAGTTAAATTCTTTCTGCTTTAAGCTCAAATACTGAGAACATAGCTGAGCATCTGTTAAGAATTTCAAAGTCTTAAACTGCTGCTTTATAAATTTTAAGAGCTACATGTGAACAATTTGAAGCCTTTTGATGTTAATAAAATTACTGTAATATATTCAGTTTTCATGGTTAAAATTAAAGGAAGTCTGAAAGCTTAATGCAAATCCAAGGTGAGAAGCAAATTCAGAAAGAAGTCACTTGTTTGCTACAATTTTTCAACTCTCATGGTAACCAGAATTTATAATTGCAAACAAATGAATGAACAAATGGCTAAGGAAGCTAAAATAGAACTGTCTCAGGAAAACATCACCTTAAGAGCAACCTGTTCATAGAAAGAGATCTCCTTTAGCCAGAGAAAACCAAATGTTCATAGTTGCATACACAACAGCGATTACCTCATGAAAAGGTCAGAGTGATGTACTGAAGATTGTAGCCACTTCAAAGGGATAGTTGTCCTATGTCTTCACCTAACTATGCTGAGACACTCAGCAAATGCGCCAGTGTTATGAGCTGTAAAGCAGGATGTCAAAGAACAGCAGATTTTTATTAACAAAATTTCATTGAATCCTCACACTACAAATAATCAGATAATAACCAGATTGGCCTTCTACTGGGGTACAGAAGTACAAGTAGTCCAAAGGAGCTCAAATGCACATAATTTGAAAGGAGGCAGAAGAACACTCTGGTTCTTCTGCCAGCTCCACCTGCTGCAAAGCTGTCATTTCTCAGATCTGAAACACCAAATTTAGCAGGATACTTAAAAAGATTAAAGAGATAACCTAGATTATTTTGATATTCAGACTGGGAGATGCTAGAACATGCTGGCTGTTTACTTCCATAAGTAGCAGTAACTCTTGTTTTCTCTGATCAACCTCACCATATTCACCAGGCCACAAAGCTCCACTAATCTGCTGCACAGGAAACAAACACAGTTTTCAAGAAAACACATCTGGTTCACTAATCTGGGGCTGCCCTCCAAAGTTTCAGACATTCCCTGCCACAGACTGGAGTGACTGGCCTTGCTCCTGTGCCATGTAAGTGCTTACAACCTTTAGCAATGGGAGAAGGTTTAAACTTTTTTACAATAATATTTTGGATGCAGAGCTCTTGACCAGCCTACCTGTGCTGTTCCAGTGAAACCCCACTAATCTTCAAGATCCAACACCTTCTCCTCACCCAGGCTTCCTCAGGCAGAGGAAGTAACAGCATCCTCAAACACTTCCTCAATTGCTCATTGCCATTCAGATGCTGATGGTTTAAACAAACAAGTAATTGTGGGCAGCAGCTTTTGACTAGAGGTTTGATCAGACTAATTTGCTTTGCCCATCCCATACCCTGGAATACCTGTACCAGCTGAGGAGGATGATAGGACTCAGTGCAGGCTCACAGCCGTGCTGGCAGCATCACAGCATCACCTCCTCCGAGAGGCTGGGGGATTATTTTGAAATAAAGGATTATGGAGTCACACTAACCACTCCACAGTCACAACCGAAATTTGCTTCCCACTACAGGCCCAGTTCTAAAGCTTCTCTGAGGGCAGAGATGGATGAAACTACTTAGCTAATTACAAGCACGCATACTTAGCTGTGTTGTTAATATCTAATTACTTGGGCTCTAAATATAAGCAGATTTGAGCTTTTTTACCACTGTTTATGTATGCTTTCTTTGGGTAACCCAACACCAGACAGTTGCGGGGTTTTTAAGGTTAAATTGATATTACAGTATCCAGGACCCAACCCCAACCTGAGCCAGCATTTCTGCTGGGTTTCTCTCTTGGCACAGGCTACACTTTATCCTGACTGCATAATTTGAAGGCTCTGCCTCACTTGCTTATCCCCCACACAGCCTCCCAAGGAAAAAATCTCACACCACCGAAGGCATTAAAATGCATTACGCTGGATAACTGCAAAATGTCATGAGCCCTTACTGACTCCACAGTTTAAGTGTGGGTTTTAATAGAGGTAATATTTCTTCATTTCTAGCCAGTGCAAGATTTGTTACCTACACAATGACTCAACTATGACATCTTTTATGAGTGATATGTTAAACTAATTAACATTAACCTCACAGAAGAATCAAGCATAAATTAGAAACCATTTCAGTTAAAGATACAGAGAGCTTCTATACTGATAATTTTCCCCAAAAAAAAGATGTTGACCCTTGAAGTATGAGATTTCCTTTTAAAATTAACTGGCTCAGAATGATTATGCTGCAATTTTTTTTAATACAATTTCTACTTATTTCAACATAATAAGGCATGTGCAGCTAGCATAGTAATTCTAAATCAAAGAACTGAATATCCAAGACAGAAGAAGAACTTTACAAAAACCATAAGAGACATTAAATACTCTATTATGCTTAAGGAATTGTTTGTTCCCCTTGAGCCAGTAATGCCTGAAAGATTTTGTCAGCTCTGCTATACAGCAAGTATGGCCCTACACCCGAATGCAGGCATCAACTGTTTATGGCAATATTCTTTAGCCTGTATCTTTCATACTTTAACACCTATTTTTACAATAGGTATATTAAGCAAAAACTTCACCAAAAATATATATATTGTCCAACAGATACACCAATATCCTTGCACAGAGTGCACCCTGGTTCTCTTTAGAGACACACTAAGTGGCTGTAACTCCCTCAGAAGCTAACTACAATCAAGTACCTCTCTGGCAAGTGGTTATTATATTACATTAAACCCCCGCCTCTCCACAGAGATTCTCTCTTTGTTTTTCATAGAAGAAATGGATCTTACCTAAACAGAACTAGAGATACCCTGTCTGACTTACTGTGCTTTGTGGTGATGTCAGTATATGATCCAAAACAAGTTTTTGCCAAGAAGTTAATCCAGGCACCGACCTGAAATAACCAGGTCTTCTTCGTATCTCTCTTGAGCCTGGGAGCACTCAGAAAAAAAAGGAGGAATAAAGACACCCTGCTTCTGTTACACAAATCATGGACATAAACCACTGCCCAGGATAGAAAAGCACATGGGAATATGTTAAATGCAAAACGTCCCCTGGGAGCTCCTGGGGTGTTTGCACAGCACTGTTCACACCAAGCAACCAGAAGCCTAAAATATACACTGCTTTATTCCAGCAACCATCACTTGGATACATCATTTCTGATACAGCAGAGCAACAAACCAGATAGCTCCCCTCCACTTCATTTTCAGAAACAAACTACCAGACTACAGCATGTGGGCAAATCCTTATTTTTAA
Organism: Orthonyx spaldingii; assembly: GCA_013397795.1. Lineage (NCBI taxonomy): Eukaryota > Metazoa > Chordata > Aves > Passeriformes > Orthonychidae > Orthonyx > Orthonyx spaldingii. The sequence continues at coordinate 724,011 of VZTJ01000403.1, forward strand.
AAATGACATTTTTCAACATCTACAATACGCTCTCCTACAAAGTCATTGGATAGCCCAACTATGCTTCACAGGACTGCACCAGCACTATAAGAAAATGCTCAAGATGTATAACCCTGAGCAACAATCCCAACAAAAGAATGAATTCTTATTCTGCCTCTTTACTGTCTTATTCTCTCTGATCTGTCATATCTTAACTTACTGCCTTTTGCAATAGCGTTCAGGGGAAAAAAACCTATTTCAACTGCAACACGCAATCCAAGGTCAAAGTGGCAGATTGATTTCTTTGCATTTGCAAATGCAAAGAAATCAATCTGGGAATGGTTCTTGGTCTTCCTTCGCAAACACCCTTTCACTTGTCTCAAACAGGGATTCACTAATACATCTACTCTGCATGAAGTCCACAAGTAACATTCCATATACAGTTTTGATAGCACTCAAAACAATTACTACTGAAGATGTAAAAAAAAAAATTAAAAATAATCACCTCTAGCCATTTCAAGTGTTACACTGTGCATAACTTAATGAATTCCACAAAAAACTATATATATAGTGGGTACATACATATATATACATTATACATACCCACATCAAAAATTAAGCCGTATTGATTACCAGTTGAAGCAACTAATTTTTTTAAGTGCTTGTCAAAGGTACATTTCAGCTATGCCTTGTTGCTCTTCAGTGGTGCCTTTTGGAAGGGTGAAGGGGAGGAGTGAGCAGTACGCCTGCGACTGAAAGTGTTTTACAACTGATTACAGTGAATTCTTCCTGTATTTGCCTGATCACTACTGACACTTTTCCATTATATGTTTTTTAACTCATCAGAATATGCACACAAGATGGATGTATTTTAAGAAACTAACTGTTGAATTGGAATAGGACACATGTTTCATTTTGAAAAACAAAGAGGGAAGACAGCATTGAAGACCACCAATAAAAGAAAACTAGAAGCAAGGTCTGGGAAAGAACAAGGCACTGCTCCAAACAGAGGAAAAAAATCACTTGTCTCCTTCATGAAGTTGCCTCAGGCACACCTTTGGTTTTGGACTCCACGGTATGCATGTCTATGTGCCTATATATGTTTCTACCTAAAATATAAACACATAATGCATGTGTATACACACACAGGTGCTCTGGTGTCTGACTTGCTTTTCCAAAAACTCCAGTCATCAGTATCACCACTGAAGTCAACAGCAACTATTATTTGCTTCTATATGAAACTGACCTGGATAACTGGATTGAGACAAAACACCTTAATGTGGTGGCTTAACAGGAAAAATAAGTGCACTCGATAACTCAAATTGTCTGATGAAAATACTTCAGGTATTAATTTTGAGCTACTACACACAACAGTGAATACCAGGAAGGTGTTCATTATGAGTTTTATTAAATAAAGCATTTAAAATAAACTAGTATCAAATTAATCTTCCATCTAGATACATTGTGTGGTTCAAGATCAATCTCAGTGGACATTAAGGAAAAGCATTTTTTTATTTGGGTAAAGGGAGCAACCTTCTTTTACTGCTGCCCTTAAAACTTGCTTTTCAGTCCTATTACCAGGTGGACTGCTGTCAGGAACATACACTAGGCTACAGACCCCTTCCTGCACTGCCCAAGCATTGGAATTCCTGCAGGGGATGTATATCAAACCCTGCCACGGTCTCAGAGACAGATTTTAACCGCATGCAAAAGGAAAGCTGTAAAGCCACATAATGCACAGATTTAAGGCTATAAAAATAATATATACAAACCCTGAAGCTGAGAGGCAATTGCATGATAAAGGACAAGCTTTTGGGTTTAGAATTACATTTCTTCTATTCCTTCTTTTTCAAGTGCAATTTCAATAAATAAATTAAAAAAAAAAAAAGTCAGGCACTGAAAACATGAAGTTGTGAACCTGAACCACCCTTCTTTCCAGTGTCTGATTTTCAGTGAGAAGCCATGCCTATACATGATTCACAAGGCCAGTCCAGGAGCTCAAATGAATAAAGCTACTGGCTACATGGCATCATAAAACTTTGAATATAGCAAAATTAAGGCCCAGAGATAGATGATGAAAGGTGTGCTATCTTATCTACCTTTTTAACGAAAAAGTATCTTTTGTAAGGTCAAGCAAGCACCTCTTTCAATGCTTGAAGCCCAAAGCCTTAAAAAACCAGCCTCTCCACAAAGCACAACAGAGTTCATGTTCACACACACACCCAAGGGAGAGCCCAAGGAAAAGCCTCCTGAGCTACCACCAGCTCAGGTCAGCTCCAGCACCAGCAGAGCTGAAGCCACATCATACCCAAGCCCAGCAGAGCAGCAACAACTGACAGAAGAAGTACAGTAGCACAATTACAGAAAGTAGCTTACTGGCCTAATTTAATATCCTGTATGGCACCACACCAGCCTGCACCAAAAGCATCAAGTTGCTTAGATACACCTCTGTGTTCACTGCATAATCTAGGGTACCTTCTTAGATACTTTGAAGCCACCACAAATTTCATTATTTTCAGAGGATATGCACAGATCAACACTAGTAACTACGAAAAACCCATTTTCAGATTCTGAAAGATAACTACATGAGCAGCCACACAAAGTCTCACCTCTAAAATAATCTGAAAACAACATGTGCAATTCTGAACCACTTACCTAAATTAATTTTTGCCTTGAACAGTGTTGCAAATAGAAAGAGAAGATAGTAATCGAAGTGTTCTCAGTTGAAGACTGCACTTATTTGGGCAGTAATTTAATGCAGAATGTGCACAGTTAAAGTTAACTTTGTTTCCCTTCATAGGATTAAACAGCACAATTTTATCACACACCAAAAAGAAGCCAATACTACTGATCCCTGAGATATTTATAACTTATGCCACAGCCACTTAAAGATTTCACTCCATTTTCCTAATAGAAATGCTCTGATGGCACAGGCCTCCTGACATAAATTATGACAAACAGCTTCTCATCCATTCCCACAAAATCCACCTCTCTTTTCTCTGCTCCATCCATCACTAGCAACTAGCCCTTGTTTTCAAAACATCTCACCACTTCCTTTCCTCACCAATCATCACTGGCTCACAACCAAGCCAGACTCCATCCTTATCAGCCCAGAATATCCACTCCCACTGCCCACTTATTAATTTTTATGGCAATCACATGCCTCCTCACTCCACACCCACCCGCCTCCCATGCCTGCGAGAAATTCCATGAAAACATTTGTGGTTCTACTTTACTGCTGTCTCTTATCTCTGACAGGGAAGTAATGCCAACATCCAGAGCAACACCACACTCATCGCCCCACATAGGACTTAAGGTTTCAGAAACAATTAAAAAAAATACAGAAAAGTGACAGAAAAATTTATACTGGAACATTTAAGATGTATCAAAATGCAGTTTATTTCACAGAGTTGCAATATTGTTCTAAAATAAAAGGACTGTACCTTTAATTTACAAGTATAAAAAAACGAAGTAATTTTTCTATTTTTAGCAGTAGCAGTCCCATCTGGATTAGCCAGGAGTTTTTTCTCTTCTTTGTACAGAATCAAACACAATTTGTTCTCGCTAATCTACAATATTCACAGATTTAAATACAGAATCCACACTTGTAGTAGTCTCATAGCCTTTTGGGGAAAGTACTGTCCCTGTCCTCAAAGGCCAGAACTAATTTTGTGCTAAAATATTCTAAGTCCCCCTATCTTATCCATTTCCTTCTACCAAACCCAAACACATCTATGCATTTCAATCAAGGAAAGCTCAAGGTATCAAGCACAGTAACACCCTACCTCAGGCTTCACAAATAGTTTGTGATAAATTTCATGTTATGACAATGCAAGTGAAAAAAAAAAAAGAATAAAAATAGAATCCATTAGTGAGTTGGAAATCTCCTTGCTACATAAAGTAAATCCAATCAAGAAACAGAAAACTATTGCAGACACCATATGCCTCTGTCTTGATATAACTGAGTGCATTTTACAGAAAAAGCAGGTCGCATTTTGGAAGCATTGTTCTTATTATAAGTTTTTATGCAACTATTTCTCAATCATAACTGTAATATAAGGTGTGAGGGACTGTGGTTTGTGTAAACCCACACACAGATGTCAAGTGCTTTCCAGCCTTGGTTGACTTTCTTGTACCACTCATAAAATCGTGCTCATACAGGAAAAGAAATAAACTGTACTCCGATAGTTATATTGCTTCTGTAAGAATACTGTACCTCAAGTTGCATAATAAGGTGACAAACCAGTGAAAGCAGAAAAATAAAAAAAAGAAAACATCATATTTGCAATCATGATTTCTACTATAGCAAGCTATATGATTCCACACATGAGATTCAACCAGCCTGGAGCAAAATAAGGAGGAAAAAAAAAAAAACAGACACAATTATCAACAGCATTTTCTATGGAACCAAAGATACAAAGATAACTCCATTCTAGTAACATGCCCTGACCTACAGCTTCCCTCTGCTTTCTCAGTGAAAATTGTGAAGTGACTGTTTAGCATGCCAGCCTCCTCATAGTTGCCCAATACTGTTTGGACTGCTTGAGAGCCCCTTTAGGGAATAACGACCCTATGTCCAAAAGCTTTCTCCCAAAATTTTACTCACTGTGCCTTTAAATCCTGAGGAGGACGCTCTGGCAAAGCCTCCAGAGAAGAAGCCTTCTTTGTCCTTCATTGCCAGGAGTGAGGCCTCCCACAGGAGGGATGCAAGACAGCAGACCCTCAGGAAAGCATCCCTATCTGCATTTTGTATCAGGAACTCCCCAAGCGGGGTGCACAAGGGTCTACAGAAATTTCTACCTCACTTGGGAATCCTGGAGTTTGTGTATCTAGAAAAACACTCCAGCCAAAGAGACGGAACAGTCAAAGAAATAAAGTCCTTATCACATTTTCTTTTCTACCTTCCTAGATGTTAATGGATAGGAAGTTGCTCCACATACTGTCTCCTCTTCCACCTAAAAATAACCTGGCAGTAACAAAACCTGCTCCATTCCTGTCTCCCATTCTTCACAATGCACAACTCCAACAATGCAACTCACCTGCCCACACACATCACACTGTAAAATTTGCAATCCTTGCAGCCTGTTAAATCTCTCCCACACTCAGGCTGGGTTGGACTGAAAGACCCTCATGTTTACTCTCACCTCAGTTACACAGAGCAAAACACTTTCTTAAACAACCAAGTGCATTGGTTAGAAGACTTTCCTAACTGAGAGAACAGTTCAAAAGAGGAATCACTGTTCAAACTGTCTGGATTTGGTTTAGTTTGTTTTAGGTGCAAATTCTGCTACCAGATTACAATTCCAGGGTAGGCTTACGGAGTAGCAGTTCAGAACTCCCCGCTCTCCCCAAAAAACACACTGTCTTGGACACCTGCAAGGATTTCAGTCACCTTGCAGAACTGTCACAAGCAAAGCAAGCAACTGCCAAATTCCAACCAAAGACAAATCACAGAAACATCCCCTTTCCCACACTTGAGGCTCCCATACCCAAAATCACCTCTAAAGTGACAGGTCCTCACAACCAGCCTCCTCTGAAAGCAGCAAGTCTCCTTACCACTCCAAGTAAGGCAGGTGGTCCCCATCACCCCTCCCAGGGCCCAGGTGCTGCTCCTTCCCCTCAGCTTCCATCCAACCCCTGCTGCATCTGACCCCTTTGCTGGGACGGCTCCCAGGAGAAAGGTATAGGAACACTCCAGCCAGGGCCCCCCAAAACCATTTCCCCCATCTCTCTGCAAGCTCCAAAAGGGTCTCATCTCCTACCAGCACAGCATACCTCCCAGCTGGGAACTACCACACTGAACACTTTCTATCTGGCCCTGCTTTTCCTATCTCTGCAGATCTCTTCTCCAAATAGGAGAATGATTCTTTGCATTTTATTGGAAATACTCCAAAGAAATTTATTTGAAGACAGATGAGTTGTAAATCTTAACTGTTTGTCACCAAGTTATTAATGTTTGAAATGCTCCAAGTATAAACAAATGCAAATACATCTAATAATTTGCCTACTATATCCGGAATCTTATGGCAATGATGAAATTTTATCTACACAAACTCTCAGGTTAAGTTAAGGAGTAGTTTCTATATCTTATTAATTATAAGTAAAAAATCCCCTCAATTTTCAGTGTTAAAGAAAATTGATGGCTTTCATGCAAATAAATGAAGTGTATCTCTATGTTCAGTTTAGTTTTCATAAAGAGTGGCAAGTGCCTGAGAAGAAACTCAACTAGGACAAAATCTTCACCGAAACAAAAAAGGATTGCAGTTTTGATCTTCTTTAAATACAGGAACATAATAACTGGACTTCTTTTCCAAGATGACAATAGACAGCAGCTCTAAATATTTTTATCCACACAATCCATTTATTATTCTTTTTTTTCTCTTTCCACAAACTGCCCAAGACTTTCTATTTCTGAAACTTCAAATTAAAGACTTTCATATGGCTAGCTTCAATCATGCAAAGCTCAAAAATAGTATAAATGCAGAACAATATTAAGACTGTAAATCTCAATGTACATTAATTGCATCCAATACGCAACAAAAAGCTTACCCGCAATAATAAAAAAAATTAAGAGTAGGTCTTTATTAAAACAAAGTCAGAACCAGGAAATTAGAACTGTATTGCTTCTTGTATCTCTGTTTACAACGGGAAAGGATCACAAGTGATTATTCGTTCAGATTTCTGTTTTGCTCTAAAGTAGGCCAGCCAGCTCAGCACTTTTCTTAAGATTATGAATACTTGTCTGCCCTACATATGGTTTAGGCTGAAACCAATCAGTTAAGCTGAAACATGCAGCAAAATCGACTATTTTCATGTCATTCACTTTCAGCTATAATGAAGAAGTGCACAGAACAGGTACAAAAGGATCAGATTTTAAATACTTTTAAAATTTGCTTTGCCATTAGCACAGTTCACTAAGGAGCTCACTGATTTCCTCACTATTGGATTAGCACTTCATCTAGATTCAAGAATAATTTGTTATTCATTAATAACTCCTTAACCACTTGTTTTCTCTGCTAGTTTCCAGTTCATTTTTGTCCAATGATTACCTCATTCAATAAGAAGAAAACTGAGTGCTGAACTGCATCCAATCGACTTTCACATTACTAGGAAATTCAGGATGAAAACATGCTCTGCAATAAGCCTTACATCAAAACTTTAAAAACATATGAAACAAAAGAATTCCTTGAATTTCTAACTGAAATACTTCTGTTTGCTGTCTCTCTCCCACACAAGCTATCCTTAAGATTTTTGTTCCTGTTTGGAGGAAGAGAGATTAAATAATAGAAAGTTGCTATCTTGAGTTCAAAATAGTACCGTCTTCAAACAAACTGGGCTATATGGAAGATCGAAACTGCAGAAAGTGCTTGCCTAAATTGTTTTTAACTCATTTTTCTTAAAAGTTAAGTGGTCTCATTTTCTAGAGCTGCTAAGCACTCATAGAGTCTATGAAGTCATTACCTTGAAAATATGTTAATTATGAAAAAAAAACCTTTTACATTCAGTTTTTCCTTTTACATTTAAGATGTAAACATTGTCAAACCATTAGTAAGACATTTCTGTCAGATTAACACCACTCAAAACTGTTTGTAGGTATCAGTAGCAAGGCGAAACAAAACTAAAAAAGCCTATAAAGCAAGTTTGTTTAAAACAAAGACAACGCGCTTAGTATTTTGATATATGAGACAGAGTATTTTTGCACCAGGGGAGAAGCATACCTGTCATCAGCTGCAGAACCTTGTGTCAGATGGCAATATAATCCAAATGGGTCTTAGCAGCATGTTCCACAATATCCACAATTTTCAGCATAGGGCTCTTCTGCTTCTTCCAGGAGACCATTAACCGTTAGTATGAATCCAGATAGATAAGATGCTAAGCAACTGTATGGTCCAGTTTGAACCATGTTAAGCAGCCCTGAGGAATCCCAAGCTGTATTCCACCATTCGAAAAGTAATGCAATATGGCACCCATCACAGACTGATGTTCTGGCAACCATCCCATTTTCCCAACAATCATTTTGTGACCTGTTGAAATACAAGGAAGAAGTGTTAGTTCAGCACAGTAACTCTGCCACACTACACGGGGACTAACATACAAATATAAAGTTACGTTCCTCTGAATAATTTCAAACACGTATTTCTTCACAGATTTAGACACATCCTAAACTCAAAGCCCAGTGATGGCATTTTGCTTTAAAAACATTACCAGGCTGGAGTGTAACAGAAGAAGGTTTAAGAAAAAGGCTTTCATATATCTCTACAGATTGTACAGTCTTACATTCAAGAAATCACTAAATTGACAGGAAAGAAAGGTAACATAAAGGCTCTTCAACTGCCTGGGCAGGTATTTAAAAACTAACGAAAAGAGTAAGTCAACAAAAAAACCCCAAGTAGCAAAAATAAAACTTTTCAACCCCTTTGAGGGAAACATATGTGATCTTCTCTGCCTCCTTAGCCCTGTCACAGTGTCTCCCACAGCACCTTCACCAGCAGAAGTGCTACTTCAGTTGGGACCTGAACTATGAGTACCACGGATGGCATCCGACCCAGGAAGAAGCCAAAGCAGCCAAACCCACGTCAGTCTACTCTGGTAGTCCCTCTATGCAATTCCTTCAGAGGTACAAAAAGCATGTTTTACTTCAGTTGGGAAGGGGACAATGAGGCATGGAGATTAAAATCAGAGTGCTCTGCACAGGAGGGAACAATGATGTGAAGAACAGAGTCAGGTCTGCCAAGATAGAGTGGGGGAAAGGGAAAAGTACAAACTTCCACACTAAGGATGAAGAAGAGGACCTAGAAGCTTTTGGAGACTGGAAGATGCATGTACACAGAGATGAAGGCAAGAAGAAAGGAGAAGGTGAACATTGGTGAACAAGAATTATTGCTAGAAGCTCTGCCTGCATAACTGGGTAACATGGATGTAGGGCAGTCCACAGAAGAGTAAGTTTAGGAGAGAACAAGAAGAAGCTTTATGTTTGCCTCACATCAGAAGAAACAAGCATATCTACGCATGGAGGAAAGGAAAGATCCTGGCAAAAGGAGTTTTTCATGAGAAATGCAACCAAGTATAAAGGTAAAAGAGTAGGTGGGAAGGGATTAGGAAGGAGGAGAATGAGTAACAATAGAAAGTGAAAAAGTAGAGACTTCAGAAATTCTGAAATGCGTAGATCTAAGGAGAGAGAAGGACAACTAGGAAATTGGGACAAGAAAACATGAAAGTAGAAGACTAGGATGAAAAAAGAGAAAATTGAATATTACATAGCACAGAAAAAGAGGATAGGGAAATAGTAAGATACTAAATTGATCAAGATAATCAAGAAAAGTACAAAGAGTGCACAAGTAAGTTTTCTGGAGTTGCGATGCTTGCTCTAGAAAGCATGAAGCAAAAGGAATGGAACAAAACCCAAGGCAACTATTGCACCTCCAAAGGGACTAAGGGAATTGCACCGCCCAGCCGAGGAAGGGCCAGCCTGGACTGACCCTTCCCACTCTTCCCTTCTCTATGATCAACGCATTTGGAAGAACAAAGTCCTTCCTCTGGTCCGTCCCTCTTCTCCTAAAATTGCCCTTCGGCACTTTTGCGCACCTTGGCTCCCTGGGATGATCCCACAGGAGCAATGTGTTACCCTCTGTGCTGTCTCGACCCCCGCGGCCCAAGTTGGCACACGGCGGAGCCCCCACCTTGCCCCTGCTTCGCGCTGCCTTGCCCAGCCCCACGGCCTTCGATAGCCCCTCATTCCCTGGCCAGGGCCGCCAGGACTCCCTGCAATCCCATGAAGGTTTCCCCGTCTTCAGCTTTTCTCTGTTCCAACTCTTAAAAACACAGCCCGATACAGAAAGCCCTGCGAGTCCGCTTCCCTCCTCCCCCACAAAAAAAAAAAAAAAAAAAAAAAAAAGGGAAANNNNAGCCCCCCCTCCCCCCCCCACAAAAAAAAAAAAAAAAAAAAAAAAAAAAAAGGGAAAGAAAAAAGAAGTTAAACCTCTAAAATAAAACACAAAGCAGGCGCAAGAAAGAGGCAAGACCCCCCCGAGTAGTGCCCCCCAGCCAGCATTACGGGAGCTGGGGCGGAATGACTGCTTCACCCTCCCCAAAAATACCTGCATGTGCTCCCAAAAGTACAAAGGAAAGGCTGGGCTGGCCCGCAGCCGCCTCCGCTGCGCTCCCAGACCCGGGCGCGGATGGCAGGGCGGAGGGGGGCCGACGAGGGAGCCGGGAAAGAACAATAAACCCCAAGTCCGAACGTACCTTCTCCTTTCTCTAAACTGTGAAACCAGATTTCCTTAGAAGCCTACGGCGGGGCTCTTTGCTTTCAAGCGGCGGGAGAGCTCGAAGAAAGTTGAGTAAATCTCTTCGGATAAAGTTGCCGAAGATGAGTTAAACCGGGAGAGGCGAGGGAGAGATGGAGAGTTCATCCGAGTTTCTCCTTTTGTTCAAGTTGCCCGAGCAGACAAAGAGCCGGCAGCGGCGGCAGGTCCCCCGCGCCCCTGCTCCCCCCGCGGTCCGGGCGCCGCCGGGGTCCCGCACTGCCTTCGCCCCCCGCCTCCTCCCACCGCCGCAACTTTCCGTCTGCTCCATCCCTCCGCAGCCCCGACCCCGGCTCCGGCGCAAAACTTCCCTCGAACTGAACCTCCCAGAAAAAGAAAACAATTTAATTCAAGGCGGGGGAGTGGGGGGTGGAAAGGGAGAGAACCGTCTCTCAAATCATTATTTCCGGTAGATGCACCTCTTTGTTTGGATTCCCCTGACTGTCAGCGAGGACAAGCCTCTGGGGATCTGCTTTCGGACAGTTTGATCCGCCGGAATGAGACGGGCAAACGCAAGACATAAAGAAAAATAACTTTAAAAGAAAGAAAGGGGG
>VZTJ01000403.1:741624-758899 GCA_013397795.1 Orthonyx spaldingii
GGGGTTCCGCCGTGGCCACCCAAAAAAAAAAAAAAAAAAAAAAAAGTCTATGAGACAGCACACACTTCCCCTGCAGGCACAAAGGGACAGGAGAAAGAACCAGCCCAGAGAGTGCAAAGCTGCTGCTCTTCTCCTGACTCTGGAGATACTCAGAGCCAGCAAGGACCAGGGCACAAGAAGCTTGTGCATACAGAGGGGTCCAGTGCTTCTGGGACAGCTGGAAAGAGCCAGATGAAGAAGGGAGCAAGTGAAGAGCTGAGGAAAGAGAAGAGGATGAAGGACAGACTCTACCAACCTGTCAGAGGCCATGCAAACAGGCAAAGCCTCCTCTAAGCACGAGGCTGCCCGGGCCACCATGAGACTGCACTGCAATTGCACCCACACCAGCAAAACAAGGTTTGTTCACCCTGCATAATACCAACAAGTTATCCTGCCACAGATCCAGCAAGCCAGACCAGCCTCCCTGCTTTGACTTTGGCCTGTGTAAGTATTGACCTACTGTATCTTTAGGTCTTATAAGTTTGACCCTTTCTAAGCAGAAATAGTTATGGCAAAAATGTGGACGTGCACCTGCCATGCTGAAGGACGATGGAATATAATTTGTTTTTGCAAGAAATATCAAGGTCACCCTAAGCAAAGAAATACTATACAGCTCTGGTAAAACCAGCATAGTAAATATAGACGTGAGATAAACTAACTGTCTGGTTTTCCATTTGCCTGTGACCTCTATTACTGTTCTTTGTTCCTTTGTCTATAACCTCTATAATTGCCTTTTTGGTCCTTTGGGTCAATATGATTATCAGTCTCAACACTGCCACTGCTTTCAAATTTTTCAAATAAAACCTCATGCCGAAAGTTACAACTGTATTCTGTTTGTGAGTTATTAAAAATTTTGTGCCTTTGACTGATACAGAATACTTTCAGTAGTAGATCCATATTCATAGAAAGGTAGCTATTCAGTCTTATCACTTTGTTTCTTTTTTGTCACTATTTACACAAAATAATTTACCACCTTCCACCTCTTGCCTCTATGATCCACATATTTAAGAATGATCATTAAAATCCACATTTATCACACCATCTCCACTCACAGCAACAAAACCAAGCAAATAAAACAAAAATTCCCCACACAAACAACAAAATAACATCATCACAAAACCAATTTACACAAAATCCACCCCTTGTCCCTTCACCACAATAACAACAAAAACTCCTCACGACTATTCCAGTCTCTAACATTGTTCAGTACTTGTTGTCTGTTACTTCTCCCACTTACTATCCTTGTCTCGAAATCTTCATGATCCTGGGTTTTGGCACCAAAAAGACTATAGTGGGTTGACCCTGGCTGGACACCACGCACCCACCAAAGCTGCTCTATCACTCCCCTCCACAACTGGACAGGGGAGAGAAAATATAATTAAGGGCTCGTGGGTTGAGATAAGACCCAGGAAAGATCATTGGCTAAACAACATCAAGGGCAAAACATACTCAAATTTGGGATATTAACTGAATTTATTATTAACAAAATCAGAGCAGGATAATGAGAAGTAAAATAAATCTTAGAAACAGCTTCCTCCCGCCACTCCCTGCTTCCCAAGCTCTACCTCCTACTCCAGTTGTGCAAGGAGACATGAAATGGGGGTTATTATCAGTTCATCACCCACTGTTTCTCCCGCTGCTCAGGGAGAGGACTCCTTCCTCTGCTGCAATATGGGGTCCCTCCGCACTCCATGAACTTCTTCATCTCACAAGCAACAGTTCTCCATGAACTGCTGCAATGTGGGTCACTGTTCCACAGAGTGCAGTCCTTCAGGCACAGCCTGCTCCAACATGTGTCCTCCACAGGGTTAAAAGTCCTATCAGGAAACCTACTCCAGTGTGGGTTCCTCTCTGCATGAATCTGCAGGTCCCTGCCAGGAGCCTGCTTCAGCATAGGCCTCCCACAGGCTCACAGCCTCCTCTCCTGCTCTGGTGTGGGTCTCCTCCATGGACTGCGGGTGGATCTCTGCATCCCTGTGGTCCTGCAGGGGCACAGCTGCTTCACCATGGTCTGTACCAGGGATTGCAGAGGAATCCCAGCTCCAGCACCTGGAGCACCTCCTCCTCCTCCTTCTACAGTGACTTTGGTGTCCGTGGAGCTGCTCCTCTCACATGTTCTCACCCTGCTCTTCTCTGACCACAATTACAACTGCACAATAACTTTTTTTTTTCTTCTAAAATATGTTATCACAGAGGTGCTACCACCATTCCTGACTGGCCCAGCCTTTGCCAGCAGTTGGTCTGTCCTGGAGCTGGCTGACATTGGCTCTGCTGGACATAGAGGAAGCTTCTAGCAGCTTCTCACAGAAGACACCCCTTTAGACTGCCCCAGTACTGAAACCTGGCCATGCAAACCCTATGCATTACCCTGCTAACACTTTTCAAAGCATATCCTTGTTTTAATAAGGGCTAAAATACAAACTGTACACTGAAAACTAGCATCTGGAGGAGTCCCAGTCTTGATAAAGGTTACTTGGTATGAATGAAATACATGTAATAACAATGTCAGTCTGATAAAAGTTGAATTTATCTTTGTGTTCCATGAGTAAGAAGATATATACAGTCTCAATGAGAGACTGCTTGTGCTCTCTCAAGAAAGCTGAGGTGTATATTTGTCAGTATTGGTAAAACAGGAGATTGTTTTGCCTAAACGTATGATTTCTAAGTAGAGATTCAATCCAGCTGTCAGTGGAATGACTGAAAAAAAGGTTATTGACACCAATATTTATGATGTCTGCCCACATGCAAACACAAACACAATACAAGGCCAGTGCTTTCTCCAGCCCCACTCATGCAATATCCCACGCAAGTGAGTTCATGCATATGTGTCTGACTAATACATGAAGGCTATAATTTTGGATGTCTCAATCAAGTTCTATGGTGAGTTCCAAAGGCAATAGCTTGAAACATTAAAACTTATGCCCAGCCTCTTATCCCCCCTCCATACTTTTTCTGACCTGTTGTTTTTAAGAAAATATAACAAATTAAAAAATAACAAAGCTCAGATAAGCCTATCTCTTCAAATTTGTGTTTCACACAATGCCAGAGGTGTCATGAAAGGAAAATGTCATTGATAACATGCGACAATTTGCAATCAGATTTGAGAGATGCATAATCTGTGAGTAACCTCTGCCTGTAGGTTCAAACTACAAATTCTGTATTTATTACACATGAACACACTATGTTTCCAACTTCTGCCTCCACAGACAAGGGGTAACTTATGGGGTCCATATGGCAGTTGGTATTTTATATTAGACTCCAAATATACATAACTATTTTTAATAATATATTCACAGGGTCAGCTATCAATTTTTTAAAATATTTTTTATTTTTACAAAGTGAAATAAAGTACAGGAGAGGATAAGGAGAGGCTGCGTCCTTGGTGATGACAGGAAAAGCCTGGGGAAAAGCACCATATGCATAAAAAGAGGCAAATATTTATTAGATAAAATCCAGACAGAGGAGAAATTACTACCTAAAGGCTGCAGCTGGTTGTCTCTGCAGATTTAAAGGATCAGCTACCAAGACTGTAATTCTAAGAAAATCTCCTATTAATGGATAAAACTCAACTGCACACTGTTTAGTACAGACTGGGCAGTGAGAAACGAGATGTTTCTTAAGAAAAAGAAAAACTCTGGTTTCCATAATTGCAGGGTACTGAATTGGCTTCACTTGTGTTATACATAACCACACCTTGGCAGCAACTGGTGGCTCCCATCACCAGTTCATTTCATAGGTCACCAACTGGCCATCAGATTGTAATGACTTCTGGCTATTTCTAACTGGGATTTAAATCAGTGACCTGAAGTAAAGACACTCATCCTATTACGAGCCTCCGGAGCCATGTAAATTCCAGTGGAGCACGTTTTTTTTTTAATTCTTCTTAAGCTTACTTCACACAGATATAAATGCTCACAAAAGATCTGAGATGAAGAAGAGTCAGGCCTTGAATATTGATAGAGAACCTAATTTCTCTTTTCTGTAGTGAAAACTCTAGAAACCTCTGGTTTGCATTATTCATTCACTAAGCCACCTACATATGCGATGTGCGTGTGAGAGCAGCTTCAGCAATTTATCAGCTTTAGTGATGGCTGAATATGCAGATTTTATATTCTAAGGCATCTATTAGAAACACCTGGATGCAGATATCAAAAACACTGAGAGTATTTCATGTGGTGGTTTGTTTCATGCAGACACACTGTACTGAAAAGGTCAGTTTAAAAGTACTGGAATGACTTCCGGGAAATTTCCTTTGCTCTTAAATCATCTACCATTGCATCAAATAACAATCCATAAGGTCTGTATTTCCACTGCTGCAGACAATTAAAAACACAAAATAAAGAAGCAGTGGAACCCAATTCCTTCCATCTACATTGAAAAACAGAAGCTGAAAGTTCCACTCCAGGAAAAAAATTTTCTGCTAATTCAGAATGTGAATTGCAGGGAAACCACAGGATTTGGGCAAAAAAAATGAAAAGCATTTTTAGACAGCTACATGTGGAAAGTTTAGGTCATGATATTTAATCACATAAAATGAACAAATATCTGTGAAAAACTGAAATTCATGGGAATCATATTGATGACTAACCAAAACCAGAGGCTTCAAAGTCTTTATTAATCTACTGATGCTGAGCTTCCAGCCACCATATGATCACCAGAATTTTTAAATCTATTTTAGTTAGAAAATGTCTCATTACATTGTTTGTTTCCTGCATTTCTTTCTGAAAATTACATAAATATTATATTTATATACCCAGTAAAAATCAAGTTATTATTCTAATAAAGAATTCCAAGAAAAATAAAAATTCTGAAGTCAAAATCAGTGTGAAAAGAGATACTTTCCTTGTTCTATCATCAAGGAAAGAATGTTCTAGTGTCATAACATTTTTAAATACTTAACATTTTAAAATATTCTTGATTTTGAACTATAAATAAATATGAATATCTGAAGAGGGAAATGTCCTTTGAAGTGACCACAGATAACATGGCTTTCTAAAAACAAGAAACATTTTACACCATGAGACTAAACACCTCGGTGAATGACAGATAGCAAATAAATTGTAGACAAACTAGACTCTTAGCCAGGCCTGTGCTGATCTCTGTAGATAAAACACTATATACACACACACACACCCCAAACAGAAATTATTTTGCAAGAATTTTTTTTGCAGAACTTACAAAGCAAAGAAGCATTTAGATGTAGCTGCAGCTCAAACAACTCAAACTTCTTAAATTATCTCCAAAATCAGAAACAGAACAACTGAGAGGGGACAAAAGAGTAGCATGAAGTGATGTGATTAATTTGCCTTAGGCAATTCTCTTCCATGGGGAAAAGCTGCTGTTACCTTTTGGTGCCCAGAGGAGGGTACCCTCTTGGAGGGGCATTCTGAGCACAAAGCAGAGAAATGGGATTTCTTGATAAACATCTGAAACCCATTGCACCCACCCTTTCTAGCAGTCAGGACTGATTATTCAAGACTTTCTGCATTAAAGGGGGCTCACACATGATTTTTTTCACTGCCCTCTCCATCACACAGTGCCCATTGTTAAGCCTGTGCAGACCTTTGCAGAAGAAAAACACCAGCTCGGTTCAACCCCGTGCTCCCCAGTGAGCACCTGGTCTCTGCTCACACAGCCCACGGGCACCCCGAGCCCACACGACTCCTTCACTCCTGGGAAAGGCAGGTGACCTTGGAGAAGGAGGGACAACAGTGACCAGTCACGGCCTGTGAACGCCAGCACACTGATGCTGCAGGATGTCCCCAGCCTGCAGGCTGGTGCTGGCTCTGCTACCTCCCAATGTGGTCACCATTCAGGTTAATTCTGTGCATGGGTGTATAGAGCTGATCAGCTGGCAGAAACTGGATGTTATTGCAGGATAACATCCTGCAATATGTTATAACACCTCATTGTATTTGGTTTTTGAAAGGTAATGACAAGGATTCTTGGAGCATGGGTTTGTGACTTGCTCCTGTCTGGAAGAGGCACAACCATTTACATCGGTGGCTTAAATTGTGCAGTAGGATCTATTAAAAAGAAAAAACCTATGAGATTTCCCTTTCTGCTTCCTATCTTAAGCTAGTTTATATCACCCTCTTCCCTGCTGAGTCACACAGCCCCAGCTGGAACTGTCAGGTGGTTTATACTACATCCTGCAGGTCCTGCAAGAGGTTCTTCTTGTACTAAATTATTCCTCAGTTTTCCAGTCATTGGTGAAGAGAATTGTCTCAGCTTTTACTGACAAAAAATACCTTTAAAATCAGAACATATATGTATAAACAAGCCCTATTGAAAGTAGATAAGTTCAGAGATAGAAGAGAATTATTTTGGAAGGGGAATGCCTGACTAGAAAGCTACTTCTGGTCCCACTATGGGCATAACCCAAAGCAGATTTAAAGCACTGGTGCCTTTTCTGCTTGAGTTCAGTGCACGTTGCATCAAATTTCATGAAATATCACTTCGGGTGTTCTCTTTAGAAAAGTATGAAATATTTAAACCATCCAGAAACACCAAGGCATGTTTTCACAGTCCTAGGCTGCCTTGTGGACAATAAGATGAAGCTAGCTAATTAACATGTGAGCCAATCTTCATTTTCTCATCTCTGGTGCTGCTACTTAAGTGATTTTTGTGTCTCATGGTGTTTCAGCTGAAGTGCAGAATAGAACAAATAGAGCACAAAAGGCCTTTAGCTGTGTAGGAAGGACAAACTGCAATGGTGATCACTTCTTGCTCCTCCACAGCCTGCACAGCCTTTGTCAGGCAAAGCTGTTCACCTCCAGGAGTGAGGGATTAGAATATTTATTCATAATTTATGCCATTTTGAAAAGCTACTGTCAACTCAAACCCAGCTTCAAGCCAGCATAAGATGACAGGGATAGAACACAAAACTTCATTGCCTTGTAAGGTTTGTGTGGTCTCTCTCCACTGTTGCCTTTGCTATCAAATCCAAAATGTTCAGTTTGGGTTTGGGTGTGTTTGAGAAATTTGCATTGTTTCACTTACTCAACAAGACTTCTATAGCAGAACTAAAAGAAGTCTCTTTTCCTTCTTAATTAAGGGCAACATTATTTTGTTTACTTTTCATTATAACCTATTTAAATAGTTCAAATCCGTTTATTTTTGGAATGCAGCTTCTAGGACATATATTCCACTGAACAATAACAGGAAATATTTGATCAGAGTAAGTAATTTCTGTGATAGCATCAGAGGCAACAACACTTATTACTATAAATAATATATTAATCCCTCCTTTATTCTGAATGGCTACTTTATTAAAAAAATCTTTGCACAAAGGCTGAAATTAAATCTAATCTCCGATAAGACATCCAGTAAAATGGACAAGGCCTAAAGCAACTTATATCCTCTTTCATCTCCCATGCTATTATATATGGCAGGAAACCTTAGAGAACTGTTTATCAGCTGTTAATCAAAACTCAACCTACAAGCACAGCACTCTCAGAATTTTAAACGTTTCCTAACTTCTATTTGTGTACACATGAAAGGAATTTGTATTCCACCTGTGCAGAAGATCTTGTGAGATTCTATCACTGTAACTCATACCCATTGGGTATGTTAATTTGTTGCAGAGAAATATTTGGCAACAACTTTGAACTAAAGAAAGTTAGAGGAAAAGAAACACTGTTAGTGAGAATGCTGAGGTGTTGCACATAAAGATATGCAGGGTTGGAGAGAAATCAAGATCTTGAGCAAAAAGGCAAGAAAATTTCCAAGAGTAGCTACTTGAGGATCAGAGGAAAGGGATGTTTTGAAGTTAAGAGGACTGTATTCCTCTACAAAGTATTAAAAAAAAAATCACCATTCTCAAATTTGATAGACTTAGTCATGGCTACAACACATAAAGACAATCTCATTAACATAATTTTCATCACCATATAAATGTGTAATTTTGTCTTATTTTCTTAGGTTGTTTTCTATATGTCTCTTTTTACATTTGCTACATGTTTGAGATTGAAGGTTCAGGCATTATGTGCCCTGCCTTTACAGAGACAAGGCACTGCCAAACACTTGGAACCACAATGACAGAAATGCTAACACAAATATGTGAGATGAGTACCTTGTTCTGCAAGGGCTGAATTAATAGTCCATTAATTTCAATTAGCATAGTTGGCTGTTTTAAATGCCTAGTGCCCTTAAACCTGAGAAACATTATGAGCATGGATGGCCAGATAAGACTCAGATTAGACAGGACTTAATTAGCACTTTGTTACATTTTCTAGGTTTGACTGTCACATCAAAAATTTTAATAGGAGAAAAGTCAGACTTACTTAAGCAGAAATCAAGAGCTAGAGGTTAAGCCTTTTATTTAAAAAAAAAAAAAAAAAGAAGGTTTCTGGCAATTTGTTATCTTATTCATAACCAAAACTATCTTGGTAAAGAAGTTTAAGAGGACCAAGAGATTTTAGAAGGTTAATTTTAGGGAAAACTTCAACCAACTATTATTTAAGTTTGTTGTTTTATAATTCAGAGTATCCACTTAGTGTATGTCTTCCATATTTTGGAATGTATTTAGGGCACCTTTGTTATGTTCAGTTTTACCACGTGTGAAAATGAGGATGACACTGAGGGTCACACAAACCTTCCAAACAGTTTCATCGAAAGTTTCCTACAGCCAGAGTGACTTCACTACCTGAAGGAACAGACAGTGATTAACCAGTCCACACTCACAAGTAATGTTTTGTCATCAGGATGAAAGGTTAAGAAAAGATTTTTTTTTTACTATCTAGTTTATAAAATTCACATGTTCAAGATACCACCACAGTTAGCAAAGGAAAAACTCTTTCTCATTACTTTATATACAAAAGAATGTTAAAGACACTGCAGATGTATTTAAATCTAAAAAAAATTGAAGTATCGCAAAACTTGGCTGCATTTTTGCTGATGAATAAATATAAATGCCTTGCTCAGTGTCAAAATTTAAATAACTTATACTTTCCAGCACAACAGATCAAGAACATTCTCCAATGATCAGGTCTTCCAGGAAAGCACAAGATACAAAAATTAACCAACAGGGATTAAAAGTATAGTGGGTTGATTTTTTTCCTGTTCTATCAGGCTAAGACACATTACAAGACACCAAAATATCTCCAAAATACTGGAAGACACAGTGACAGATCAGCTCATCAACCACAGACTATCCAACCAATTTAACAGCCAGTTAGGATACACTCTGCAGAAACACTTTGGCATTAAACTCCATGATGGTGAGGGGGTAGAAGTAACCCACTTTTGTCAAAACCACTGTTACAAGCTGCCTGCAAGCAAGCTCTGAACCAGAATTCTTTGTCCTTGTCCTGGAGGCTCAAGATGGCTGGTGACCTTACCTCTCCACTGGCACCAGCTTGGCTGTAAAAGTCACCATGGACCTTGCAGGAGCTCCTGTCCTTGGTGGTTTATTCCTTTATTTCCTGGTGCAGACCTCAGCTCCAACACAACATTTCTGCACTCTTAAAAAGGTGTGTTAGGTTTTAGAAATGCAGCCCTTCCTGGCTGGGTAACACTGCAACTAATGCCCTGCTAAAATAACCTATCAGAGCTACAAGTCTGAAGTCCACAGCAGATCTATACCTTTTTTTTTTCAGCGGGAAGACATTCTAACAAAACTACTTTTTAGCTACCCAGCATATTCTAACTAACATCCCCCTTCCCCTCCAGATTTTATGTATTTTTAATGAAAGTCTAATTACCATCCAAATACAGTTTGAATGAATGCATGAGGAAAAATAAACATCATTTAGAAAGTCAGAAAATATTCATTAATATTTTTTCTAGCATGATAAAAGTGTATAAATTAAGAATCTGTGTAAATATATGTTAAACTACTTAAATATATGCAGACGTAATATGTACTTAAGCCTAATGGTTAGCAAAAGGAAATTCTGAATTACAACAGCCAATGAGAATCAACCCTTATTTAAAAAAAATACTTAGGAAGCACAAATGCAAAACAAGATGAAAATCAATTATTTAAATCAAGGTTTCCAACTTGACAATTTAAATCATGATTAAAATTGGCAATTTAAATGACTTTGATCTAAATCTATCCCCTTGATGTGAAACCAGCCCATTTTGTTTGTCATCATTGTTGTTCTCAGAGCCCCGATGAAAAAATTATTTGCAAATGTGCACATGGATATTTCCTTACGAGTACACTTTGCTCTATGAGTTTATAATTCATTTATGACAAGAATAGTATAAGCTACACTTTAGCATACCAATGGCACAATTCCATTTACCAAGAAATAATATTAAATGAGAATTTTATATTTTAAGCAATAATATTTCCCATTCCTGCAAAATATTCCCATATTTCATAACATTACAGGAAAATTTAGAATTAACTGAGTTTCAGATCCCCAACAGACCTACCAGTAACAAGGACAGCCACAAAAGCTTTAGATCTGCCTTTTAGCATCCAACATCCTTCAGAGGAGGCTACAGAAAAACACATCTAGTCTGTAAGGCCATAGGACACCAGATCCTCTCTTGAGTGCCAAAGTCACTCAGAGTAGCACAAGCACAACTCTCAAATGCTTCCAAAACCCGTTTCACCAGCTGGGGATGGCTATAGGCAAAAGGCTCTCTGGACTTGCCTTTTAAACTTGCTTTCCTGAAGAGGTGTCATACACTTGCCTTCATCGATTTATCCATCCATCCACCCAGCCATAACTTTTATAGAGGGAAGCTGAAATCAAGAGACACTACATTTCTACAGGTTTTGCACAGGGAGATGCCCAGGGGAAAGGATAGAGGCCCAGACTTCAAGTTAAATGAACTTATCAGGGCCAGGTGAGAGTTCCAGGCACGGCTGGCCAGAGGAATGAAGCTGATGTGCTCCAGGCCCTGCCAGGTAGGTTGTAGCAGGAGCTCTCCTAAGATATGGATCTGCAGAAACCACGTTCCATTGGCTGACACCATGATTTGCTGATATCCTTACCTCACAAGAAATTAAAACCTATCCTTTGTCTCTAACATTGCCTGTGGATACCCAGGTTGTATGCTCTGCCAGATTTAAACCAAGATACACTTTTCTATCTCCACTGAGCTTTTAAAGGCTTCCTCCTACCTCTTTCTCAACTGCTCCCTTAAAACACCAGGTCCTTTTCAGTCACCAGCAATGTTTCTCCTTTAATACCCAGGCTATGCTCTAACAGTACTGGTTTTTTCCTAACCTTTTCTTGAAGTTCATCTCACCTCAAGTGCCTGCTACTGCAGTAGATTTTTCTCCTCCTCTTCTTCCCATGCATCCAGACTTTCTGATTCAATGGCCATTTTTATGACCCATGGGCTAGACCATGGTAACCTGATTCGTGCTCTTGGCCATGAGCCCTTTTCCACAAGTTAGTTAATGTCAGGGTCCATTCCAGCACCACCACATGCTTATCAACTATCTCATTGTTCCCATGCAGCAGTGAAGAGTTGGACACATTCACCTCGTGATCCCAAATTCTTAACTGTTTGCTTGTTATGTTTTGTATTTTCTCTTATCATGACAAATACTTTGGAAGAGGTCCCTGTTCACAGCTGAAAATTTATATGTGTTCTCTTCCAAATCCTTCATTAATTCCTGTCTTCATCTGTGACACCTAAAAAAAAATGAAAAAGCAGCTAACTCAGGCTGCTTCTGTAGTG
This sequence comes from Orthonyx spaldingii, assembly GCA_013397795.1. NCBI lineage: Eukaryota > Metazoa > Chordata > Aves > Passeriformes > Orthonychidae > Orthonyx > Orthonyx spaldingii. The sequence goes on from VZTJ01000403.1 coordinate 753,313, forward strand.
AGGTCAGTGCTGCCAAACCAAATGGCAATATTAGTTTGTTTTTCTCCTCATATCCATGGTTGCTTTTCTGTCCTACATTTAAATTATAAACAATCTAAAGTGTATCTTCTCTTTTTGTCCTGTACTAATAGTGCATCAAGGACATGAGCTGCTGATCTAAGATTAAGGGCACCAACATAACAACAATAATAATGCAATAGAAGAGGAGGAGACACTATGATTTCATTTCTATCTAAACCTGGAACAATTTGTTAATGGAATTAGGAAGCTTCTTTATGTAATTATCACTGAGTACGTCCGTCAAAGTCTAACTCATTGTGTGTATCTTTCACCGTGATAATACAGTGTTTTAGAAGTACACGAAGTACACCATTCAGATAAGCTGAGCTGAAATTTATGACTCTCCATTTGCAAACAGCTCCAGAGCACTAATATGCCTTTTCAATTCAAGGCAGGAAAGCAAAGGATTCAGTTTGTAAGGCTTCATGCTAAAAGTGAGGAGAGCTCAATCAAAGAACATTTACACACTTTCTTTCCCCCAAAGTTGATAGAAGCAAACAAAACCAAATATTTTTAAAATACTCAGGATTCCTCCTTCGTATTTTTTTAATACGAATGTACAGATGTATTCTTACTCTGCTCCTTTACCCTGCTTCCTAGAAACCTAAATTTATTAGTCAAAAAAAACCCTAAAACACACACACAAACAAACCACAAACAAACATTTAAATCAATCCAAAGGAAAGCAACCTAATAAGATTTTGCAAATGACGTTGAGTCTTGGACAAAGTTTGTAGGAAGACCAGGAATTACTATGAAGATGCCTGTTTCCGACTGCCTATTTTATCCACCGTACCTCTCGTTTCCCTACATCTGGAACTATGCAAGTTCTTTCATTTGGAAATAATTGTGTTGTTTTCTTATTTACAGAAAATAGGCCCCCTCCTTGGAAATTAAGCCTTAAAGCTATAAACAATTAGAGCACATAAGTACTTACATATAAACAGGAACTACCTCACATAATGATATATTATTTTGCCTTTCTTGGTGCCCTGAGTAAGTCTGAATCGATTGCATCACAGTCCCATCAAATGCCACATTTCTGAATGACAGATAAGCAGTCTTAGCAAAAAGTCTGATGAGCCTGAAGACATCTGAATTTGCTTTCATGGAAATAAATCAATCCAGTTTCTGGTGTTCAAATCTGGAGAAATGACCCCACCTACCTTCAAACTGCCATTCCCTTTGCCAGTCACCGGGGCCCGCCCTGCCCGGTCTAACTCACTGTCATCAGCACAGCAGTCAACTTTATGTCTGGCCAATGGACCCTCATTAGCAAACATCCCACTGTGACAGGAATTATGGCTTCAGCAGTTCCAGGGGCCTGGAAAGATTTGGGTATTTGCTTCATTTCTTTGACAGAGACAGACCATGAGCTACATGCAGTCACAAACTTCAGGCAGGCTGATAAAGCAAAGGGTCACTCTGTCCTGTTTTCTCTGACACATTAAGAATGTGACTATTTAAAAGATGCAGTCAGATGTGAACCTGAGTGTAAAGGTTTCGGTGAACTGTGCTGAGATCACACAGTCAGATCTTGTCTAGTTTCATAGCAATTTCACTTCTTCAAAACAGTCAACCTGACCAAGCACCTTTTAAATTATTCAGTTAGATACCAGCTGTTTTCATGTAGCTTTCAGAAACACAATCACAGTTTGTACCCAGATTGGTGCTATTTTTCAGTCAGTGTGCAGAGATACCATCATCTGAGAGCCTTGGTCTAACCTCAGAATGATAATGTAGCATGGGTACATCTTGGATGCACCTTAAATTAGATTCTTTTCACTCTACTGAAATGTAATGTGCCTTTTGCAAAGGAAGAAGATAAATGCTTAAACATGAGAAAAACGGGAAGAAGGTAATACATAAAGTTCAGGGACCACTATTATATTTTTCTTTGGGTCAAGTAAACTCACTTAGAAGGAAAGATTTAACAGAGGCCATTTGGAGTTTCAGGATGTTCTTTTGCCAAGTAGGAAAGTTAAGCTTTGTTTGCAAGAAACATGGAGGAGCTACTACAGGGGGAGAAATGATACTAGCAGTTAGTGTACTGGTAGAAAAAAAAGGCATAGGAAGTGATCCAGACTAGTATAATCTGGTCAAAGATGCTGTATTAGCCATGCTTTGAGTTGCGCCTATCCAGGCGACTTAATTCTGTTGGTGTTCTATAGGTTGGTTACTATAGATTCAGTGAATGCTACTCCTTGCCTTGTGATGTTTATGTACAATGCACAAAACACAGCAGTAACTGACGGGGAAACTACTAAGAGCTGAATAAGTCACCTTTGTGCCATGGCACACCCATCTTGGAGACAACCACATATATTTTTCTCATGTTGGTGACAAAAATCCTGCCTGATGTTTAGAGCTCATTTGAGGGCCCTGGAGAGGAGAGGTTGAAATGGCGGGAGGTGGATAATAATTTTTGAACTCTGGCATATTAAGATGATCACAACATGTGTAGACCCAGGAGGTCTCACTGTAATACCTTGTTAATGTCTTCAAAGCTTTCCAGAGACCTTTGTGGAGTTATTCTACATGAAAAAATTAATTCTAATAGGTACATTCAATAACTAGATCCAACATGCAGAATAGAAGAGCCCTTGGGAGGAGGGTTAAGCTCTAATCTGCTTCTTTTTCTACTTTGTTGTGGAAGTGGATGTGACAGAGAAGGGGCCGGCCAGCATGAAGCCTCTGCACTCACATGGCTGATCCTCTGTCATGTATGATGTGTGTATGTCACGACAGCTAGCAGGGAGGCTGGGAAGGCCTCTGGCTCCATACTGTTCTTTCCACTCAGCCAGGCCATTTCTGTTGGAAGCATAACACAGGAGCACAAAGCTTGCAAATGTGTTCAGTACTGCTGACTCTCAGGGAACTCTACACTGGTGTTGGAAAAGAAAGAAAATACAATACTGTCTATGTATGCAATCACATCACACACTGCCTCACAAGGATGGGAAGGAAATGAAATTATACACAGGGGAGGCAGATCTGATTACTGAAAATTATATGTACACTCTTGAGGTGAACAGTCTTCATCTAATTTGCAGGTAAATTAATGATTAACAAAGAAGCATGATCTATTAAAAATAAATTTTAGTGACAGACATATGCAGCCTATTATGCTGATTTTTTTCATTTAAATCTTCTAGTTCTTTTTTATATCTCTTTGCACTATGGGATGAACTGATGGAGAAACAGCAGTTATAAAAATGAGTGTCTTAGCAAAGATGAAGAGACAAAATTCTCACAGTATAAGAACAAACCAAATTATCTATACCGAAGTTAAAACAGAAAATAGAAACTTCATTTTTTCACTCAGCATACAAATGAATTCCCTCAGCATTACCACAAGAGGTTGCAGAGGCCACAAGGAGGACGAGAATGCCATGGAGGATAGAATAAATAATTAGTAGAGTGGGATTCACTGGTGACAATGACCATGTGTGGCTGTAGAAGTTTCTAAAATGCTGACTACCAGGGTGAAGGCACAGCAGGCAAGGAGTGATTTTTCTTTGCCTTGTGTGCTGAAGCATGGTTACACCTGCCAGGAGCAGGGCTGGGGCCTCTCAGAGCAGCTTTGGCAGAGGCTCTGGCAATGGTGGCAGGGCAGTAGGAGGGAATGACAGCTACAGCAATCTCGAGTCAGAGATTTCACAATGCTGTGGAAATATACCTCTTCATAGGCACCCACCACTCTGGCCCACATCCAAGACATGATCCAGTGCTAGGCAATCCTACAGTCAGACACCAGTTGTGGTTCCTAAAATCTGCTTTTCTTTTACATTGCTCTTCATTAAAAAATCTTTTCAGTAAATTTGCTTTATTTCACCTTTGCTAAAGGGCTAGTACTTTTCTTTCCAAAGCAATTACATTAGAAATAAGGTCTATTAAAAGAAAGGGGGAGGGAGGGGGGTATCTTTGGTGATATATCCTTGTGTGGCTTTGTTCCGGGTACTTCCTGTAGTGAGAGACTTGACTTATTGCAAGCAGCAAGGAACATAGAAACAGTTGCCATTTCTGTATATATGCACAAGTGTAACTGTTGTGTAGCCTGACTTCCCGTAGCTATCTGGAAGCAACAATTTGTGTCACTGACGAGTCCCCAGAGAAACAATCCGTTTGCCAACACTGGACTTTATTATGATGGAGAACCAAAACCACACAGTCAGGAAACCATAAAACCCCTCAAGTTAACTGTAGCCAACGGCCAAGGGGCCTGGAGTGGCAGCGGGCACCGGAGCCAGGCACAGGGAGGGATGCAGTCCCAGGCCTGTTGCTTGCCAGTGGCTGTAGTTGGATGTTGTCGCCTGTCCCATCACCACCCCTGGCCGTTTTCTCCGCTGGTTTTGACCAGTGCCCCAGACCCAGGAGAAAGTTTATCACTGACCACATCGCCTGGACACGGCGAGGTGCCCCGGCCGGGCGGGTGTGGGCCCATCCCTCATATCCGCCCCCAACCGCATCGGCCGGGCGGCGATGCTCCGGGGGACACGCCGAGGCCACCGCCACAGACATCGGTTTTGCAAGTGGCCCTGGACAGGAAAGGCGTCGTATGCAAAGGGGGTAACCGGGAAAGCTCCCAGGCAATGAGTGGCGTGGAGCTGCTGATGAGGTTTTTTGCAAGGCAAATACAACCCAGGCATTCACGGGGATAAGGCAAACATTAACCTCCTGCGCCGGTGGCTTTGCGGAACAGCCGCTACCACGGCTCTTTTCGTTTGCTACTCCTTTTTCATGGAAAAAGAGTTCGTGGCTCAAAGCCAGCTGTAAAGTAACAGCTAAGTGAAACCATTATGTCAGTGGGATGCTTAATCGGTTTACAAAACACTGCTTGAGGCTCGATGCATATTCGTAGGCAGGAAGGGAATGCAGGCGCGTACCCGGGACGTCGAAACCCAGCGGGGTCACCGGCCACAGCCCCGGACGGGTCGCCCCCCGTCTGGCGGCCAGCGGGGAGGTGTGAACAAGGACCGAGCTCCGAGCCTCTCGGACCCCGGCTCCGAGCATCTCCATGGCTGACGGCCGGGCGTCTGCAAACGCTTTGCCTTAGGAAGTCTTCATTACAGTGCCCCGGAGAAACTATTTTGGATGGGGGGTGGGCGGCGGGGCCCCACTGCCGCTCGCTCGTTCTCACCCGAAACGCCAGGGCTGAAAGGAAAGAAGGGGAGGGGGAATCTCTTCAAAGGGAAAACAATCTCAACCCGCGCTCCGCCAAGGCGAGCTGCCCCGGGAGGCGAGGCCAGGCGCCCCGGAAGATCGGGATCCCCTGGCTCTGGACCTGCCGAGCGCAGGCTCTGCGGCCCCGGCCCCGCGACCCCAGGTGGGCGGTTCGGCAGCGCGGCCGCCCCTCCCTCCCTCCGGCCCCTCCCGGCGGGACCGTGCGCTGCCGTCCGGAGAGACGAGGCACACCTGCCCCGAGAGGGCTGTGGGCGTAGCAATGACGACAAGAGCAGCCCAGTGTTAGGGTTCAGTTCCAGCTGATTTTATTTCCTTCCCGAAGAAAAAAAAAAAAAAAAAAAAA
>VZTJ01000403.1:767684-994898 GCA_013397795.1 Orthonyx spaldingii
TGAATGAATGAATGAATGAATGAAAGGTGATTCACGGACATCTTGCTTCCCGTGCCCCCGGGATAGGCATCCACAGGGTGGGGAAAGGTGGCATCCTATTTATCTTGAAAAAATCCCAGTATTGTTTCTGAGCGTTTTCCTCTCTGTGACCAAAATTCACCTCTGTAACACATATTTTTTCCGACATTCTGTGCCGCATTTGAAGTAGGTGTATTGGGTGATTTTAGCCTTTTTGAACTGCAAATGACAAGGCCAGAGCAGAAGTATGCTGCTAAGAACACATTCCCCACCACCTTTCTATTGCCTATTTTGATCCAAAGAAAATAAATGAGATACTTGCCATTAAGGGGGGAAAAAAAGCCTTGGCTTTTAAAATAACATGATGATAACAGATATTCATCAAAGATCAAAGAAGAGCGTGCTTGAGGATCAGAGGTGTAAACTGAGACATGAAAGTGGGCCCTCCTTCTTCGTCCTGTTTGCAAGAAGAAAACTCCATTGTACAATTGCATCACTCCGATTCACAGTGTACCTTTATTTAACGTGATTCATAAATGCTTTGAACTCTCTCCGATAGCTTTGTGGAGAAGAACTTTTATTACTAGGAAGTGTTTTATGGAGGCTATTATTTACTTAGGAGTGAAAATCTGTTGCCTAAAGTTGTATGGTATTGTTTCCTTCCAGACTGCATATTCACTTGCATTTTACTTGAATACAAGCCTGCACATAGACACCCAGTGCTCCTGTTATAAGAATGCCTACACATTTCTAGCTCATTTAATACCTTAAGTAGGTAAGAATCCACTTGCATATACATATTAATTCACATATTTATCACTTACATGGAAATGCTTAGTTTGAGAAGGCAGGGACACCTCTCCAGTGATTTTAGTAAGAAAATATGATATTTTCTATCCTTTATCCACTTTGGTGACTTTTTAAGTTTAAACTTGTTCCCTAAGAGTAATACAAGTTCAAAAAGCTCTCTTAAAAATAATAATAAAAAAAGAAACTTGAAAAACACATTGTTTACATTTACTTAAAAGGGGAATTTCACCCTTTATTCAATCCTGTAAGATTTAGTAAACTTTTTTTTGTTTTTTAACAGCTTTTTATAAGAAGAGCTTTTAGTTCATTTTAAAGGACGTTCTGGCAAGGTTTTTCTGCAAAGTGAAAAGCCACAAGGTTGAAGAGGAATTACCGGTCTGCTGCATATGTAGCAGCAGATTGCATATGCATGAGCTGCAGCTGCATGAAGGCCACCCCGGCAAGGGGAGCCCAAGAGGAGAGCCAGCGGAGGGGAGCAGCGGCTGGCGGTGCCTGCAGCCAGCTCTCTGACAGGGCCGATCCTGCCTCCCCGCAGGAGGGCCAGGGAGGGAGTGCCCCACTTCTTTGGACCACTGCACTTTTTGAACGTGTTCCTCTCCTCTGCCCCTTACGCTCCCTCCCAGCCATCTGTGTTCTTCCTGCTTGCTCTCGCCTTCCCCTGCCTTCTCCTACAACCTTATCACCACCACCCGGGCAACGTTCAGCTCGTCTTTTCCTGTCATCTCTATGAAAGAGCAACAGCTGCAAGAAGGCAGTTCAGCAGAAGCCCACATAGTACCAAGAATGAAGTGATATTTGTGCCCACTTCCACAACATCATGATGTCACCCAGACTTCATTGATAACAGGGAGCTACAAAACCACTGTGCATTGAAATAAATGTGGGTTGTTTTTAAAGATCTTTAAGTGGGATGGTGCGTTAAATTCGGTGTATGAATGTCTTCTTGTATTAGGAAAAATGTTGCTTGTACTTAGTCCTGCTGGAAGGGAGGCATAAGGTATTCCCTGTGCCCACAGGAAAAAGGGGTTTTGTAAAATGTAGATCTTAGTGCTTCTAACTCGGTTTTTGCGAGATCATTTCTTGAGTGACATATTCAAGATAATTAAATTAAAGGCGGAAACAAAAAGAAAATTATCTTGCATACTATTTAGTTCTGAAAATGATCTTTTCTTTTGCAAGCTCTGGGTTATTAACAAGTGCTTATCCACAGGATCCAACTCTAAGTAAAGAAAATTTGTCTGGCAATCTACAGGCAATTGGGGTTATCCATGTACTCTGAGATATTCTGGCAGAGGTAGACAAAGAGTGGTCTATCATTTACAACCTTAGAGAGTGTTTAGTACTTTTTATCATAAAATTGCCTTTGTATTCAGAAAAGCCATCCCCTTCATTCAACTCCATAGTCTTCGGACATTAACGGATTAATTCCCATCAAACATTTTTATTTACTTTTTCTGATTTGATGTTTCTGATGCACATATCAAAAAAGCTAGCAGGTTCTGGTGGGAAGAGGCAAAATACATTTAAATCTAAACTAAATGATAGAAAAGAGGGTTTTTTTCCCCCCCTTTTTGTGCTGTGGACAAGTAGAAGTCTGGCTTTCGTCCTGATTTCCTTCCATATAATTGTTCTTAATGATGATGCTGGTGTGACAACTAGTAAGTAGATTTTGTTTTTTAATCTTTTCTGAATAGATTGCTCAAATTATACCACTGTATTTGCCAGGGTCTCTTCCTTAATCTCTGTGACCTACCTTGCTTAGGTTGTTTGTGCAGAATAAATGTATTGGTTTGATATTAAGCGTGAATATTTATTTCAAAAATAAATATTTTTTCAAAACCTTGTTTTCTCTAAGAATTGTACCTTTTTTAACAGAATGTCAGAAGAAGGTGGTGGAATTCTATACTTCCCTATGTAATCCTGATCTAGCTGTCACACTCAAGAAGTGTATATAGGAGTTATCTCAATGTGCAGGTGTGCTCAAGTGAGGCAGGATGTCTGAATTTGCACTGGTTTATAGAGTTTGTATTTAAGTTTAGATTAGTTGCTATAAATTGTCCATATGGAACCTTGGGAAACTGGAATATTATATACTACAAGAATCAGGCATTTTCTATGTATTATTCCAAAATTTTAATCATGACCTCCTGTGTTTTCACCAATAACACAAAGTCTGGTGTCTTAACTACATATCAGAAATTAATAAAAAACACCCCTGAACTGTTGAATTTTGCTTTACAAAATTACTACGTTATTTAAATTGTATAGGAATATGCTGGTGTATAGTAATTTTGTGGGTTATAAATGTAGTAGCAGAAAAACATGACAAATATTGCATTTCTGCTAATTAAAGCTCTTCTGTAGAAAGATTACCTGCTAAGCCCATTGTTTGTTTTTTTGGGACTGCATTTGAAACTGGGGGTGTAAATCTTGTTGATAAGTTAGAAAATATCACTGTATTCAGGAAAGACTTTGCACATCCAAATAGTCTGTTCTTATTCTCATTTCTTTTAATTAAAAAATAAATTCTTATTTTAATGTCTGTTTGATGGGCGGTTCAGGAGGGGGGTGACTTCCACAAATTAGTAGTCTACTCAGAGCTATTGATAAGTTACATGATTCGATGCTAAATAAGATGCTTTACAGTGTCCTTACAACCCAAGTATCTCCCAGAAAATACAGAAAGGCAGCATTTGCACCAGCATTGCTTAGACTTTATAGAATCTGCTTTCACCAGGAGTCTGAGGTGTACTTCTTCATGCCCTCATCCTGGTCTTTGTGGAGGCATTGAGGTGGAAGGTAACGGTGCTAATGGTGATGCTGCAGCATTCCCACACACAGATCATTCCAGCCCCGGGACTGGAATAACCAGCAGCTGCCCGTGTGTGCCCCAGAGCAGGAGGGGTTGAGGCATTACCTTTGTTTCAGTGCAGATCTTAAGGTTTTCCTCAGGCTCTCACCCCTGTGACATAAACCACCAGAGAAGAACTCTGTTGATGTGGCACGGGTGTTATGTAGAAACAGCGCAGATGTTTCACAGGGCGTGGAAGTAACCAGGACACAAGGCTGCATCTTGTGTGTCCTGTACCTAGTGTGTCAAGTAAGGCTCATTCCGGAGGTGTACAACTGTCAAGGAACAACTCTGAGGCACCACAGCATGTTGCTAAAACGAGGACATGCATATGCACAGCCACTGTACCGAAGACTTCTATGTATGACCTTGTCAAGGGGAAAAAAAAAAGAATCACTTGCAGAAAAAAATAGTGAGATCATTGGGGAAAAAAACCCCCAATATTTAGACTACAGAGCTAAAAATGACAGTAGTGTATCAAGTTCCTATAAAAATACACACCGGAGACACTTGCTTTTTAGGATAGATATACACTGCAGACTGTGGTGTGGTGTAAAAATACATGAGCTAACTGTAAATGAGCCATCTCGGGCACCAGAAACAATAATAGCTTTTTAGGTTCTCACCCTTGTTTTATGCGTCCCATCAGATTCAAGGGTGGCTCCAGTTCTCCGAGGTATTTACTCAGTAGCTGGGAATGGGCTGTGGTGCTGCCCACCTTTTGTCCTGTTGCTCCCCTGTGCACAAATCTTCTCCTCATTCCGTCCTGGCAGGAATGCTCCACCAAGCAAGTACCAGCAGGATTTTGGCTCCTTTGCATAACTTCACCAGCCCACAGCTTCTTGTGTCTTGAACTTTTTTCCCCTGTTCTCAGCCTCTGGTATAACTTCTGCACTAATTTGTTATTAATCACATAAAGGAAATTTAAGCAGCATTCACTCACAGCACAGCTCTCATTCCATCCAGCTTTGCAAAAATTTACCTATGGGTAGTTTATTGATTTCATCTTCAGAATCACACAGAGCAAGTAAGCAGAAAAATTGGCCACCTACTGATGAAGATAAAAATCATACATCTCTTAAACTTTCTCAAGTAATCTATTTTTGGTTTTCCATTTTCTTATCCTAGAAATATATTACTATCTATACTGCTATAAAAGGAAGAAGTTCTGCTGTTCTTACATAGATATATGCTGATGTATTTTGTAATCTTATATGCTTCATATCTGTATTCAGTAACTGAGGTTTCAAAATGCATGCTGCTGTACATCCTGGTGTTAAACAGGCTTGAAGCTGCTTCTCAGAAAAGCACAACATGTAATGCCAAAATTACTGCAAACTAGGGGAGCAGAAGTGGTGTCTGTCTCCTCTTTGGATTGTTCACAGATTTCTAAGCAAATCCAGCTGTTGAAAGGGTATCTGACACTCAACTATCTCACAGCCGTGGTAAGACTTCAAGTCATACATTTGACTGCATTTACTTTTTTTTTTATTTTTATTTTTTTTTTTCCTGCAATTGTTCTTGTTTTGGAATACAGGGCAACAGCTCTATATTAAGCAGACAGTGACAGGAGCAGTGGAATCTGTTGTTTAATGAGGGCTGTAATATTCATGCTGGCTGCTGTGATATGCCATTACTTAAATGAGAGGCTTGTATAGCTGATACTGCCATTTGAAACAAAGACAAATTATAGCACAGGTACATTTTCAGCAATATGGTTGAGCAGTTTTTTAAGGTTTAGTTAATAGAGTATAGTATTTAGCTGGAGTTAAAAAAGTATTCGGTTGGAGTAAAAAACCATTCTGTATTCAGAGCACTCCTTATTAATCATTAAGCACTCCTTACTTATCATTCTGGCTTTTGATTCTTCAAATTGATTTGTGACTGCTAGGTCTGGTTGCACATTTGTCAAGTCTACTCAAGACTGGTAATCCCTCAAGACACCTCTCAGGCAGCATCTTCCCATGATAAAGCAGGAAAACATCCTGCTGTTTTGGGCTAGGGTAGGGTTAGGGTTTGGGCTGTCATACCCCACTGTCCTGTCCCCGGGAAGGGTGGCCAGGCACCCATGAGCTCATGGCTCTGCCTTGCTGGAGAAGAGTGCATGCTGGCTGAGTGTTTCCAGTCCTGGGAGTGCTCCCTGGGCCTGGTCAGGTTTGCTGGCCTCCCTGAGGAGATGCCAACCCCAGCACTGATGTGTGGAGGGGGATAGCAGCTCTGGAGAGGACGACTGCTACTTTCTGGGGTGACAGAAGCTTTGCATGCCTTGGTCTCTTCAACAGCCCTGTGCTGGTCTTCACAGCCACCTTCTTCTGCTCAGCATTTTGACACCCATTCATGAGTGGGCAAGGCAGCATCCAAATACCACACCTGCAACGAGCCTCCTCTTCTTGTGTGGTTTTTCTAGCCAGAAATTAAGGGCTAACCATCACCATCATCAACACCATCATCTGTTACTCAGGAACTGTTAGTGACTCTCTCGAGCTCCTGGTAAGTTAACCTACACTGTAGTTTTGTTCAAAACCATAGGAAGTCTTGCAAGGCCTTTGCAGTCCTGAAGGCAATTTCACTACAGAGTACTATTTCCTCTCTCATCAGAAACAAACACATTTAGATGACTTATTCTGTCCACACTGGTGAGACACAGTTTCATTTATTTGATTTGCTCCTTCTCTCTTTAAAAGCAGGAAAACTCCAGGGCAAACATTGCACAAACTATAGAAAAACAAATCTACTGCATACCAATTTTTCCTTATTATTTCCTCTATTGTTTACCAAAGGTAAAAAAACACCCCACCAACAACAGTTACTCTGCATTTATCAGTGACTAGTAGAAAGCATGTGATTCTTATGGTAAGCAGCAATTTACAGATGGCCAGGTGCAAACAACATATCTAATCTTATCACGAATTTGTTTTATTCGCAGCTGCAACAGTTGGTGTCAGTTAATAGGTTACCAACCATGAAGTATATTTATTTCCTTTTATCCTGCTTTGGGGCCACAGAAGAGATTTGTAAGCTGTCCTAGATGTTGAATTTACATTTAATTTTTGTGTGCATGGCTTTTTTGTTATTTAGTTAGTGCTACTCAGGAAGAAAATGACAACGGCTTTCCGAGAACGGATTTTGTTTTCATTTTATCCACTTCCTTTTCCAGGGATTTAGAAACTCTAAAGTAGTGTGCTCTCTGGTTTCTAATTTACAGTAACACAGAGGTTTTTTTCAGGCATAATTTTTTCTTTTTTTAAGACTGATTTATCATTGATGAGGACTAATTTTTATCTGTTTGGTGCCATCAAGTCATGTGATGGACTCACTATCAGCCTTTCCAAATAATCAAACACAATCTTTATAAGCTGAATTTTAAATACTGGTCATGAAAAAAAAAAAAAGTATTAAATTCTCTTCTTAGCTCCATGGCTTGCACTGTGGACACCAGGATGTATAGATATATATATATATACAGCAGTGAACCAACCAAACAAACCAGGTAACCTACAGAGCTTTCTATATTCTGGTACAACAATAAAGATGCTGTTTAAAATAAATGTCCTTACTAATGAGTCTTTTCCAGTTTTTGTAATGTCTGACAGTTTTGGTTGTGTTATTTTTGGGTTTTTTGCCTTCACTTACATCAAGACCATTTTGTGTTAGATAGAAGAGTGATAAAATAAATAATTCCTTGATAGCTATATATATTTTACTTAAATTTATCTTCAAATCTGCTTCCCAACAAAAGGAGTTTTAACAGTAAAGAGCACAACTATTAACACATTTCCATGCGTGTAAATCAGGTGTTCTTGAAAGTAATGAAGTTGCACTGAATGACTTTAAAAAAAAAAAATTCAGATTTTGATCCTGATGATGGTTTTAAAATGCACGACCAGCAGCATCTTATCACTGGCATAGAGCACTATATATATGCATAGTAATTGGAAGCAGTTAAGTGTATGAATTTAATGGACCTGCAGAAATAATTGCAGGGAATACTATTCAGATTAGCTCCCTTCTCTGCACACATTGTTTGGATGTGGATTGGAATTTCCTCTGACTTTTTATTCTGTATTATGTTTTCACTTTTGGACACACTTTTATTGCTTTGATTCTTAATCCTAGCATTATATTTGCACTGCTATATAAAACACTAAAAATAAGATCTTTGCTAAAAAAGCCTGTTAGCAGTTTTTCATAGATCGAGCATCTAAGATGAAGGTTTTAAAGCATTTTGTAATTTGATATAAATAATTATTGGGTGCGTGCCAAGATTTTGCACAAACTGACCTTTTCTTACGACCGCCTGTCATCAAAGGCTCTGGTGTTCAGCCTTTTTATTTCTCATCACATTATTGTAGATGGTAAGACTTCCCCAGCTAAGGCTAAAATCTCTCGAGATATATCTACACCAGTTACTCTGTCACTGGGATTGGAGACACAATCATCCAGATGGAATAGTATATTGTAAAAATGAATGAATTTACAGTCAAGGAAATAGGGCCATAAAAGCAATTTTTAAGCTTCCAGCTTAAGGAGCCTTAGTTGTTGGAAGGTTAAGTTACTGCCTTACCTGATTTACTTGTCAAATCTGTACCTAACTTTCACAGGCTGCGTACTTGGATAGTTGACTGCTTATTCTTGTTCAAATGTGCTACTTCCAGTCTAAAGCAGAAGTTACTAACGTGTATGCACATCTAACTGCTGTGATGCTACAGACATCACACTGAGTTCACTCCCTGCCTGCACTCTGGCGTGGGGATGGGGCTGCATGTGGCCTCACGTCACCAGTGTGGGGCTTGAACCTTCTCCTTTTGCACTTTTCCCTAAAACCAAGACCTGCTCTTAACAGCAGCAAGGTTTGTAACATGCTGTCCTTATCTCTGGCCCATCCTTATCTCCTTATCTCCAGTGCCCATCAATGTGATTTCAGTGTTTTACTGCCGAGCAAATCAAAGAAGAGAAGCATAGGAGCAGTGTCCCCACATTTTGTTGCTGAGGCAGGAGGATATTTAGGCAAGTGCTGTTCTCTGCCCAGGTCAGTCCATGGAGTGGGACACCCTGTAGAGTCACTCAGGGCATCAGAGGTTCCCATCAGACTTGCACTGAAGGGAAAGCAACTGCAGGAGCATTACCACTACCAGGCAGGCTGTTCCCCACTGGAGATCCACTTCTTCTCTGGAAGCTGGGGCAAGATGTTGGAATCTCCCAATTCTCATGACATCTGCTTCCTGACCAAGGCATGCACCTCAGCAGCTTTAACTCTTGGGGGTCATGTTTTCATATTTTTTTGTTTTTCTCCCAAAGCAAGGAGACTGAGAAGCTTTTGGCTGTTTGCCAAGGAAATACTGTGGCTCGGGTACCATCAAAGGTCTCTAGATATCAGGATTCTACACACTTCCTTATTATATTACTATTTTTGACTGCAGCCCTCTGTAATCCACTGAAGTAAAAAGAAATCCACTGAAGGAAGTTTTAATCTTAGGAAGTGTAGGGTCCATACAATTTTCTTTAGAAACACAGGTGACTGCACAGCTGAAATGGGTGCAATGCTGAAGAGAAGTGCTGCTCTCTGCCTCACCGTGACAGTTCCAAGTGCAGAACAAACCACGAGGTACTGAAGTGCTCATCACCTTCTTTACGTCTGTATATTCTCTTACTAATTGAATGCGGGAAACTTCCTAATGTGGGACACAACTTCATAAGACTGCCTAATCTGATGTGTGCTCTAGGGAGTGTTTTGTGTTTACCTTTTGTAGTGCAGAGCATGGTCTGACTCCTAATATCGTGCAATCAGTCCTCAAAGTCCATACACCATTGTGGCGGCAGCAGCAACCCTGAACTCACCTGGCTCTCCTGTGCCATGGAACTTTTGGCTTTTGCCCTTTCCTTGTAGGTACGTAGAGTTGTTTTGGCCCTGGGAGTTCGTCAGTTCAGAACCTGCATTGCTTTACTCTGCCAGGGTCGAACCTTTCTCCCTGCAGGTAGGTTAGGGAAGGAGTGCCCCACTTCCAAGACGACTTCTCAAGTCCATCTGAGAGCTTTCTGCAAAATTCCCAGTTTAGAACTTGAAATGGTATTGGATTCATTTTGCTTTTTAATGACTAAACACACCATTATTTTAATAATGGCACTTCAGTCATCCAAGTAGCCATCATTCCTGACAGGTTACAGGTGAGCATATACAACTCAGAATAAGCTACTAAAATGATGTTCCATCAGATTTCAGAGCAAGAAAACACAACTGACTTTTTTCTACCCTCACAGAATACTATTTTCTATTACACACAGTTTTGTTGAAGTACAGAATTTTAGAAACAATCTTCTGTCTCTTGGCTTAGTGGAGAGATTTATGAGCAGGAGTAAGAAATGCTTTCCTTCTTCCTAAATTTATTAAGATACACCTTGATTTCAAACCTTAAAAAGACAGTTACCAGTTACTGCCTCTGCAGCAAGCGGGCATAAATTTAAGCATTAGCCTCAGCTAAGGGAAGTGAGTGCTGTTATTTGAAGAATGCAGGAACTTCCCTTTCCATTCACAGCGAACCTGCTTGAGAATGACCATTCCCCCTGGACTGCGCAGCACCATTTTTTGCCCACAGCAGCGCATAGGAGAAAATGTGGATCTCAGTGCTCTATAAACTCTAACAAACCTCACAGGCATCCCACAGCAGGGACCCTTCTGTTTGTGCTCCAGCCCCGGATTTCATATTGTCAGCCAAAGTCCTCTGCTGGATATAAACTCAGGCAGGGAAAGACAGGAGAATCCATTGGAGCCAGGAGACGACCTTCAGTTTTGACGCAAGTCTAAACGCATGAGACACAGAAGGGACAGATGATACCATTGGTACCTTTGGTACTACCAGTAGTAATTGAGTTTTCAGAGCAAAATTAGATCAAGGTGATAAAAAGAAATATCTTTGATCCTCATCAGTCCAGGCAGCATAATGTACAGATGGTAGATGGAACAAACACAGTCCTGGCTCTACAAAAGGGGTTTTCTGGCTGATTAACTCAAAGGCTGCATCAGATAAAATAAAAAATTCCCTAGGAAAATGAAAAGAAGGATTTAGAGGTCAGTAAAGTATTTCATACAGTGCTGCACAGGAAATAATTAATTAAACTGGAGAAGATGGGGAAATTTAATTTGTGATGTTAGCGAGGCATGGGGGCAGGGAGAGCAGCTCTGGGGACTGCTACAAAGAGAAGGTTTGAGCTGGAGGGAAGCTCATCGTGAAGTCGACAAGGATTGGTCCTGACATTGTTTTCATTTAGTATTTTCATTAATGATTTGGAAGCACATTAAGGAAATCTGCTCATAACTCAAAGAGGCACTGCTAATAGAAAGCAGAACTGGGTTAACTTACAAGGAGAACTGGGTTACCATATGAATGGGGCAAGAGAACAGGGCTACAAAAGTACAAAGTCCAAGTCCAAGCTGGTAGAGACTACCAGCAATCATCATTACTTTGGGATAAATGTGCAGTGCTTATAAACAATAAAGGCAGATGGGCGTTCTGGATACACAAGTCTGTCACAGCAAGGTTAGTATCTGCCAAGGTGCAGCAGCCACAGAAAGCCATAAATTTAATAATTTCATAAGTCATAATGATTCTAGGATCAATCTCATTTTTTTCAATAGAGGTTTTGCAAAGCATTAATACTGTTATACACCTGTAAGGTATCAGTAAGGCCCTGGTAAGGTACCAGTGAGCAACCTGGAACTCTAGTCATTCATTTTGCAGAAAAGATGAATTCAGATTAGTATAGATTTAGAGAACAGTCACTCCCCAAGGGAGCAGAGGTATTTGATGGGTGTATGGAGGCTAAAAAAGACTTCTTTAATTTGGCAGTCTAGAGGCAGAGAGGGGATTTGACTTCTACCTACTTAAACTAAACAGCAAGTAGGGTAAATAGCTCTAGAAAAGCTAAGCTAAGAATAGGGTTATCAAAAGATTAAATGGTTAAAAAACAGCTATGAGCAAATAGAGAAATAATTATTAAATACAATGTTCTCTACAATGAAATTGTGGTGAGAGCAGGACTATTTAAAACATAATTTAAAATGTCAGTCCATCCAGCAGTCTATAGGACTAATAGGATATATTAGTAATGCATTTCTTTCATTTTAATCTTGACATTCCGTAAAAACACTTTCTGTATTTACTTAATATATACATTTTTATTACATGAGAAAATAGATTTTCTCTTGTCAAGTAGTATGATACTCTTCTTGGTATTGCAACAGCCTTTAATGGTCAAAAAGTGCAAGTACAGAGAAATGCTGTAGCCTCAGACTCTCTCATGCTTCCTTGGAATGACATGTGCATTGGCCAGCCACATACCCAGAAATGCAAGAGGATGGAGCTCCATCAGTCACTCTGGAGATAGAACAAGCAGAGCCTGGTGGGCAGCTCCTAATTTTCCAAAACACTGAATACCAGACCTTAAACCCCAAACACGTGAGCTTTGACATTTCAAACATTCATTACTCCATCACACTATGTCAAATTTTCACAGTGATGCAGTCCTTTGGGCTCTCAGATTTTCAGTCTGTGCATCAACAAAGCAGCTTCTCAAGAGAGCTGTTTATAAAATGTGGTGGTGCTCCTAACGAGGACATGTTCTTTCTTGGTCACAATATCCAATTGGACTTAACTACAACTTCTCAGTAAAATGCCAGCCTGAGCTAGACGTGTGCCATGAAACATTTCAGTCTGAACAGTTTTAAGTATTGCAACAATAAAATTAAGACAGTATCTCTCAATAGGAAAAGAGTTCATTCAAAAGTATTGGAATCACTTAATTTTACACTGGTTAAGACTAATTTTATTATATCTTTCAGAAGCATTGGTACAATATTTTTAAAATGCATTATGACTGATTTCATCACATAGTAAATATATACAACTTTGTTTAGGCTGTTATAGATGCACACTGTATTTCAAACCTAGAATTTCAGTCTCTATCTCAACACATTCGATTGCTTAAACTTATTACCAAATAAATAACAACCATACAGCAACTCACCAGCCCAAAACTTGCTCACAGATCATGGAACTAAGAAGATCAAACGAGAAAACAAATAAAACCCATTCACCTGAGTGAACTTTCAGAAAAATGGTTAACAGAGGTCAGAGAAACCTCTTTGCAGGAAAGTGTTTTAAGACATTTTAAGCATATACTTCAGTTGGGGCTTCCGTTACTTTTGAAGCCATTTACTTCAGTTTTTAAACTATGCCAGAAAGGAACGAGGGGATAAATTTGAGGCGAATGTTAATTGCATCTAATAGCTCAACTAGAAGAACTAGTTGAGCTTCATTTGCTGATTTTTTTTTTTAAATCATTAATTACTTTGTTGTTTAGCATAACAGCACTTTACACTTCCAGATAAGATCAGAGATACACTGCATTTTGTGTTAAGTCAAAGACATACAGAAACAAGATTCCCATCCTCAGACTGCAAAGGAAATACTGCTCATCAGAACCTGGCCCTGTTAAGTCAATGGGAAAATATAACCACTATTATTCTTTTAAAGTTTCGAAACAGAATGGCACATATTTATTTCCCCGAAAGAGATTTAATTCTGTTTTCTTTTTGATCAAGCTATATTTGATTCGCAGATAGAAGGAGGAATGACAAATTTTCCGGGGCTATATAAAACTACAGACACATGAAATAGAGCAAAACTGAAAGTGTAAAGTGAAGAAGTCTGTAAACTGTGAGTGACTGTGAAGCACTCTCACATGGCTGGTGAATGAGCTGTGGATGTAAGTGTCTGCTAAGTGATGTGTGCTTGCCATGTGCTTAACATAATTACTTTAGAGTTCCTCTGAGTAGGTGAAAGTCCATCAGGCATAGTCTTCTGATTCTGGAAAGCAGAATGTTGATGAAAAACAAAGCATGAGAAAGCGGGTAAGTTAGGGTGGTATTTCCACAGACACATGCCTCTAGACCTAGCAATTTGCTTGTCATACATGCATAGTGGTGA
The DNA here is from genome assembly GCA_013397795.1 of Orthonyx spaldingii. Lineage (NCBI taxonomy): Eukaryota > Metazoa > Chordata > Aves > Passeriformes > Orthonychidae > Orthonyx > Orthonyx spaldingii. Next base: position 781,347 of record VZTJ01000403.1, read on the forward strand.
GTTTGCCTGCCTGCATTTGTGTCTTGGTATGAAATGTGGTGATATAAGTGTGGTTTACCCCTGCCTAAAAAGGAGGAAAGTTCCCGGGTGAAGGATGAAACAGAGGCCATTTGGTGTACGGTCTTTATCTGCACGGGAGCCTCCAGTGTTCCAGCTGCTCAAGTCTGAACCTGTTTGCAGGTATGTCCATGTGTCTTACCCACGAACTATGCATGAGATGGGCCTGTCAAAAATACATGTACATGTACGGAAGACGGTCTTCTAGATGTTACCTTTGGGTGCACTTGCACAAGAGAAATGTTTATTCCTTTATACAGGAGCTTATGTACACCATCTTCTCTTCATTTAAAAACTAAATCACAGCGGTTGCCTTCAGCAGCACTGAAACCAGTTTTAACAATCTTATTAATTTTGAGTAATAATACTTTATTCTACAAGCAACTTCACAGCTTTGGAAGAGTGAGCTACACTGTGTGTAGTATGAAAGCAGTACACAGGTGCAAGTGTTCTTACAGTTCAACAGTGGTACAAGTAAAAAATCTGCATGTAAAATGGTTTCCATTAAGCCAGTGAGCAGACCGATGATTTGGTTAATTCTAACTAAGTGGCTGCTTTGCCACAGCTCCACAGATCCCAGCAGACCAAACATGAAACCTGCATTACACTGTGATTTATTGCCCTACTTACTCTAGAACGTCAGAAAGATTATTTGCAGAGAAAGCTTGCTAAGGCTCATTTAAAATATGTATTTTAGTTTTAGGAAAGCTAAGCTGGCACCCAGGGTATGGGGAGCCCTGTGTCCAGAATGGAGGACTATGCAGGGGGCTTTAACAGGTTTGCCTGCAGCCAAGCCAGGCTCTCAGGACATTTTCTCTTGACCCTTGGGTCTTTTCCTTGGAGGAGATGTGGATTAGCTCCTTGCTGCCTCACAGCTAGGTGCTTCTTTTAATGCTCTGAAAGGCAGGGTATTTAGACCCTGAACTTTGCACTGCACACACGTAGGAGAACTTCAAGCTGGGACTTGCCAAATCAACGCACCTGGCTGGGTGGGACAAAAGGCTGAGCTCTTGCCCCTCTAGTAGGTGAGGTCAGAGTGAGTCACAGTTGAGCCTCAGAACCAGAGAGTGAAATGGCAAGTGGCCATCAGAGTTGTGCTGTGAGAAAGGGAAAAATAAGAAATGTGCAAATTAAACTGAGTAGAAATGCAGTATCCTTTAAAGTGCTTATTTAATAACTGAATGAGAACAGGAAAAAAAATTAACTGTGTTAATCGATTACTTAATTACATTACACCAACCTACATAGTATTATCTAAATATTCCTACACAAATTTCTTTTTTAAGTTTACACAAAACTCCAGGTGCTGATATCCTTTTGGGTACTGGATACAATATTAAGTAAGCAGTTTTATATCACACAGGGCCTGACTGAGGTCACACAGCAGATGAGGGGTGGCAAGGGAGTAGAGGTCAGAATGGCAGGTCCCCAGTGTCTGTTTCATTGAAATAGTCCAGATTTATGACTGACCATAAGATGGGAACAGAGTCTCTTTCTATGGCTCTACTACCACTTCAGCTTGGATCAAGAGGGTTCTTTTGAGGCACACCTTTCAGCTGTAAAGTACCAAGTAAGCCCCAGAAGTTTATACAGGGCCAGTGCCAGGTGCTTGGTATCAAATGTTGTGCTCTATCACTCAGCTGCTAGTGGGCTGCATCCCTTGCTGATGCCTGAGACCCCAGACCTTCCCCATCACACCTTGTCTGTCAGAGACTGCCCTCTACAAACCTAGTAAGATCCATCCCCAGGTATAATAACTTTTTGGGGTTTTTTAGCCCAACTTCTCCATACCGTAAGCCTCCTCCAGACCCCTGCTGCTGCACTGATTAGGAACATTCCGAGACCATTTCAGGAGACTGCTTCCTTAATTTTGAAACCTAGTGCAGAACATGCAGAAAATTAAGTCAATACCTCTGTTTCTTCCCATTTTTAAATGAGTGAAAATAGAAGTCTGGAATGACTCTAAAGAAAACCACTAGTAACTGCCATGAGTCCGTGACCACCCAGTAGTAGAAAAGGGGGAGGGTGAGCATGGGGAGGCGGTTTTAAATCTGGAACTGATTGCATTCATTTTAGCACTTCCCTGCATGTTTGTTTCTATTTGTAAATTTTAATTTCAATTTTTATTTTTAGCTGTGTGCATTTTAATAATTTAACTCACATATTGATTTATTTTCCAATTTTGCAAGTAATAGTGGTCATTAAAACTGCATCTATTAGGAGCACGAGAATTTTAAATAAAATCATTACCTATCAAACACAAAAAGTACACAGCTACGTAAGCTTGGGGTTCTGGATATAGGTGTGATTTTTTTTATTAGAGGATTAGGTTCCTGAAAGTTTGTGGAGAATTTCAAGTTCCTGGGTGGGCTGTAGCAGATTAATGGCTTTATCTGCAGACTGCTGCATTTGGCCAATACATTCAGTGCACTCACTCAGTTCTGTCCTTTTATAGAGGTTCCCCTACTTTATGCCATATTTTTTCACTTTTTATTTCTCTCCAGGATTGTTTCCTCATTCATCCCTGGCACTACTGCAGTCTTTCTCAGCAAACAGAACTACCAAGTCAAGCACAAACAAAAGCAGAAAAAAACAGAGGCCCCAAATGGATAATCTCATTGATTATTCCATGATTAATTATCCCAGATTTATCAAATGCCACATCCAAATAAGGCCAAACATGTAATTGTAATCTTCCTGAAGACACGCAATCACCCCTTTGTACAAGCTTTGGTTTCTAGCATGGAAAGTTTAAACTGACTTCCAATAGTAATGGTAGAAAAAAGAAGTAATGTTGATACATTCTGAGCTATATACTCAACATGTCAAGGAGGTCGTTAGTGACTGACACCAATGATGTGTCACAGACAACAAGATGTCTCTTTTGCGCCTGTCCTTTACTGACATTCCTGTCACAGCCTATTCACCAACCTTGTGCAGTGATCCTCTCGCACTTTGGATCAAAAAATTACCATGTTATTGTTAGTGGGTTTTGCATATCACCATTTTGTTATCTTTTTCACACAGTCTTGTTTGTATTTTAATCACTTGAATGAGAAAAGGTTATTCATAGCAGAAATTAGCATTGAAATACATCTATCTATCAATATATACCTGTGCCTGTACCTGGTTGAATATTATCTTTTTAAAGGTTATAAGCCACAAGTCCCAGAGAGACCCACAATTTCATTTAATTTCCCTGATTTCACATTTAAGTCTCCACATTAGCTATAAATGTGTAAACCCACATGGAGGTAGTTCCTATTTACTACATAAGTGAGGAGGCACATGGCTCTTTTTTTCTTTCACCATATGGCTGAAGTAACTCACACACAAGCAATTTGTTCTGATTCAGCTGTTTCAGCAGGAAGGATTTGCAGAAGCAGGATTGGGAAACACACAGGATTCTCTTTCACTTCCGTGACAGGAGTTATATTTTTAATTAGCCCCTGTTAGTATTCCGAGGGCAGCTTGTTAAATTTTAATTCTGTGTCTCAAATTTGAGTCCCACTTGATAAGACCATTTTTTAAAGTGTATTTAGGGACTAGTTCTGAAAGCCTTTTGTGGTTTTTAGAAAAGTCAGTTCCTTGGCAAATTCTGTGGAAGAAAATCAAGAGTTTTGGAGTTTCTTTTCTCCCAGTAGACTTGACTTACATGAAGCTTATTGAAGATATAGAGAACAGGGGGTAGTGGTCAATAGGGTACTTCATTGAAATCTTAAGAGAAACAGCTGTTGGGAAGATCTTATACAGTATGTTCATATAATTTTAATACCTGAAGGCCCCAGGTTTGTACACTGGGAAGTAATGACAAAAAATAGGTCATTGAAGAATGGACATGAAAAACCTGTAGGTTAATGTATTCCCTGTTACCTGCTTACATAATAGTATCATTAAAATCAAACCAATCAGATTTACTTAAATCTGACAAGTAAAAAGAAAAAAATTGAAAAGGTCCATTTTAAGTAAATATTATTTGATGAAAAAATAGCATTCAATTATATGCATTGACTAAAAACTATAAGCTGTATAAGGAACATAGAAAATGTGTAGAACATAAACCAGCCTTATTAATTTGCAGTGGTGCCCCGTGTATTTAAAATAATATCTGCTGAATGGATATAGTGTTGCGCATGTTCAGGAAGGGGGAACACAGTATCCAAAAACTTGCAAAATGTTTTGAGTTTGTAATTTATGTAGGATCATATGGGGGGTATATTTGGTGAGGCCTTAAAAATTTATCTCTAACACAGCATTCTGTCAGAAGTGCTATGGTTAAGAGCCTGTGAGAGAGCGTCCCTTAAACGTCATTGGCCCCTCAGCTTTCAGTTTAATATTTAAGCTGTTTCTAATTGTGTTCAGTTGAAACTTGGCACCCAGTTTATGCACTTGGATGCAATTTTCATTTCAGTAAAAATGAAAAAGGGGAGAAAAGAGGCAAAACTTAAATCTGTTCTGTTCCTGGAGTGCTTAAGTGATAAATGAGGTAAAAGTTTCAATCTCTTTTCCCAAATTTGTCCAAGTGTGATTTCTTACCCAAAACATACTGTAATATCATTCAGTGTAACACAGTACAAACACAAGGATACCTAGCCAAGAACTAATCAAAACACTCAACTTTGAACCTTCTGCAACAGCCTTCAAGAAAACCAAATTAGGATCTTATTCATGGGGGGAAATGTGTGTGTTAATGACTAGAAAAGGAGTTCTGCATACATTGCAGGAAATTGCATTAGCCTTCATCAACACCAGAAAACTAAAGTGAAAAGTCAGTTTTAGAAACAAACCCTGATGTGGGCTTTAAAAGAGCTTCTGAACTGTTCTCAGTGTATATGTCCTACCCTGCATTTCACACATCACTGACCCCCCCAGGCACTGCTGCCTTTCTTCACCCTTTCCTCAGCAAAGGCTGCAAGACATATTTCAGCCTATAGGGCTTTGGGGGAATAAAATGCCTCTACCTAGCCCCACAGTGACAACAGGATCACAGGGAAAAAACATGGTGGAAAATTCAGATTTGTGATTGTTACAGCTGTAGCTGGCCCCACAGAGCTGGTGACTGGGGGAGAGAACTGCTCCCTCCTGCCCTCCCCTCCCCTCCCCTCTCCAAAGGCTGTAATCGTCGGTGGAAACACAAATTCTGCCATCTACAGACCATCCTTCGCCTGCGGCTTGAAAGGCCCCAGTTGGAGGAACAGCCATCCAGCTTATCTTGAAGCCAAAAACTGGGGCTATGCAGAGCTCAGCTGTAAAAGAGCCTTCATTAGCACAGTCAAGACACCACTAGTCACTCAGCAAATCCTGTAAGGCAGGGAAACTGGCACCCTTGGCTTCCAGGAGTTTGCTTAGACTTCATGCTTCTTTCCTAGGCTTCTATAGGAGATCCCAGAAGAGCAAGTAAAAAGATAGCCTTGAATATCAAATGTATGGGGCTGAGGAGGCACAGCCTGTAATCAAGGAGCGTGGTCTGGGGGTTGTGAAGGGAGGTGGGGAGAGCACAGGCATTTCCCCACTAGACATCTGTGCTGATTTTGCTGATTGCAGGAATAGTGGCCTTCAGGGCATTTAATAAAAAATTATTAAGGAAGAGACAGGACTGTGGCTGTATTACTCATCCATTAACCATCTGCACATGAGATCAGACATCCCTTCCCCTGAAGCAATCCAGCAATGGACTACAATCTTTTCATGGGTGCTCTGCTCTTTGTGTTGTCCTAGAGAATTGCACTTTAAAGATACAGCATGACTTTGACCAATTTTATGGCTTTATTACAGTTTGTTTGGATTTTGGTGCAAACTGCTGCGTTCCAACAGAATTCTTTGTTATGTCCATTTTAATGGTTACGTAATTTAGCATGAGTATGGAAATCACAGGAAATACCAGCTTGGTGTATAATGCCTGCTCCTTACTTGACTGTTGCTAAACTCCAGGATAAGACTTTCTGAGTACTTTACAATGAACTTGTAATATGTCTCACTGAAATGCACAGTCTACAGTAGTAGCTGTGAGAGCCAGTTTAGCTCTGGCCTGAGCACGTACAGCACATCCACTGAGGTGAGTGGAAGCTGATCTGTCCTTGGCCAAGAATAACGCAATGTAATATAAATTCTTTCAGTAAGTGACTGGCAAGTTGATTTACGGTAATTTCTGACAAACCTGCTCTAGCTTTACATATAATTTAAGTAGGCAGACACATGTTGAAGGCTTTCAAGAACTTGCCTGATGCTCTCCATGGGAACTTTCAAAGCCCCAGGTGGCGGTGGGGCTCCTGTTGATTCAGAACTCAGAACGCTAGTAAATTCCCATATTTGCCAGCTGTAAGTTTAAAGTTCTCCCCTCTGACTTCCCAGAGGCAGGAACAACCAATTGTTCCCAGTGAATTTAGTTGGGAGCTACAGAGAACCATGAAAATCAGTCTAGGTATTTGGGTGCCTCAATGAAGACTCAGAAACACACTCTTGCCAATTAGGATTTGCCTTTAAGGGGTGTCAGCTGATGACTTTCTCCTGGAGAACATCCATAGTCACAGAGAGGGGGAAGTTAATGAAAACCCCCAATTTCTTGTGGAAATGTGGTTTAAAAGTAATATTTTAAAAACAGTTTACCTAAACACTATTTTTAATGATAATTGTTGTCATCGGCTGTACATGATCATATTGACTGTTTCATGATAGAAGAAAGACTGCTCAACAGATGACAAGTTCTGTTTGGCAAAGGAGGAAAGAAGAGAAGGAAAAGAGACCATTAGAGACCGACACTCTCCCGATGATAATGCTATATATCACCACAAAGTCATTTGCAGGTGTACACAAGCCCTGCCGCTCCTTCTAGCCCAGTTTTTGTATGCAAGGTCATCCTCCTGGTGCTACCTTAGAAACTGGCCTTATTCTATAGAGGACATTGAATGATAACACTGTGAGTCAGCTGACTGCTGTGTCACAGAGCTGCTGCTTTCTACATTATCGCAACTGCCAGAGCTCTTACTGCTGCAGTTTTCTAGTCGCAGTGCGGCAAAGCAGACGCATAGAACCAGGCACAAAGCAGCATAGATTTTTTTTTATTCTTATCTTTTTCATATGAGGGGAATATTCCTGGTGTTAGCGTAGGAACAGACACAGCTTGGATATGTTGGCTTCAGCCTGGCAGCATTTTCAGCTGAGCAGGGACTGCTCGGAGCTCTGTACCCAAATTGCCTCTGAGGAAGAACGCCTGATTTCCCACTTTGCGTACTAAGAGGGTTTTTTCTTTATGCTACGGTGATGTACCTGCAGCAATAGGACAAAGGAGATGGTACTTGTCACTGTCTGTCCGACTGGGGCCTTTTGCAGGTACTCCATGGCCGAAGCTGTGCCAGCAGCCCAGGGTCAGATAGCTTGGTAATACAGATTGCCGCAATTTCTTACATCAGTTAGAGCAAAGCTCAAACAAGAAACCAGACTCTCTGACCTAAATCAGTCCCAGTCCTTCTGGATACAGGGCAGCAGTCGACTAGCAATGACACAACCAGCCATCAAGTGGAGAGTCTCTGGGATTGCAATCTGTATCAGTTGGAATCTGAGAGAATGAAACCCTTTCGGGTATCCAGTTGCTTCTCCTTCTAATACTACAAATACTACAACTACAACTACTACAACTACTACTACTACTTCTGTTTTTCTTGCCTGTAAGAAGCTGTTAATTGCGGTTGGTCTCTGACTGTACATTTGCGTGGATTAGCCTGTCTATAATGCAATACTTATCTGCTCCTGCTGGAAATCGGGGCACGAAGTCAGCCTGCTTTAACAGTTGTTTCTTTCTGCGTGATGCTATGCAACTAGAATGGGCTACACTGACAACAAAGGAACAAGCACAAAGCACCACTTTCTTTGCTGGACTGTTACAGGAACATAGCTCTTCTTCGATATGACACCCTGGTCTCTTCTCTTTGCTGGCTTTTTATTTTTTTTTTTTTAAATTTAATTCATCTGATCAAAGAGCCTAACAGACACCATCGTGAATGTGGCTTTTAATGATTTCGAAAAGACAGCCTGTGGAGACTGCGATTCGAGACAGCAACACATTTAGGTTATTGCCAATTTTAAATACTTGGTTTGTGAAGCACAGCCCTAAGGGACGAGCTCAGTAACTGAGAAAGAGATTGTAGATAAAGAAATAAAAATGACAAGCGTAATGGAGGCTCTGCAAAAGAGACTGTCAGAGAATCAGTTCATGGATGGCAATTTCACCAGTCTGAATCTGAATAATTCATAGATTGAAATTACCCTGCTTTCACCTTTCCATTTAAACCGGCATGATCTGAATCTCTAATAAATTTTCAAGATAAAGTAAAATGCCAATTTGAATCTGAAGAGCTTTTAAAACCAGATGCTACACCCTGAATCTTTCGATACCTTTCACAATTATCCTGTGAGAACCGCACTTCATCACGAAGCACCATTACCAGTGAAAATTACTGTGATTACAATAGCAACAATAGAATACCATCAAATGATCTCTAATCTACCTAATTTACCAAGGCTGACTGTGTGCCCATTGTGTTTCACTACGTCTGGCATTGGATCAATATCACAGTGGAACAAAAATGCCTTAGTGTGTGCTTCCTTTTGGTACCTTAATTTTGACAGCACAGGAAAAAAATCTACCTGCTGTTAAATGTTTTTACAGCCAATCTACATGCCTGCTGTAGGATCTGATTGATTTTCTATGATTTTCTTTAGTTCTTGGGTATCAGATGTCTTTGTGTTACTAATTAGTTTATAATGTATACTCATGCACAAAGACTGCAGCAAGCGAGTGCCAGCACAGGGACCCTGCACTGCTGCTGCAGTTGCAGCGCTCTCACTGGGGAAGCCAAAATGAGTTCGGTGCCTTATGTGAATAATTACTCCTGTCTGAGTTAGAAATGCTTTGTAGCATCACCGGTCTTGGTCGTACTACGTGAAAAATGTATGCAAAAGCCATGGTCACGAAAAATGATCGCGTGCAGTACTAACAAGATTTTCCCCCCTGTTCAGCAATTAGCATGTGGTTGTGAGAGACAGGCTGTGACTCTTTCTGTGTGTGTGTGTGTGTCTGTGTCTGTGTGTGTGTAGGTACACATGCACATACATAAATGTAAAGCTCCTGTGCTCTGTGAATGAATATGTGCCGATCTCTGAAAGTAACAACTTTCTCTGACAAGCCAGGCGCTGTGTTTTGCCGCAATCTGCTCAGTTGTAACAAATCCCTCTTTTAGAGGTGTAAATTTCCTATAGGATGATGCGTGACTTCTGGAACAGTAAGTACCATTTATGCAATGTGTTGGTGCCTATAGCTATGCTGCAGAATAGTATTTTAAGTGTAGTTTAAGTCCTTGTAGCATAAGTAGAATGTGAAGAGGTGATAAACATGTACAGAAGGCTAGAAACAGGCATTCTTCGTGGAGGCAACTGTATCTGCTGTTTGTGTGTGTGTGAGTTGTACACTTCAGGCTTGTTTTTCATTTTATAATCAGATTTACTCTGCCTTCAGGGAATATTTTCTAAGGGAGGAAGGTAAGCAGTATTTCTTCTTATTTCTATGACTGCATTGTATTTCTGTTGAGGGAAATGCATGTTTACAGCACACAGTTATATAATACAGCATGATGTCATGACATCTAATTAAATGTTTCAATATTTGTTCACATTAAAACTGGGCAAGAAAGCATATTTAAAATATGGACTTTTATTGAAAATACACTTCTAGAAATGCTATGCAAAAACCAGTTTACAGGTTGTGTTTGCATTCATCTTTTGCTCTTTACTGTTGTTAAATAAGTGCCTATTCCACCTAAAGACTAATGGTCTTGAAACCTTGGATTTTAGAAATTTTTTCTTCTCAAAACGTAATTTACTGTACTTCTAAATTTTCTGTATATTAGTTGAGACTGTTCTCTAGAGGTAGAAGAGGCAAAAGGTTTTACAGTTTCAGCTGTGGTAACAAAGGAACTTGAAAGGGTACAAAATATGATTTTACAGAAGATTCAAATTTTAAATGATTCAGTAATGTGATTTAGCAAACTGCTGTTCTTAGACAACACACGCTCAAGTTACTACACTATCTGGAAATAATTAGTCCATTCAGTGCTATATTTATATTCTTCATTTTCACATGGTATTCGAAACTTAACAAAGAAAAATCTGAGAGCAAATACTGAAACTTTGGTAAAAGTGTAAAACCTACATCATATTACTGTGATAATAAAATCAAGAGATTTAGAATGAACTTTGCTGAAGAGGACTAGGCATTGTGGTTTAACTATTTTATGAAGAGTATTTTATGTTTTCATGTACAGAAATATAACACATACTGATATAACTACTATACTGCAAGGACCAGGCAAACAGGAATGTGAATGTTTCGCAAAATACCATACAAGTACCTGGCAGCATTTCCAGTATTATTATTACGGCCACACTCTTCCAGTATCATACTCTGCATTGAAATCATGGTCTGTTAACCAATTGGATTCTAAGGAGTATTTACAATCCTAAGTTTTTTATCAGTCTCATCTGCTGCAACAGCTTGTAGAAAGCAGCTGGACATGGGATTCAAGGTGTCCTCACAAGTGCAGAGTAGAGCTAAGGGAGAGTTCACAAGTTATTGGTGGCTTCATGTCAGGGCCCAATCCAAATCCTTCTGTGGAACCATGCTGGAGCCCTCTAAATTTGTGTTTCGATTATGGAACTTTTAACATGCAACCAGCTTTCTCCCACTGCTCCATACCGGCCTCACGTTCCAAAACATGCAGTGCTGGGCAGGCCTAATGCTGTTTGCCAGTGTGAGCCCCTGCAGTAGTTGCTGGGGGCTGTTAGGACAGCACACTCAGGAGGCGAGAGTATCCATGAGACTCTGCTAAAAGTACTCTGGGAAAGTTTGGAAAACTTGTGAAGTGAACTCTGCCTTTTGGGCTGGTGTGTGTGTTTCAAAGGCAGCAGGATTGCAGTCTGTCAGCAGGATACGCTGCACATGCAAATGGGAAAAAAGCCTTTAAACTTTTTCAGTCACAGGATTGTGAAGAGAATATTAGCAATATTACCTCATAGAGAGTATCAAAATGTAGTCAAGTCATATCATCCATGTATTTTCTGATATGACTACGGCCAATCTGGTAGCTACAGATGAAGTGTTTAGGATGTATAATTGTATGTGTCAAAATAAATGGCAGACTGCAACATGAAACTTCTAACATAAGGCCACTAATTTCAGCAATAGGGATTCAACAGTTAACATACATCATATCAAAAGATGTATTAGTCTGGTTTTATGCCTGTTTTTCACTGTTTTACACTTGTTTATAAATCAATCTGCAATGGCAGAGGAAGGACAAAACCCTTCTTTACATGAGTTCCCAACTAAACACAGATATGCACTTCAGTAAAACTACCCCTATGTATTTGGTGGACCCTTATCTGCAGCTAGGCAGCAACCAAGATGCAGTCACATGTGTGAAAAACATACTGGAACCCATTCTATTACCACAGAATTTAATAACAAGTCTCCCTGTGCCATCAAAATAAAATATAGATCCATTAATTTCCTTCTATTACATCCTTCTTGTGAAAATTGCTTTTTTTTTTTTTTTTTCCTCCTTGTAACTCTCTTCTTTTCTCTCTTGTAACAAAGAGTTGTGTATAGTTGACACAATGCTGAACAGAAGATCCTTTCTGTTCACCAGGACACAAGACCTGAGCTAAACACACACTGAAATCAACATCTCAGGACAGGTTTATTTGACAACTGAAAGGACCTTCTTATCTGTAGTTTTGTCGATAATATTTGTGCTCATTTGCTTGTCAATTCTGCATTATCATCTGCAATAAAACACACAAGTAATGGTGTAATGGTTGTATCTATTTGGACAAGAGCCCTGAGGATAGGAGGGTCTGTTGTGGGTTTTGTTGGGTTGTTTTTTTTCACTGTACCGTTGCTTTGAATTAATTGCAACTGCCTATGGAAATATGATCTCCTCAGAATGTAGAGAAATGCATTATTAATGATTATGTATGAAGAATTGCTAGATTCCCCTGCACTCTGGCTTCTATGAATTTCACACCATTATTCCCAAAGAAAAACATTAGGAAGAAAGTAAGACCAATGTAACTTGGAAGGAAAACAGCAGCATTTCCAAACCAATCATTTTTGACACAGGAAATTCTGAGTTAAACAGAAGAAAACCCAAATGGTTCATTGACACAATTAAAATACCTGAGCAGCTCACTTCCTCTTTGATGCCATGTGATAACTCCAGGATGTGATAGAGGTAAATAATTTTGCCATGTCAGTTTATATTATATGGACAGGATCAAAAACCTCCTTTGGCTTTAAAAGTATTTGCACTGCATTTCACAGTATAGGTTCAGTTTCTTTATGGACTATAAATGTACACCTGCTCTGTGCTTTTAACTGTGTAACATAACCAGAAGTTCTGAAAATTGAATGATTTCTGACCAACCAAAAGAGGGAAATGAAATCCTAAATGGGAACTGCAGAAGAGGCAATGGGTTTCCCAGGTCTCATGACAACAGAGGGTTGCTGTGGGTTTTCCAGATCGGGTTAAACTTCTTATTGTGTTAGCGCTTGTTCTAAAAAAAATAAAAACCCATATTTAAAAATGAGTGGGAATTCAAAATATGGTCAAAGTTGTGCCCAAAAACATGAGGTGTTTTTTTCTTTTCTAACTACATTTGACATTATTTCTGCCACAGGACTTGTCTCAAAGTTTACCAAGAAACTGTATCCAAAAGAATATTTGCAATGGTATACCTCATTTGTAGCTGGTCATGCCTAGTGAAGAACACACAGTGAATTAGCAGTTGTGGTAAATGCTAAACTGGGAAACGTTGAAATGGAAAAAACATAAATTGAGAGATTGTGGTGTTGCCACTGTACTGTTCACTTATACTCAATATTTCACAGAGATAGTGCAGAAATGAATGTACAGCTGAATTATATGCAGTTACGCTCAGTGAAATGCTCAATAGAAAAGCCTTTTGTTGTACTCACCTGTTTCTGTTTCTTCTGCCTATGTTCATTCAAAACCCATCTCCAGTGGCCCAGCAGCCACAGCAACTGGCTACCCCTCTGACCTGCAGGTAAGAAATTTCACTGAGACAGCAAATGGATGAGATCCCACATCCTCTGCTCCTAAAGCCAATGTCCTGGTTGGTGGGGCCAGGGGAGGGGCAGATGTGCACAGGGGCATTGATGTGACACATTTATGACTCCCATACAAAGCAAAAGTGGGAAGATGCCATTACTAAATAATTAAAGAGGAGTAGGAACATCTTTATTTTCTACGTATTCAGAGCCAGGTCTTCTGCAAACTTGTCAAATTTATACCTAGCACCAGTATCATGTGGTGGAACTCTGAGTCACACAGAAAATTTAAACTATCAATACTGAGATTGGGGAAAAAGAGCCCATAACCCAAGAGTGTACACCAATGTTTACTTCTACACACATAGGCAGTGGTAGCATTACTGTTCAGATACAACTTTAAGGTCTCTTAATTTGCATGTAAATGTATCCACCTATGCCACTGCACCCATAAGGTCTGTAAAGTGACCAGATATTTCAGATTTGGCTTAAGTAGCTACATCCCATTTAAACTGGCCTTTCTGGTAATGGTATTTTTGCTTTTCCTTTGAGTGACATAGCATGCCCTGTGTTATGCATACAAATAAGTGTGAATTGTTGCAATTCCTTTTCTCAAAAGGTATGGTTTTCCTCAAAGTTTTTCTGTACTAAACTTACCACCTTTTCATGAGGGGCAGCCTGTCTTTGGCAAGCTGATGGGTTTGTTACGGTTATGAATTGCTTGCAGTTTGTGTTTTTTGTATTCTGTGGTTGTTTTATTATATTTAGGAGTTGGAGTGCACCTTTTCCTCTGCTACAGAACTTGATGATTAGTTTAAAAAAAATTTAAGGACATGTGCTTCCTCTTCTGAATGCTCAACTGTGCGTGTGACTTGCTGAGCTCTCAGATAAGTATCTAGAGTCCACAGGAATATGTGCACAGTGGATTTCATTGGGGAGAAAAACCAAAAAAAGTAATTTTCTAGTGCTTCTGATTGTTCACCTCAATTTAGACAACATTTGTAACCGTAATCTCCAAGTCTTTATTTTATTTTTGTAAATAAGTAAACTCTAAACACAATTCTTTCACCTTACAGGGCACTTTATGAAAATAATATCTTTAACAAATGTGAGTCAAATAACGAATCAGTAACAGTTGGGGGAAATCCTGATGGAAAGTAGTGCTCTCATCATTAGTGCTGTGTGTTGTAAATTAGGAGCAGGCTCTTCAGGAAATGAGGACGAAAAGGCGGAATTGCTGCTCATTGAGAGTTTGTCTTGAGCACAGAGTTCATGCTCTTTAAGAACAATAAGAACATCCTTAGTCTGTGTTTGATATATATATACATACACATACATATACACATACATACATGCATAACTTGGAGGAATTTTGATCACTAGCTAATACACAAAAGTTATAAAATTGGCTATTCCAAAGAATTTTAAGTTTCAGTGGTACTTTGGGAATGTTAGGGCCAAAAAATAAAATACAATTGTCAAGGAATATCATAAATGTGAAAAGACGAAATACCTAACCATATTTTTTTATTTATGAAGTATTAAAATGGTGTCTTAATGTAGTACTGAAAAATTGCCAACCTCCCTTCTGTTTCAGATTTGGAGAGGTCCTTTTATCTTCCACTACAGCAGTAGCCTAGGGACTCTTGGCAAGTACATATTTCTACCCAGATAGTTTATATTATTTGTAGATAAGTAGTCCACTTTCTTCCACAATTTCTGTGCATTCATAACAACACAGTGAAAAATATTTTCATTACTATATATTTAACCACAATACCTGTCAAGAAAAAACAATTTTATTGTGCAAGGCATGTATGAAGGCAAAACAAAAGGTCTATACTTTGGAATTGATTTTTATCTGAAGGAAGAATAATCACTAAATATTTGAGAAAACAAGGTGCCATTTTCAGACACACAATTTTTAGAAAACACTTAACAAATAAAATTATAAACTACAGCTGAAAGATTCATATTATAAAGGTAACCTGGTTTTTGAACAACCTTATTGTAAGCATCTTATCTATTTTTATAAAAAATGAAATGCACTTGCAGTGATGAAATGATGATTGCATTTAAAAGAAAGTGTGACTCCCACTCCCTCCAAGAAATAACTGCTTTCAGGACCTGATTAGGTGTTAGAAATAACAATAATAATACCCCTAACCAATCATTCTTGCAGCATTCATAAACTTATATGTAGCAGAAAGTAATTTAATTTGTATGTAAGTCTTGAAAAGCTTTTCATCTGCCAGCACCAGTTTTATAAACTTCATGTGTCTTCTGCAAAAGATTGAAGAACTTATCAGGCCCTTGTTGGAGTGACTTCTAGAAATGAGGCAGCCAATATTCTGTATATTTATCAGTGGTCACTTAAATACAATGCAAACAGATCTTTTCATGCTCATGTAATAACCTCATGATAACAGGGATGGTTCTGTATTTTCATTTAAACAACTCACAGTAAATTGCTGATTTTCACTACCCACGGACAGAACACTGACTTTTAAGAGACAGATCTGAAATAAGAAAATCTAGAAAATAAATGAATGTATCCTGGAATATCAGAAGTAGAGAAACTTGTTGGTTTAGACAGACATGCAATTTACACAAGAAGTATTTGTGACTATTCCCATTATGAGCGTTTGTTTTCCTAATTAGTGTAACTATAAAGTTGGGCTGGGTTTTTAGTTGGTTTTTTGTTTTTTTTTTTCAAAGTGGTCATTAATCTGCATCACGGCTGTGAGTTTATTTGAATTCCTTCACAATCCAGGTTTAGTCAATCTTGCTGTATCTGCATGAGAAAATGATTTCAATGAGTGAGGTGAAGTTATATGAAGGGACAAGGTGGCTTTTGCACATTAGGAATGCAATTTTCATTGATGATGGATAAGTATCTAGTTATTTTAGAAGTGCCTGTGACCAAGTTTCTTAAAAGTATATTTACTCTTTTTTCCCCCCCATCTTTTAAGATTTATTGCCATTTGCAAAGTACTTTTATTTAATATTCTTCCTTATTCCAAAACAGGTTTATTCAGTTTTCTGATAATTAATAGACACCACTGAGGTTATTGAAACTGTATTTAATAGCTTCCCGAATATTAAATTTTCCTGCTGGATTAGAACATAGTCTGTTGAGAAAATTTACTTCAAAAATCAGCACATCCAAATGCCAGAAATAGAAATTCAAACTAGTCCAACAAAAAGGTAAGTTAGAAACCATGGGTTACTGCCTCTATTTCATGATATGTCCAATGTTGATGACCACTAGAGCCTTTCTACTAATTTAATTCTTTGAAGCTCAGTTTGGTAGTTAAACATGAATCCTTTCAGACTTGGAAAACTACTTGAAGCAGAATTTTGGATCTTGCCTGTCCCATTGCACCACAGCAGAGACATGAGTCTCAAGTTAACCCCGGAGGTTATAAATTGAGGTTGAATGTACCTGTAGTAACAGGGACTGCTAGCAGTGGGGTGTGGGTGCCAGGATTGAGACCTGAGTCAGAAGTTAGAAGGGACAGGACTAAAATCTGGTCTTCTTCATTGCATTTTAAGAATCAGCTTTGGCAGGATGCTCTACCTAGTATAAGGCAAATCATCTTTTGAATCATTGCTAATGGTTTGGGTTTTGCTCATGACCGCCTCACCATCAGTAAAGGTGTAAAACTTAATGGAGAGAGACATACATCTTTGCTTTCATCTACCTGACCTCTGCTGAGCACTGATCACACCAAATGTGTTAAATTTCATCCCATATTGTAGTTGCACTTCCATTGTTCACAGCCTTCAGAAACACATAACAACTCAGCACTTATGGTTGCTTCTCTTTGTTTCTCCTCCTTGGAAATGGTAGTTTCACTTTCAAAAGCTAAATCAACAGCTATTCATTTACAAGCACAGTAAAACTTTACCAAGTCCCACCTGCTGGTTGGGTGCTATTGGGATGGGCAGACCAGACTTCACAGAGGGGAAACACATTCCTCTGTTTAATAGACAAGGCATGGTGTCCTCCCAAAAGTTTACTGAGGTCTTCAAACTTGTAGCTTCAGTTAGATGTAAATGGCAAAAGCTACTGAACACCACAGCTAATAACTATGTGTAAGAAGAGGTTAAAAAAAGAAGAGAAAAAACATTTTCATACCAAGGTGAATTTACTTGAACTGAATATTGAGCTATGTTTTGACATATTTTCACAATAAGCTAACAGGTATGCAGTTGATAATACAGTTTCTTCCATAGTAAATCTTTTGCAAGTGGGCTTACAAACAACACAAATTATAAATAATTTATTATAAAAATACATTTACAATTACATACATATGTGCACATATAGACTTGCAAATAAGAATTTTTAACACAATTTTATGCATATCCAGTCATTTAATTTTATTTTCAGTAGGGTTCTGTCACTTATTGATATTTTTACACTGATAGAGAATACCACTATTTTGCTTTTGCAATGTTTTGGTTTTCTTTCTGCTGCTTGGCTTTGCTGATGAGAGAACACAGATTAGTTTTTAAATAACTGTAGTTCTTCAGATGGCATAGTGGTATACCACAGATCTGAATTTCAAGAGCCACTACAGTGTTGGGTGAACCATATTTATTGGCTATTAATAGTGCGACTATAACAGGCATCAGAAGCTGCACGAGAAAACCTTAAGAAATGCTTTCATGTTGGGTCTCTAGACTAAACTCCTGACTGCAATCTTAGCAAATTCCTTCTGTGTTAGTGGAAAGTAGCTTCATAACATGTTTCTTGTTTTCTTTGGACACTCTTTCTGAATGTTAAGTTATTCTTCTAACTCAAATATACTTGGTTTATGCTTGCTTCTTTCTTTCTGATATTCAGATTCCGTCTTTCCATGGTGACGATCAGGGGTTTTTTTCCTAGTACTGATTTAGACTAACAGCAAATGCTCATCTGAGAAACTCAGTGGCCAAATGTGGCTTAACCGGTATAAATAAATAGGCAAATGTTATTTTCCATCTGTCTCTCATCGCTGTCCACACAGTGATAATACTGTTCGCGCTGCCTTTAAAGAAAAAAAGAGCAAAATAAAAGTAGTAGAAAGATACACTATAAGCCCCAGGAAAATTAGAATGTGACAAATTGCATGTTTACATTAAAAAGAATTAACTTCTAACCATTGAAGTACAATGTGATACCTATTTATCAAGTTAAATTGTTTTCCTGCTGCAAAGCACAAATATGATTAGAGAGGCCATTTACATATGGATGGCATTTACTTAAGGACTATTTTTAACACTGTATGCATAAAAAAGGTTTCATTTAAATTTCTTTTTTTTTTACCCCACACTTTCAGAAGACAGGCACACATAATGCTGGAAACAATCTCCCGCATTATCAAAGTGTAGTCCTTTACTTACCCAGGGAACCATGCTTGTGTCATTTTCAAAGAATTCAACAAGTCTCATCATTAAATAGCCTGAACAGTAGTCCCCACAATTTGTATTGAAAACCTACTCTAGAGCCTCACCACTTTTACGGCCAGAAACCTTCTAGCTTCCAGCCTAAATTTATTCATGGCCAAATTACACCCATTTGTTCTTGTGCCAACATTGTCTGCTAGAATAAATAGTTCTTTTCCTTGCCTACTGTTTACCACCCTATTATGTTTTTAGAGAATAATTATTTCCTGTATCAGTTTTTGTTTCTACTAGACTAAACAAGCAAAAATTTTTCAGCCTTGCTCTTAAAAGGACTTCACTCTGTAATCGATCCAGCTTTTCATCTGTTCTACCTTCCAAGAACGTGATGCAAACAATCTGTGTGAGATCTCTCAGGTGCTTTAAGCAATGGCACAGATTTTTTACCTTTCTCTGATAAGAAATAGTTGATCTGGTTCATGCTTGGGTGGCATCTGCTTTTTCATGGTTGTATCCCACTGGCAACTTAATAACCCTTCAGTCAGGTAATATGCATACGTAGATCTAGCTCCTGTGTTATTTACAACTGATATGCTCCTAGTTTATAGCAGATTTTTTAATTAATCCTTGAGTGTATGTCCCCACTGCCAACACCAAGTGTTTGAAGAGTAAGTTTAGCAGTGTATATTTTTAATGTACTTTTTCCAAGGCTAACACATGTTTGGGAGAAACTGATGCCAAAGATAATAGAAAAATAAAAAGGAATAATATTGTGAGACCAAAGGGAGGCACTCAGCACACTGACAGCACCAGGCACGATGTATTGAGGAATAAGGAGTTTTCACAATTGCTTCAGTGTAATATAATAGAACATAAAGTTTTGAGTGTGATACACTGCATACAATACATTACAACATTCTTTTTTAGGCCGTGTATACTCACAGCTGCTTAAATACTGCATTTCAAAATAATTAAGGTTATTACATCAATTACTTCCAGGGTAAAAAAAAAGCTCTGATACTGCCTGATTGTAAAGGCTCCGTTTAAGGACCATACATTTTGAAATGAAGACTATATAACTCTTACATTTAAACAGACATTTTCACAAGCATGGTGATGGTTTTGGACTACAAGTTCAAATAGCTAGGAATTTGGAAACTTTGAATCCTTAAGAAAATGACAGACATTCCTCATTTTGGTGTGGAAGCCAGCAATTTATAAAATACCTTTAGCTGTGCAATTATAGATAGCAGAAGGGTAGGAATTCTCACACTTAGTGGCTTCACCCTTTATCAGAAAGATAAACCGGATTCTTGATAAATTACATTCTTGACTTTTTTAGAGGGAGAAAGATTATTTAAAAGACATATGATAGCTTTTTTTTTAAATTTTGCATAAGAGAGCTGGATGAGAACATTTATTTAAAAGAGTTATCTGCTAGGGAGTGCAGCTTTAGAGAATTATTGAAAGATGTTTTTTGTCAGTTTTAAATTTGATGGGAATCTGCTTATTGGGAAGGGAATCTGTATCTCCTCAGGATTATTTTATTAAGTTATTAAAAGGTAGTTTTCTTAGTGCGCCCTCCTTGGCTATTGCTACATAATACCTTCTTTGATGTTGAAGTGGTAAAGCAAACACATTAAATTTTTGATGCATTATAAGTAATGTTTAATACGTTATATTTTGTTTGGGGCACCCCTGGGGAGTTGATAGTTGTGCAATAATCACTGCTATACAAAGCAGGGGAGTGCCTGGAGTGCCACATCCTGCTCTGGGGTCTCCAGCACAGGAAGGACATCGGCCTGTTGGAGTGAGTCCAGGCGAGGGCCAACAAGGTGATCAGAGAGCTGGAGCATGTCCCCAGTGAGGAAAGGCTGGGAGAATTGGGATTGTTCAGCCCAGAGAAGAGAAGGCTTTGGGCCACAGCCTTATTGTGGCCTTCCACTACCTGAAGGCAGCCTGCAAGAAAAGGTGGAGACGAACTTTTCACAAGGGTATGTAGGGAAAGGACAAGGGGAAATGACTTCAAACTGAAATAGAGTAGGTTTAGATTAGGTATTAGGAAAAACTTCTTGACTGTGAGGATGGTGAGAAAGTGGAACAGACTGCCCAGAGAAGTAGATGTCCCTCGCTTGAAAGTGTTCAAGTCTAGGTTGGGGGAGGCTTTGAGCAACCTGTTCCAGTGAAGTGTCTCTGCACATGGCCGGAGTTTGAAACTAGATGATCTTTAAGGACCCTTCCAATCAAAACCATTCTATGATTCTATGATATGCAAATAGTGGCTTCCAAAGTAAATTAATCGATATTTCTGTCATAGGAGTTTATTTTCTTTATCCATAATTCACTGTATTTTTAGAAATATTTGAGATATCAGAAACTTGCAGGCCTTCACTGCAGCAGGGTGAAACCAAGTGATCATTTTAACTTGACAAGATTAATTTTAAAACAGTTCTTTCCTTTAATACACCTCTTTCTTTTTTCCTAGTTGTAGTTAGAAAAAGTATTTTTCAAACTGGGACAAAGGTTTGTTATAAGTCTTTCCTCTTTAGACAATGATACACTTTTTGTGTTGATAAAGGAAAGGGATTTGCGAAGTGCCTGACAAAGTGAAACGTCACAGAAAGTAAAACACGTAGTAGAGGGTAACACTACTCTACTGATTTTAATCTCATAGAGGTGTTAGGCTAATTAAGAAAGAATTAAACTACACATGACAGATACCAGTCACATTGCTTCATATACTGCTGGAGGACACGCAGGACCATAAGAGTGATGAAAGCATTGCAAGAACATACAAGAAAAATAAAATACAATTGCTGCATCCAAGTACAGCGGGTTTTGCAGGTAAACATGGCATACTTGTTTGACAAGATGTTCTTTTGCACAGTATAATTTTGTTACTAATACAGATTCTGTATAGAAAAAAAAAATTGTTAAGTGATTTAAGAGCGGTTGGGCAGGGGGAAGAGGAGCAAAGAATTATCCTTCAGCAGTTATTTACATGGGAAATGCTTGTATTACTCTCTTAATACAAAATAAGAGTTTATCCTCTTGTGCAGTATCTTCTGGTGCCATTTTGAAATTAAATTCAACAATAATTTCCCAAGTTGAGAAAATTTATGTGTCTCTGAGAAACTGGCTTCATCAATAAGTGAATACTGTTTGACACCTATATGGAGAAGCATCCAGAAAATATTTTCTGTGTAAAACAGAGATTTTTTTTTTTTTCTTCAGTTATTTTCTCTCTATTACTTGTGTTAACTTCTTTTCCATTAGATTTCTTGGATCTCTGATTCAGGGCAAAATAGATCTGTTGTTTCCTGAAAGAAGATTAATTAGTATGGAGATGGTAAGGTAACTGGCGAAATAAATCTTAAGAAGCTTAAGGTGGATGTAAAACAAGGATACAATAAGTTTCAATTTCACATTGTAAGGAGAGCCATGTTAATTCAAGAGAAAAAGCGGAACAAAAATCCACCCTGGGAATTAGGAGCCATGTATCAGCACGGATGCTGCTGTGCCATACCAGCTAATGCAGGCACATGGCAGCTGATGGGACAGATCCCTGTGTCTTGCTCCAGCACTGACTCCAGCTTCCCCTGCAGTCTGGAATGGCAGCGGTTTAAAATTATATCATCTAAAATGATGTGGTCTACAATATAAGGTTTTTGGCAACTTGGTCCTGCTTCAGAGTAGTTTAATGCTGAGAGCAACTCTATAGCTGATGAGGATTTTTCTGTCTTTCAAGTGACACCTTAAAATCAGGTGTGTCAGGGCATATTCTGTATAGATGACTGGAGTGTTGTATGCAAGTAGTTGCTGACGTGCTTTCAGAGAAGGCAGTATGTGTATTGTGCACAGCCTGTGTGACTATGGAAATGATACAGCGAGTCACAAATGTGCTCCCAATTTCACTGCCCACACATTTCCCACCTCACACACAAAACTGTGATAGGCAGGGCTGGTTTAGGAGGCTCCTTGGGACCTTAGCAGAGCACATATCCCCCAGTGGAGCTGGGAAGTGAAAGAAACTGTACCAGCTGTGAACCAAATAGCAGCAATGCAGGACCTATGGGGAGATGCTGCAGCTTATGAAGGTTTATAATACCACAGGTTACTGCAATTATTAAAGAAACAGGAAATAAATAACCAATTCCTCCCCTACAAGCACTTTATATACAAGATGTGCAAAATGGTGGAGTTGAAAGGGAGATAAAGCTGTTCACACTCTGCACCCAAGCTGGATGTGAGTTACTCCCTTTCAGGTGTGTGGTCTAAGCTTCGGGTGATGGGAGTGGTTCCATGTTTTTTGAAGTTTTTCTTCTTTTTTCATCTTCCTCCTGGCATATCACAGGCCTTTCCCATGATTAGTGTCAGCAGCAAAAATTAAGCAGATGTCTCACGCGGCTGTTGCCATTTTGCTACCACAGTATTACATACACTGGGTCACCAAGCTTTCTTTTTGCATGTTCCCCCTCTGTCTGAACTTCAGCCAAACAGTCTGTTCATTCAAAAAACATTATCAACCCCCTAAAAACCACCAAGAATTACCCTCACAAATCTCCTACAAGTTCACTTCCAAATTTGAAGGTGCTCTTTCTTTTTTTTCCAATCCTGTGACTTTATCCTCAACTTTGTTGAGTCTTTGCAGGCTTTGTGTCACTTGCAGAGTCCTAGAAGGTGGATTACTGTAAATTAAGAATGGAGTCTTAGAGGCTTGCAGTGTGACCATCCAGGTTGAAAGTCCTTTTAACAAACTTAATCAGTCTAATGATTTAAAAAAAAGAAACTTCCAAACCATTTTACCTTTAATAGCAGAAAAAAACCCCAACAAAATCTATACCCTGACAAAATGAAAACAGCAAATCCACTTATTAATAAAAAGTGTAAAATGTTAACAGAAAAGGTATTTTTAAGGAATATTTATGACTGCTATACACATGAACATTGAACTTATATTCCCTTAAAATAATCTAGTAAGGAAATACAACATTTGCATTTTACTTTTGCACATAGGTTTATTAAGATAATATATGTATCTTTTTATATGCTGAGCCATTGCTTTGTCTCTGTCTCAGCCTGTCCAGGGTGTATGAATATTGACTAACGTACACCCCATGGTGTATTATTGCTTACTTGGAGCATAATACCGCATGACCTTGTTTTTTCTATTAATTATATTTTTCCCTTGTAGGAAAGTAAGTTTACTCACTCTGAATCATGCCAAACCGCATAATTTGGAAAGGAATATTGTGGCTCTACTTGGAAAGTACTAATTGGGCTCCAGCCATCACTGGGAAAGCTGTATAGTCTTTTATTATTTTAACTGGCCAAATGCCCTTTGTTACCACATTAACAGTCTCCCTATGGTGCATGTAACTTTGATATTATTTTCACTTTCAAGCTGAATTTGACCAGATGAAAGACACAAATCCCCCATTTTTGAAATTAAAAAACCAGGATGTTTTGTTAATCCTCTATTTCAGAAGGAAAGTCTGTGAAAATGATAACCTTTGTCTGCTGGCCAAAATTTTTGTTCAGTAAACCCATCCTTTCAGCTGTTCTCATTGGCAAGAGGAAAGATAATATTTTGGTATCTTTAATATCTCCATTTTGAGCCGAGGCTTTGTTTGTGCCATCATTTAAATCATGCATGTTAACATTGGTCTGGCAAACAATACTGCACTTTATAAAAAGACCTCAGTTTGGATGGTATCACCGCAATATTGCAATAAAGCTGCTTCAGATGACCACATACAGCTTAAGTTACTCACTGCCTATGGACTCTTACAGGTGCTCTGGACTGTGCTGCTGAAGAACTGCTTTCAAAGTCCTAAAGAAGAGACTGAAAGAGATACAAAGGTGCATTTTAGTCCAACGCCACCAGGAGCTAAAGGCGCAAAACACCTCAAAAGACTGGGCTCCCACTCACATGCCTTTGGTCCTCATCTCTTGAAGCAGACTGGACAAGGATCAGCTTGGTGACTAAGATCCAGTCCCTAGCAAATGAGGAGGGATGGCCAGACAGAAACTCTGGCATTTCTAAGAGACAAAACGAGGTCACCTGAAGCTCTAGGCCTAGACAGATACACTTCCCACACTGAGGATATCTGAATCAACATGTGCATAGGGAATGCTCTCTCTCCAGATCCATCTTTGACTGCAGGTTTTAATTTCTGCTGGAACATAAAGGGTGTTCTCATCATGTTTAAGAACATTTAAGAAAGTCTTTCTCAGTTTACGGGTAATCTGAAGCCAAATTGGTTACAGGTACATTGGATCCCACACCTTGGCAGAGGATTATTTCTGCACATGTTTCGGGACAGCTCACCACTTAAGACTGACAAGGGGAGAAAAATCCCTCTTGATCATGCAAAAATTTGCTTTGATCCCTTGAAGGTTTCAAAGATTTCTTTAAGGCCTCAATGAGTACAAGCAAATTGATTGAAATAAACCTAGGTTTCAAATCTTTGCCTGTCTAGACATAAAGCCTCTTTGACTAAAATGAAGCATGAGGGAAGACAAGAGAGTCTCTTAAAACAAAAATTTCATTCATTTGTGCATTACTGTAATTATACTACTGTCTTAAATGCTCTCAGATTGATGGTGCTTGTGACCTTCCCAGTATGTTTCAAAAAGGGGCACAGTGTAACCTTGCACAATTTGAAGCCGAACTGGAGCCCTCCCTCTACGAAAGTTGTCTTAGGCAATTCAGTGAACACCTTACTGGTTCCTTTGTAGCCTTCTACTTGTATTTGAGAGTGTAGGGCACATTCCAAGGAAAATGAGGATAGTTCCTGTGTCCTGCTTACCTACTGCTGTTTCAACACCTTGGCGTAAAAGCTAATAACACAATAGATGATGCATTTTGTTAGCATAGTGCAATTACACCTGGGATGCAAGTTTTCATTTAAGTACATTTCCCCTGGCACGTCCAGTATGTGATTTTTGAAAAAAAAAAGAAAAAATAAAAAAAGTATTTTTTCAAGTTATAATTTCCTCCAGAAGCATATAATCATTCAATACCTTTTCCTCTCCTTCAGGTTAGCTTTCATCACTGCAGATACAGCTACAAGTACCTGTTTGAAGTTTTCTTGCCTGCTGAACTGCCAAAGCCTTTCAGGATACATTTCAGGTAAGGTAAATCCATTAATCAAGTGCAAAAGCACTACGGAAATATATTTTAAAATGACAAATACTTTTTGGTAGCACTCTCTCAAATTACTTCCCCGAATTTGGCTTTTTGCAGTTGTATGCTTCATGCAACAGTCTGCCCGTTCCCCATATGTCTCTATGTTATTATTAATTTGTACTGCAGTTCCACAAAGGTGTTCTGGGTGGAACTTGGCCCAGAGACCTTGGTCAGAGGGAAACTGTAAACCCTGGCCTCTCTGGAAGGCCAGTGTTGCTATGCTCCTTCTCCAAACCCTGCAGTGGGTGGCTGAGCAACCCAGGCAATGTCATCCCATGCAGCACAACAACAGGGCAGCTCCCAGGACATCATCAGGAAACATGCCAGGCTTGGCCCTGCAGGTTGAGTTACTGACACTTGCCAGCTGCTCCTTATGTGGAAGAGCTTCAGCACCTCCCTCTTGCCTTACAAATACAGGTATTGTAAATAATACAGTTATGCCAATAAATAAAGGTAGTGCATTGAGAGAAAAAGAAACATCTTTCATTTTTAAACTTCATTAAGAAGAACTTGAAAAATGTAGACGAACTTGAAACTGTTCAGAAGAACTTGAAAAATGGTCACACCACCTTAAATGAAAGGAAAAGTAATTGGGGAAAAGAAATCCATAGCCACAGTACCTGAAGCAGACTATGAAAGCCATCTGACCTGTTATTTGAATCCTTCTGTATCAAAGAACTATGTTAACAATAACTGTAATGAAATTAGACTTATTATGCATGCATGAGCAATAAAAAACCCAAGGAAATCTACTATGGTAGCTTTCGAGGTTAAGAAAAAGAAAGTGGAAGATCTAAAAGATGTATCAAAAGTGACAAGCCAAAGAGGAAGATACCTCCCACCTGCTCGAGGTCTCAGAGTAAGTACTTCAGAAAAAAGCAGCTGTAGTTACAGAGGTAATTACCAAAGGTTACATCCCTCACAAAGCTTAAGGTGAAAATAAGAAATAAAACATATACAGATCATATACCCAAAAAGACCTTGACGACTATCAAGAACTTGTAGTTAATACTTTTCTGTAGCAAGCAAGACACCTGTCAAAGAATGCAGAAGTAGACTGCTAAGATATAAAAAGAGCACATGGGAGAGGGAAGGTTGTGCCAGTGAGCTGCAGGAATTCTTTGCACCCCTGTTTGCCATAAACTCAAGGAGATTCCCTCGTTGGAAGCCCTTTATACAGCATACATTGGAGAGAACACTGAAAATTATATGACAGTTTGTTTCTAAGAAAGAGAAAACAGAAGAAATAGAAAAACTAAGTGGTAATGATTTCAAAGGAAAATAAAAACTAGGATTAGTGTGCATGGCAAAGAGAAGACAAAGACATGAACTCCCTAAAATCATGAGCAGCAAACACAGGTCAAATAGAGAATGGAAGTTTTTTGTATCATGGGAGGCAGTGAACAAGAATGCATAAAATCATTAGCTGTTTGAAAACAAATGAAACCAGAAGTACTTTTTCATACAGCGTGGTGGTAACTTTGAACCTCCTCGCCACAAAATGCTGTGGTTTATAGAATTTGACATGAGTTAAAGATCTCCTGGACAAACTCATCCATCAGGATTTGTTAAATAGAAAGACTCTACATGATTGTTATTTTATAATAATCTTTAGTAATCATCCTCTATTTTTGACCACTTTTCATCACTTTTGGAGCCAGGATACCAGGCTAGATGGATCTTTCTCAGCCTGAGCTGGAACAGCCCTGTTTACATCCTGCTTTTGAAGTAGCCCCTGAAGTTTGTGAAGAGTCCTCCATGGATTCACTTGAGTCAACCTGAACAAGAGTCAGATAAAGGACTCCAAACAGAATTAAGACTGAAAAAGATGTTGCTACTAAAAAGATGTTGCTAAGAGACCAGGATTAACAAGCAATGTAAAGAAAAGATAAAGCAGAATTAAACTTGCATATATTCTGTAACTCTCAGAATAAAAAAATGGCACCCTACATGAGGTGACAGAAAATGCCTGTAAAATAAAAAAATATTCTCTTCCTCTCAGCTGGTGAAATGACAAGAAAATTGTAATGTGTCCTTAAACTGAGAGTAACTTAATTCTCAGGTCAAAACTATGTCAACACAAGTTTAAAAAAAAAAAAAAAAAAAACCAACAAAAAAATCCTTCTGCAAGTGGATGAGTAAGTATACATAGAAAATGAAAAAAATATATTAATATACAGAAGCACAAAAATGATGGAAACTTAACATTATCTGTCTTTTTTTATTAAAAAAAAACCACCTGAGGTACATAACCTGTATAAAACAGGTTATATCAGTCCTCTGTCATGGAAAATTATTAAATATAAAATGTTCTTTCATAATTCATTCTGTAAAAGAAATCCTCACATAGTAGGAATTAGGATTCACCCACTTCTGTAGATCTATAACAAGTCACAGAAGCTGAGAACCTGCCCAGAACTTTCCATGTTGGCTGACACAGCAAAACTGGAAATTCAGCCTCACAAAGTGCAGTTTTCAGTGAGCTCATTGCACATGAGACTATCAATTGACCATTTACTGAGTTTCCTATGCACCGACCTCTACCAAGAGCGAAAGAGAAAAGAGAAGCAATGCTACAGAGTCTGCAGTCCCCCTTTTCTGCAGCCCTTTGCTCACAGGGGGCTTTCTAGGATCTACACAACACAGCGATGAAGTGAGGCCAGGAAGCTGTGGGACCTGCAGCTTTCATTTTTATGGATAGTTTTCAGTACAAGACTCAGCTGAAACATTCTGTTTCCTTTTTCCCATACACTCAAGAAAATATCCCTGATGGTACATGCTGATTCAACAATTCTTCACAGTGAAATCTCTGACACTTAAATAGTTCACTTCTAGTTGTCCCACCTAAACTTTCTTTCACTCCAATTTCTAGGTCACATAATTGCATGAAGTAATTTAAACCTTATAATTCATAGGAAACACTTTGTTTTGAACCAAAATATAAATTTTTTTTTTTGCATTTTCAACCACTGAAGCAGAACTGCAGTCATTTAGCAATCATCATAACCTGAAGTTAACGAGCAATTTTTTTTCAGGACATACATTGAGAGAGAATTTTTCTGCTGTAATGCAATTCCTTAATGAACCATAGTTAACATACTAGGCTGCTTTCTGTATAACCTTGAGAAAAATACAAAAGGTATTTCACTATTGTATGAAAGAGATACGTAAACATGCAAAAGTTTCCTGTTGTTTTAAGTTTTAAGGTATGACTTCTGTAAGCAGTTATCTGCAGTACATCTAAATTAAATAGCCACGTTAGAAGGAAGAGAAACCATTTCGTACTCAGTCATTAAACAGAAGCAGGAAGAGTTGCTAAAATAATGCATCCCCATTATTCATTACTATTATGCTTCACTTATAGGAATAGATACCTGATAAGAATTGTGCCAGAACTAAAGCTGCTAATGAATGATTAAAGGCTAGGGAGCAGATGCGAAGGGCAAGTAGAACAAGAATAATTCATTCATTTTTTTTTCCGAGAACACTTATGTGTTCTCCTTCATCCTCTTCTACTGAGTTTTGCTTTCAGATCTCTACCATATAATGGGCTGAACTAGGATTGGATTTGAAATTTTTCCAGTCTTGTGGAAATCTGTCTTTCTTAAACTGTGACAAAACAATAAAAAACTTGACAAATTTTATTAACTAATAATAATAACAATAATGTCAAAAATGTCAATGGAAATATTTCATTTAGGTGATTTTCAAAGCATTTCAACTGTATTTATGTCTTATAACTAAAAACCATTTCACAGAAAACCAAAATCTCTAATTTGATGTGTCAAAATCTTGTTTTATAAAAGCTAATTTTTCAGGGCCTTGAATTTCTGACAAAGTTTTGGCTAGGACAAATAGAAGCATTTTTGGATGAAACTCATTTTGTCAAAAAGCTCCAAGCTAGCTTTGCTGTCCTTGATAGTCTGTACAAATATCACAGGAAACTTCTGGTATACGCAACGGCTTAATCAGCTGGAACTTGAATAACAGGCAGACACGTATCTAACTGATCCCCAGCTGACTAGGAAATCTGTGTCCCATATGCTATTTAAAAAGGGAGGTCATAAAATTTAATTAGACAAGAGAAAGAAATGGAGCTTGGTTCCCTGGGATCTTTGTTTATTTGTTTGCTTTTTAAATCATCATTCAGTTTTGGTTTTTTTTTTTACTCTATATGTCTATTCAAACCCCATATATTCATCTGATCCACAGATTGCTCCTGCTTACAAGGTTTGTCATGCACTACCTGAATTCACTGAGAATTTTATTTGCATCCCAAGAATTCAGGTCACAGAGAAACCACCTTGAGAACCCAGGAGATGAGTAAACCCATTATGGACACACATGCTGGCCCGCCTGGGAAATTAGCGTGCAGTCATTTATACCACAAATGAATACTTCACCAAATCAGTGTCTTTCACTCGTATCTGTTGGCAGACTCCTCATTTTCTTTTTCTTCCTAGTGAAAGGGCACAGTTCTAGGTATCAAATCAAAGCTCCCTGACTCTTCACAGGTAGATTTGCACACACCTCTTGTAAAAAGGTCACAGACCTCCAAAATCCATGGACTACGTATGGAATGCAGAACCAGCACCAGTGCTGCAAACTTTTTTCCACAGAGAAACTCTTCACAGTGCACAAAGACTGTGAAGTGCCTTTACACTTCTTTCAAAAAAATCCATCTATTTCAAGTTCAGCTACTTTCTGGAAACACAGACCTGTGTCTCTAAGTGACTTATCCAAGTGCAGTGGGAGATCTTTGGATCATGATTAGAAAACTGATTGATTACCTAGTCCCATAGTCCTCTGTTTTCCAGTTCCAATTCTAGGGATTTTACCCAAGCACTTTGAGAAAATTTTCCTCCTGCTCAATGAAGAACTGTGCTGGTGGTGCAAAATAGAAATGTTGCTACATTTCTTGGGCGTAATGAGGTGCTCATGCCACCAGAGACTTCAACTTTACGCTTAAGCCTTATTAAGGCTTAGTTACCTTTTAGGGTGGTAGGAAAGCAAGCAAAGAGCCTGATGTGCTCTGCCAGAGAAGCTCTATCAAGCCCTGCAGTGGCAGTCCAGGGGATTACCAGCTGCAGCTGCCTGCCTTCAGCAGGGCAGGATGCCAGCCCTCAGCTGCTCCTCTTGCTCTGCTGACTGCGGAACATGTACAAACACAATTGGGTCTCCTTATGACATCTGCACTTAAAAAGCAAGGGCAAAATGCAGGGCCTGGAAAAGACCATCTCCCTGATGGCAGGGCACAAGCAGTTAGCCGTCCTCTAGCAAATCTAACTGCAGTCACCCTGCACTGAACTGGGTGTGAGAGTCAGTTCAGGCTAAAAATAATCAGATCCTTTTTGAGAGTGTGGCAGGGCAGCATCCAGGTTTTTGGCCCTATAAACAATTTTACAAGAGCTAAAGGAGGGCATAGGCTGGGAATGAGCAGCTGGGGGCTGTTAAGATGTCATTGTCAGTGAATGGCACTGCTCCCCTGAATTTTCACTGTAACAGAGCTTGAGTGTTCAGATAATCAGCCACGACATCTGGGATATTGGAGCAGATGGGCCAATACCTGCTTAGAGTGCTCTAGTTTGAGTCACTGAAAAGGACATCTGTCTCTGCTCTCAGGCCCAGTGCCTCAGCAACCCCACTGCAGCTGGGCAGCATCTTCTGTGTGTTTATGAGTGGGTATTTCTCAGAAGCCTGTACTCTGAGTGCTATTTTGAATGAATTTTCACAAGGCAGCCAAATGCCCTCCTGCTGTTAAGATGTACTGAATATTGAGCCCTTGTTGCAACACACGGGGGTACCACAGCTCCCCAGAGAAATAGCTGCTAGAATGTTTTTAAGATGCCAGACCCAGCAACCTTTTCACTTAGAGTTGTTCAACAAAATAATAGTATCTGAAACTTTTCACTCTGAGGCACACAAACTTTTGAGACTTCAGCCTTTAGAATGAAAATTTAGCACAGTTAGTGACATCTGAAAGTTGAATTTCTGAAGATAAATACTGGACACCTGTGGCTACATTACCCTTATAAAAACTTGCCCTATTTCCTTGTATCAAACTCCAGGCCCATCACGTTTTTGTCAGTAACACTCAGGCCAGTATATAACACTAAAAGCATATAGAAATGACTAATATGAAAGGGCTAAATAAAAGGCACTAAAAAACTAAACCAGACATAAATAATTGCTTAAGAATTATTGTTTTATTTGCTTGTCATTAAACATCTGTTCATAGGCACTGCAAACGTTCCACTTTGTGCCTGGACTTAATAGTGTCAACTTTGCAGGGACGCCTTCTTCTTCTTCATTGTTTTCACTTAGTTTCTAGGGCAAACAAAACCTTTTTTTTTTTTAGCCCTTTAATAAATTAAAGCTGTTATAGAGTTAGAAGTAAATAACAGTACAGTATTGAAATTTCTATCCAGCAAGCCTCAGAATGTAACAAAGGTCACTATATGCACTGTGTCAAACTCTTTCTTGCTCCCTTTGTGCCCCCTGCCACAAGACTGTGGTAATCCCCAGAACTCTGTGGTGACTGAGTAGAATTTGAGGTCAAGTTTTGTCCTGAAAAAATGTGGAGCTAGCCCTCCTCTTCCTCCCCTCTCCCTGTCATCTGCTGACATTTTCAGATGACAGTGTACTAAATCTGAACTGTTTCTTTTGCTGGGAATGCCATCTGTGAGGTGGCAGCTGGGGTGGGAGGGAAAGCACATAGCAAACGAACAGTGATAAATATAGAGAGTAGACTAAATTAGGGGAAGTTCCACTTCTTTCCAGTATTATGGATCTTTGCACGCTTCCATTAAGTGGATACAGCTTCTCTTTAACTGGTGTTTGAACATCTGGATTGTTTAGCAAGACAGCAAAGTCAGAACATTGGAACAGAGATGTCAAACAAGCCAGTTTGGGCAAAATACTATTACTGAAAGTTCCTAAGTCATTTATGGTTCCACTCTATTTCTATCATATTACACTATCCTGGAACTAGCAAGGGGGGAGAAAAAGAAGATGAGTGTATGTATTGTCAAAAGGAATATGTCATAAATCATCCAAAATGAAAAATCAGTGAAGATCTGAAGGGAATATTTCTTGTAGAGCAGAGGTAAAACCAATATCCAGATCACTGACAACTGAACATGAATTCTACAAAAAAAATGCAGGCATAACATTTTAATTTCTCATTTTAGTATTCAAAAGGACCACTTACATTTGAATAATCTTTTTCGCTGCATTACAGAAAGAATAATTTAATAATTAAAACCCCATCTTGAGGCATTGAGTTCTGTAAATAAGATGTTGTCAGAGGAAATTCTAGAAACTGAAATTTTGCTCGTATCTATTCATTAAAAGATTGCTAAATTGCTAACAGCATTTTGTCTACACAGAAACACAGAAGGCTAAGGTGGGAAGGGACCTCTGGAGATCATTAGGTCCAATCCCCTCTCAAAGCAGAGTCCAAAAGGTAGCAGGTTGCTCAGGGCCATATCCGGTTGCATTTTGAACTATCTCCAAAGATGGAGACTTCACCTCTTCTCCGGGCAATCTGATCCAGTGTTTGATTAACTTCACAGGACAAAAGTTTCTTCTTCAATTTAATGGAATTCCCTTTGTTTCAATTTGTGCCCACTTCTTCTCACCCCTCCCTAGATACCAGTGAGAAGGAATTAGTTCTGTCTTCTTTGTACCCTCCTGTATTCATACATACAGATAAGATCCCACCTAAGTCATCTCTTCTCAAGGATAACATATTAATAAATACTAGTAAAACTTTAACAAAATATGTAAATATATATGTTTACTTTGGAATCACTTCTGGAATATCTGCCCTGATTTATCCATGGTTTTCACACTGAATACAGCTTCCAAGATATCTTTTAGGCAAGTGTCATTGTTGTTAGGAGTTTCATGAACTGGAGAAGGGGACTTTATTTCAGCAACTTTGTATTCTTTCAAACTATGCCTAGGTAAGTAATTTGGTAAGACATTCTTCTCTTCCTTTCAGTGTTCAATTAGAACAGACACACATTTCGACTTTTTTATCTCTTTCCTGGGATTTTTCTAAAGTTCATTAATTTTAAGAGCAAACAATCACAATATGTGAGCTCAGTCCTTGAGCAAGCCTACAGCTGCACTACACCTGAAGGAACTAAACCACGCAGAAACCTTTTAGTGCATTTTAATTTATGGAAGTTGGAGTCACATCCCAAATCCACTTGATTTACCTTAACTTTCTTGGCTGACTTTATTTAGCATTGCCTGGAAGTAAAGGTTCCATGTTCAGTGTTGCAGTTCTCCATACACAAGACTTGAAGAGCAGGAAAGGACATGTCATACCAGCAAACAAACTTAGCTGATGGTGGTTCACTAGCAAAATCCGTGTAATCAAAAGTGTAAAACTTCATACACATGTCAGTTATAATAAGCTTGTCACTCTATCCTCTCTTCAGATTTCCTAAAATGCAATCCTCTGTGGCAGTAATATTTACCTGTAGTGCAAGATAAGACTTTTTCTATTATGAGAACGCACAGACATCTTATGTCTTCATTAAGGCTTCAAATCTTGTAAAGTTGATACCCCATGCTGATAAACAGGTTTCTCAAAAGACAGCATGAAGTTCATATCACCAGCAGTACATATCTCATCTGGGTGTGGAAAACCACACAGTAGCTACCTGCACAGGTTGCAGTTCCATGCTTCCCCTTCAGGTGACAAGCCAGCTCCCTCCTCCCTGCTGGTAGAGCTTATCCTTGCACCACTTTTGACACTCACCGCTGAGAGACATTTCTGCATGGCTGCCCACCAAAAAACCACAAGGTCTCTCTCTGCTGGGTCACATTCCTGATGCCTTAGCACACTGAAACACTTCAGTGACCGGGGTCAGTCAGCACCCAGCCAAGCCACAGTGTCAACAGCTGACTTTGCACTCTGAACGACACTCCTGGAACTTTCCAAGGGTATTGGGAAAGTGAGAAGGAAGTGTCCTGGTTTAAAAATGGATCCCCAATGCTCAGAGAGCCAGCTGAAACAAGGGGACAACATGCTACCAAATGAGCTAATTGCAAGTATCAGCCAGTTTATAAGCATTGGTAGAGTATTAGAGCAAAGGATCTGTTTATTTGAAATACAGGCCACGGATAGATTTTTATGTAAGTTTTGGAGGCTCATTTTTGAAAGCAAATCATACTTCCAGAATATTCTAAACATTATATATATAAATACTATTATGGGTAATTGTCCTCTACAGTGTCCATGATGGATTGGCAAACAAAGGTGAGTTAACATGCATCATATAAAAATGAAGAATAACCCATACCTCCAGTCTTCAATGAGAGATATATTACAACCATTCAGATAATTCCTGTGGGCTCACTTTCTGGCCTTGGTGGAGCAGTTTTCTTTGTCCTTTGCAGTTCACCTTAAAATCTTTCAACTTGATTAAGAACTTACAATTTTTCTTGAGGAACAACCTGGAACCACAGCTCATCTGCAATAAATTGGAAAAAGGTTTTTCACCACTTCCAGTGAGTGGCTCACAGAACAGTAAATAAAGCACAAGCAGATTATTACGATATTTTAAGAATATTCAATCCCATTGTTTTGCATAAAATTCTATAGAAATTCTTAAGGTGTCAAGTAAGTGTCTGAATTCTATTTAAATAAAATTAACCTTACAAAACCCACTGTGTCCTTAGTCTAATAATTTTTCAGATATCTTGAGATTTAAGACCTCTCCCCATGAAAAAACCAAATACACTCATAAAAATATGAATTTTATTGACCCATTTCAGGTTATTTATGAAAATGGACAAACTACATGACTGCTGATGTGTAACTAAGAGACAACTGATTCTTATTCTTGAGTGGTTCACGCTGTTCATATACTCCCAAAACCAGAAATGGAGTCAACATAATGCATGAGGATCAGATTTTGATCATCCAAGGCTGTTTATACCACACCAGAGACCTTCAGCAGGCACTTACACAAACTCCACAGTTTCTGCAAGAAAGCAGGAGTACTATGTGTGTCCTAGTTTTCTTGAACTCTTTTCTGAGACAAAAGCTTTGGTGCTCAGCAAACACTTTCCTGTATCTTGGTGTTTGTGGATTTATTTCTTTTAAGTGGCAGGTACTATACATCTGTTTTGTTCTTAAAGAAATATTTGCCAATTCAGAAATGGAATGATGGTTGAGCTGGGTAACTAGTTTAATAATGAGTGGATTTGGTAACAAAGTAGTTTACTGAAATGGCCACAGAGATTTCATTGAGGTCCCAATGGACTTTGTGTCTCTTCTCCTGTAGGAACCTCTCGTGGATGGTCCAGTTTCCACCTCAACCATCCAAAGTCACTTACTTCTAACTAAAATGCTGTATGTGGTGGATAACTGGGAGAATGACAATCTTAAAAAGAGGCAAATTGCGATTTTAGTGGTGAAGAACGAGCCTACTATTGAACATCTTATGCGAGCAGTATTGCACTGCTTCTTACACAGCATCCCTCCCCCACCAGGATTTTCTGTGCTGGAGGAAAATAAAGCAGCATTCGTTTTATGTTGTAGACAGAGATCTTAAAAAAATCAACCAACCAACCAAAAAAAAAAACCCCACCAAAACAAAAGCCCCCAAACAGCAGCCATTCTTGTTCTGGGAAAGATCTTTGTGACAATATCATTTTCCTGGAAGAGAAACTTCTCAAGATTTCTATAAGTATTTTGGATTCCTGGGAAAGAAGCAGGAAAACTCTCATACCCCAGAGCAGGAATGTTGACTGCGTAGCACTCTTCCCCAAACACCATAGAGTACTCCTTGCCATACACTTGCAGGCACAATAGGGAGTAAGGAGTAAGATGACAGTCCGCTTCCCTTCTGATAGTGGTGCTTGAGAAATATCCATGTTTCCTGGGATGGGTTACACAGGTACATGGTAGCCAAGCAGCCACTGCAGACACACAGAAAGAAAACAGTCCAATAAAAGCAAATGCCTCAGACCGAGTCTTCCTGGCCTTCCTGGCTCTGACCTCTGTGCGTACAGTGCAGCTCTCACACTCTTACATGTAAAGCACTTTTTTGTATTAAAGGAATCCATTAGAGATGCATTTGACCTTTTGTTCAGCCTCCTGCCACCAATGTGCACTGTGATTGCCAGGCACAGAAAACATAGCCCACTTGTCTCCATTTTCTTCCTTCATGATCCAGAAAGTTCATGTGTTGTGCCAGCAGTAGTTTAGAAGTGGTCAAATTAGTGAATGAATAAGCTTTTAAGGTAATGAATAAGCTGTCATTCAAAGACTGATTTTTAAAATATCCTTTTCCATTGCTTAGCAAGCCTTGATAAACAGGTGCACCAGAAACCAGTTCATGCTAGAAATTACATCCAAGCTGAAAATACCACTTTGTCAGGAGGGAAAAGTTTACAGAGAAGAAAGATAAATAGGGTGAAAGAGAAAGGATGGCAGTATGAGAAACAGTGGAAAAAAACACAACAGTGAAACGTAAGTGCTGTGGTTCAAACCATTTGCTCTGTTGTTCTCTTGGGAGAACATTCAGTGAACCTGGGCAGAAATGTCTTTTCTGCCAGCTAAACGTCTTCTGAGGTTTCCCCTCCAGCATGTGGAGAGGAACAGAGTCCTCTGAGAGGCACTGAGAGCAGAAGTTTGGGTAGGTACACTAAACACTGCCTGGAGGAACCTGCTCCTTCACACACTGCTGAAAATTAGGACACTGTCTGGCTAAGTGAAGTACTTCACGTTGGGTGTTCCACATTAAAAAGACTCGTTAGCATTTTAAAAGGGAAGATAGCCGTGTTACCTGAGTATAATTATTACAGAATCCTGGAAATTCAAATTCTTGTTTTTACACATATTCATTCATGCAAATGTGGAACCTGACCCAGAAATTTTATTAAGGTGAGTAATCTGCCTTTGACTTCAATGAGATTCTACTACATATGAACAAAGCAATCAAGCCAGGTTTTGCATTTGCAGTCACCTCCATTTATCTTCAAGGGGGACTGTTGAGTTGTAAAAATGCCCAAATCATGCCAATTTGTCCAGACACGATATCAAATCTCCTTTTTAATATTCAGCTTCAGCAATATGGAAAGCAACACTGTCAAATACTCCATAACCATTTTACTGCGATTACTCACATTTTGATTAGAAAATTCTCATTTCATATGGGTGTTGTCACCCGCCCTGTGCTAGATACATCATCTCTGCTGTGCAATTAATTACACAAACACTGAAAAATGAGTTTATGACCTGGAATGGAGTTTTGATAAACTCCTCTGAAGACACCTGAAACACAGCCCAGGAGAATCCTGAACAGATACAAACGATTTATGCATATACAATAGCACACATAGCCTCCAAACAAACTGAAGACCTGCCAGGAGCAGCAGTAGTTCAATATCTGGTTTGAAATGAAGAATGTAAAAGAGACCATAACTGAGGAATGAGGCACTGAAACCTGCAGGAGGGGGAAGGTAAGAAGAATGCTAATAATTTAGGAAATTTACAGCATCCATGTACTTTCTGATGGGCAAAAGGGCGAGGAAGGGACACAGAACCAGAACAGTGAGGACAACAAACACGGAAAGCTTCACATCAACAGCGTTCTGCTGTTTCCTTATTTAGGTAATTAATACTTGGCCTTCTGAGCCACTGGTCTAATTGATCTACCACTCTGTAACAAGAGTGACCCTAACACGTCCCCTATTTTGCCTCCTGTCCTGCACAGGCTGACCACTGACTGTCCCACTACCTCAACTGCCCATGAGTGAGTTCAGGTCAACGTTCTATCTGTCCCGGGGCTGAGGTTGTGGCTCCAAATTGCAGCAAAGCTGAGGCAGCAATCATCTGCCACGACAGGGGGTGTCCCCACATCTCACTTGTTGTCACCTCCTCCCTACCACCAGCTGTGGTCCTTATCTGGCTCCTGGGTGAACTGGTTCAGGGAGAGGGACAGCATAAGCCAACCCTCCCCAGAGAGGCAGTTCTCAGGGTGGTGTTGTCTTAGTCAAGCCAGTCATTAAACAGCAGCAAGCACGAGTCATTGCTAAAAGCTCTCTGAGCGTCTTTTCACATGTGGGCTAGGAAAGTGGGAGGCTGTGGTATTGCTGCAGCAACCAAGAGACCCGAAATAACCAGTATGGTGAGCACCATTCTGAAAACACATTCCCTTATTCCTTGAAGCAAATACATTGGATGCCTCATGCCGAAAAAGAAATAAACGAAACAAACAAAAACAGTAGGTTAGGAGTTGGAAAACAAAACCAGCTAAGCATAAATAAATCATGGACATCTTGCAATATAGTAAAATACTTAGGCATTGTCATCTGTTGCTTATTACAGTTTCATTTACATTGGAATTTTCTTTGTTTTCCTGCAACAGTTGTGTTACTGTATTATTTTAAAACTAGTCAGTAATGTGAATAGAAGAGTCTATCTTTGCATTATTCTGGCCAATATTATATTATATTGTGTAAGAAACGAGAGTTAAATCCATTTTAATGCATCATTTTAATAAGAGGACAACCACAGTTCTCGATTGCAATTATGGAGATAATTACAACTTCATTGGTACTGCTTAATATTAAGAATACAAAATATACCTTTGATGAACAGTTCATTATGTAAGATGAACCCAAGATATTTTTCTTTTAAATTGTATCTTGGCTTGTTTTATTTCTTAACTTTGACTGTTTAATAAAGGCATAAAGAGTTTTACAGGTAAGGTAGACAGAAATGGGCTCACTGGTTCAACATCAAATTCCTATACAGTGATTTGAGAAAAAAACATTAATTTTGAAGCAGCTCTGGAAGCTGAGTATAAAGATTATTAAATATAAGTTTTATATATGCAGAAAAAATTGCTTTTGCATGAATTCACTTTTAAAATGTTAATATATGCATAAGAAAATTGTGTTTCTTAATCTCTGAAGAAACACTTATCACTAGGAACCGCTTAATTCTTTTCCTGTGCTTGATTTATTAGCTTATGAAATTATGGTAATAGCTTGCATGTTAATGGTTTTGGGGCTCAAATGACCTGATTTTAATAATGAAGTAATTTATGCAGTAAATGTAATCAGCATCTATGAATCTCACTTAAAAGAACATATCAGTGATTACCTATGCTAAAAACAAATGACTGTCAGCATGGTATACACAGTATGTTATGACAGGTGACTGGGATATGTTCTGCTCAGCACGCTCTTTAGGCTGGCTGGGTCCTACTCCAACAAGCACCACTGAAGCTGGCAACTGCAGCTCTAACAACTCTTGACAGGCCTTCCACTGCAGACTGACTTCCTCTCTTGGTCATCTTCTAAGGAAAAGGACAAGGACAGGAGATGGGCATCACCAGAACTGAAGTCTAAGCTGAAGCCAGTAGGAATTCCTGCATGAAGAGAAGAATCCTGTGGCAGACACCTCACATACCTGAACAAAGCGGATTGCAGGAAGAGAGCAAAGTGTTTGCTTAGGGAGGAAGTTGTAAGTTTTATTAATTACATGAAAAAGAAGACTTTTATTAAGGATTTGCCCTGCATGGCATACATATAAAAGATGCAATCCCCTGCAACCTTTGGTAAGCCTATGCCAAACGGATCCATCACAAGGATTCTTTCCTAAAACATGTATTTACAGGCCTGCTCACTGTCAGGATGTACATGAACCGTGCCTCTGTTTCCTTGTGTCGTTTATGGTGCAGTTCCCCAGTATAAGAAACACTAGACTGGGCTTTGAAAAGCAAACAGCAATGCTTTCTTTGCAGTAAGGCAAGCTTGTGTTTTCATAACCTGCTGAACACTAAGATTCATTTTGGTATAAAAGATTCAAAAATATATTACTAGCTGCCAAATATGATCTAACTGTTCAAAAACACAGACAGAAGCTGAGGGAGGTCAGATTGGATATTACCCAAAATGTATAAAGTCAATGGAAGAAATCCCATTGATTCTGCAGATCTGGATCATTTGTTCACCAAAGAAATCCCTAGGGGCCAGAAATCCTCACCGTTTCCAAGGACCAAAACTGAACAACCACATTTTGCAATTAATAAATACTTTGCATGCAGCACCTCAAGCATGATACAAAACTGTCTTCAAATACCATTTCCAGAGTCGTTCACTTTTCAGAGCAAAAAGGTGTTCTTTTCTCAAGTATGGCTAATGCTCTCTATTCCAGAATTCAGATCGTTAGCTTTATGAAATTTATGTCATATCCTAAAGGGGAAAACAAGTAGAATGGCATGATACTTCAGCATTTTCAAAGTTTTATCTCAGTCATAGGCTCCATGTAAGGCCAAGGAAGGTATGGATCATGCAACAGAAGCCCTTCAAACCCTGCCCCTTCCCACACACTGTGTATTCAGGTGCTGAGTAGGGCCTCCCAGAACCTCACTAAGAGAGCCATGGGAGTGAAGGCAACCTAAAACCTGCACGCAGCTTCAGAGGATGGCGAAGCAGACCCTCCACATTAGCCCTGGATAGGAACTGGACGCGGCCACGCGAAGCATGATAAAAGTGTCCCTGTGGAGGCAGAGATAGGGTTTATTCTTCACGCTGCAAAGTCCCCAGCTCCCGAGGAGCCCCGGTTCAGCTGAACTCCGCCGGTGTAATCAGAGCGACCCTGATCAAAGGCTGTGTGTTTGCTTTAGCCGCGGATGCCATGCACGCTGTTACCATGGCGCCGTGACAGCTTAATGAGCTGTCGCCCGTCACCCGAGCCGCTGTTGCCATGCACACGCGGCCGCCCTGCCCCCGCTCTCCGGGGAAAGGAGCTTGTGCAGGCCCAGCGAGAGGCTCATCGATGAGCGGCGGCTGCTCCGAGCTGCCTGCTCCGTCCCCCCAAGCAGGCCCAGACATCTCTGTCTCGCCAAACAGGATTTCTGGAGGTGAAACTTCCCCTCCTCCATTTCCCTGTGTTGTGCCTGGAGGACATTCCCCTGACAAGAGGGACCTGCTGTCGGCGGCTGAGGCAGGGTCAGGAAGGCGGAAAATAAAAGGAGAAATTTCAAAGTTCAGACAGTTTTCTTGGCAGACTATGACAGCTCAAAGGGGTGAGGATCTGTCTGATGTTTACTTGGAAATCCAACAAGAATAGCTTGCCGCTGACAAACTAGGCTCACAAATACATGCCCAAGCTGCAGAGCCCCAGCACTGCTTCATGCTTCCCATGGGACACATACACAGACACCCGGAGAGCCAGCACCTGCGTTTCAGAAACAAACAGGAAAATTCCGGCATGCTCCGTCTTCCCTGCTTGTGGGAATTTCAGCCTCCCTGGCTGAGTCAGGACGGGGGCCCTGTGGTTTCCCCGGCTGGGAGAGGAAAGGGAGTGCTGCCTAAGTGGCCTCTGCTCCCAGACAAAGGCTGGGTGCTGGGAAGGCGGCAGCCCTGGCACTGCTTGCCAGCAGCATCCCCTGCCTACCATTCTGGCTGAGAGCTTTCCACAAGTGAAGGGGAATGGAGGCTCACATTTGTTGGGAGAAGAGTGTGAAATCTGCAGGGAAGAGCCAGGGGAACGCATCCTCATCTGCTGTGCCTTGGGAAGGGAGGCACATGTAACCATGGCTGCTTAGCTGCAGCATGGAAGGCTAGGAGGTTTCATGCTGGCATTTAAGTTCCAAGCACTGAAACACAGTATTTACAAATGGACTAATTTGCTCTGGGTATAACAGTGCACCTCCAGAAATTAGCTTGATAGAAACCAATTTTGTATTTACTTATCTGTGTTAAAGCCGAACAGAAACATCACAACACACACAAAATGTTAGGTGATTCGAAGTTGCCCATTTGTTCATTAGCTAGCTTAAATAACAGCAGACTGTTAGCACAACCATCTTTGTTTCATGCTAGTCTTGTTTCTTACATCATGTCTTGATTTAATATCAGGCTTTAAATACTTCTGGGCAAGAATTTGTTTCCCTATATACTTGTTCTACCCTTAATAAATAAGCCTATGTTCCAACAATGCCTGTAGTTTCTAAAATGTAATCAGCAGTAATATTTATTGCTTTTTTGTGTGCCCATCCAGAAAAATAAAATTGTTGCCAGAATAACGCTCAGAACAATAACAGGATGCAAATGTGCACCCTATCCTTCCAGCTTGCATGCTTCACTCAAGAATCCTGTCAGTTCATGGTGAAGTCAGTGGGAAACCTGACCAAATGAGGACTTCTGATTTGTGTCCCAGGCATCTTTTTGCTGGCTTTATCACAATTAGTGCCTTTTTGCTTATATATGCTTTGTATATAGGCCTCAATGGGCAATCTGTACATTTGGTCAAAAAGTTGCCGTGATTTCAAAAATAGGTGTGAAGAACAACATGTTGCAAGCTGAGAGGAGAATAAAAATATGAGATGCAAGATACTAATGATTTTAAGAAACAAAAAGGAGAGAAAAAGCCCATCTTCTAGTAACTGAATACCCTGATAATGCCTAGAAATGGTTAACCATAGGCATACGGAGTTTTACACATCTCTGCCTCTTTCACTCCCCACTCCCATTTCTGAATCTTAACATCTCCTGCCTCCTTCAATGCTGTTTCACGGCTCTGTGACTCCTCTCCTCCGCCTGCGACCTGCCTCTCAGAGCATCTTTCTCGCTCCCCCC
The DNA here is from genome assembly GCA_013397795.1 of Orthonyx spaldingii. NCBI lineage: Eukaryota > Metazoa > Chordata > Aves > Passeriformes > Orthonychidae > Orthonyx > Orthonyx spaldingii. The sequence goes on from VZTJ01000403.1 coordinate 824,726, forward strand.
TCCCCAGCAGAGCAGCCCCAGGCCAGGGTGACCTCTCCCTTGGGATCTTTTGTCTCATGGTCTCAGACAGCACGGAGTGACAGGGAGCAGGAGTGACAGCGAGCAGGATCCCCACCCCAGCGCCTCTCTAATCAAGCAGCGCTCACACAGCTCACACGCCTGCCTGCAGGCTTTTCTCTTTAATGTGACATTGAGCATCGTGACACAAAATGGTCACAGATATCACTTCCTAAAATTCAGGAATGTGACAGCTAGAGACAGAATCGCTAGTCTATGGCCTGAAGACTATACGGATTATTCAGGTCAGGATAAATCAGTATGGATATTTGCCCTACTTCCATATTCTAGCTATTAATAACCAAAAGCACGCCAGATTGTGGCTTGTTCTGTGCGACTGCACAAGGGAGCAATGCCCCCTCCCCCACGCCTCCACATACACATGCACAGACGAATATTTTTGGCTAACATTCGAAAGCCATTCGCAAACCCAGCCCCTGAGCTCAGAGTAAAGCCCCAAGCACATGGAGGCCCTCCTTCACCAAGCAAGAAAGGGAAGCCAAAGCAGGCTGAAAAAAGATACGAGAGACCTCTCCTGATCTACTGCCCCAGAAACCCTGAAGAATGCAAGCTGCTGCTCTCCCCTGTTTTCTTCAAGGCACAGCACAATTCAGTCAGTCAGGGCTCACCCCTTTTCCCAAGTACACTGCCACAAAATGAATATCCTCTTGGGAAGGTAGAGAAGCTACCTAGGGAAGCACATCCACACTGCTCCTGGCAAGATTTCTGTCCATCACATCTATACAGGATTTCAGTAGGAAGAAGCAGCACTTCCTCCCTAATACTGAAAAAGGCAGACCATACAGCTACAGAATTAAATTAAGTTACACCTTCCCTAGCCTTAAAATAGCGTGTGAATAATCCTCCATGTTGAATCAGCAGTCACCTTTTAGGAAGATGCAAGGCAGAAATTGCACAGTGTCTCTGCAGAATACTAGCTTTTATGAGCCACCTTTAAAATTTTGGAAGATCAAGCCTCAGAAGCCTGAAGGTCTGCTAGTTTTAAAATAGTCATTCAAAAGCCAGCTTTTGCTTTTGGTTGCAAATGGGAAGATAGAGATATTTTTCAGACCACTGACATGGAAGAAAAACTGCACTGACAGCTGAGACAACTTCCCTGAATAGGATCCCTCTGCTCTTGGGAGTTGGAAAGCTATTCTCTGCCATCCCTTTTGGGGCACTTATGCAATCTGCTGTAGCAACTGGTGCCAGTTCAGTTCAGCTAGAGACCAGCCTCTCTGGACTGTCTAAATGCCATTCCCTGGATTTGCCTAGGAATAAAGCCTTTATACTTCTCTCAACCACCGTATTCACGGTCTATTACTGTAAACCATTATGGCTAGTCCCAGTCCATAAAATGCCACTGGTTCCTATTTTAATTCCAAAAAGATAGCTCTTATGCAGCAACTGCAGCACACAGCAGTTAGGCAGCGCTAGATGAACTGTCTTCTGTCTGTGTTTCTAGACACTACTCCATATTTTATTTATCATCTAAAAGCCAAGAAAAGTAACAATAACAAGAGTAGGTGGAGTGCCAAGAGCAGCACACAAGCCTCAACAACACTCATTTTCTCTCTTCTGCTTCTCCTGCTCTTGACTCTGATCTTAGTTAACACGAGGCCTCAGTGACTGCAGTTCATAATCCCTGCATATTTGGTCCTCTGATGAGCAGAGTACTCGTATTTCTATGCAGTTTCAAACAGGCTCTTCCTGCTCAGCTCATTTAATAACTAGATTTGCTAGATCTCTACACATTATTTGGCAAAGAGCATAATAATTAGTTGCCAAGTCCTATCTTGGGTTACTCTTCCAGAGATTCTTCAAGTTGGGGAAATAAAAAGTGTCCTTCACTTTATTTCAGTAAGAAAACCTTTTCTTTTTTTTTCTGCTTCCTTTGATTCTAATCATAAAATTATCCTGGACAGAGACCTCTTCAAATAAATACTGGTCAGAGGTTTCCTGAGAACCTGAACTGAGAAATGTTAATAAAATAACAGAAAGCACACTCTAGTCTCCCCTCTGCATTGGATTGTTCAGCTAAAGCAACTGTATTTTTGCCTATGAAGGTACAAATTGGTCTAAAACCTCCACAGCAGTCCAGGAACCTGGATGTGCTGATAATTGGTCAGTCACTTTCTGATTAACACAGGTATCTCTATTTCCAGGAGTAGTGGAGCTTCCCCACTGAAAACAACAAGAAGAAAAATCTCTAGGCTTGTTACATTAAAAGGTCAGCAAGGAAATGAGAGGCAACTTGGGGAAAGAAGTAAAAATGTGTAGCACTCCCATATTACAAACAGAATTTTAAATGTACTTTCAAGGATATAAGTAAATGAAAAGGAATTAATATTTCCTTCTCTTTGCATCCCTGCCATCAGAAAAAACAAAAGTCTGGGTCACTGGCCTTTCTAAATTCAGGGAGTCAAACATATTATTAAGGACGGCAGAGGGAACAACCTCTCAGAGGAAGCACAGAAAAAAGGCAATAAAGAGCTCAAGAAAGTAAATGGAGTCCAAAGGTTTTGAATTGAGCAGAGATAGAAGATGAGAGAGAGATTTCTCTTCTTACTGCTTGTCCCTATCAGTCAAAATCTGAAGCAGGATATCTGATGTACCTTTCTTTCATGGCTCAACAGCTATTATAGGATATGGTCCTCCTTTTCAGACCTAAACTATATGAGTTAAGAATGACTGATGGGTTGAGCGCTGGAACTGCTTGTAACATGTAATAAAAAAAACTTTGGAGAAAGAATAAGAAAAAATGGGATAATGTCCACTTAGAAGTGAGATTCAAACACGGGAAAAGCTTGCTCTTGAGGTGCAGTCAGCTTCTATTTACTGTAGATGCTTATTCCTGTATTGGATCCCATATTGTAATTAGCAATTGAAGCATCAAATGATGAAAGTTTGATTTGCAAACATTTATATATATATACGCACACACATAAGATGATGTCTCATCAATGCGAAATGCAAAGGCTTAAACAAATTGTGTAATTATACAGCTCCTGCACATTTTCTGCTACTTTTCATATAATATTTGAACATGGCTCACCATGCTATCAACAGTTTTTTGTTATTTAAATATTTAAGCAGCTAATTATCATATTTCTGAATTATAGAACTATGGAATTTCATGTCCTCTTATAAAAGGTACAAATATAAAATTGACTTTGTGTGAGAGGGCCTTTTGTTCAAATACAATACTGGCTTTGTGGATAACAAAAACATATATAAAATGTGTTTTTCTATAGTCACTACTTATTTTTCTTATTCCCTGTATCATAGAACATGTGCTAATACTTAGGGAGGCCTGCTGGAGCTCTTACAGAGTTTTTTTTCCTGCCTGACATTACCAGTGCTATTTTCCTTTACACGTCCTTCAGAGAAGCACTTGTCCAATAAAAACCTTTCTTCCTAAGGGAAATTCCCTTGCAGAATACTGTCAGCAAGAAATGATACCAGGCAAACGGGAGGAAGCTGCATTGGAGTAAGCTTCCCAAAAAAATCAAAACTCACCCTCATGTTCCTCTGCTTAATGAGGCAACAGCTCTAAGTTCCAGCGCTGTGAACAAGCAATGCAAACATACTAACACATTTCCTGGGATGCTGCTGGGAGACAAACAACTTTGCAGCAGCACACTGTGGACTTCTCAAATACATACACATATTTATGACAATATTAAAACAACAGGCTGCTTCTTTCACATGTTTGTGTTGCCTGTGCACAATGGGAGCCTCCTTCTGTTCAGTGTCTCTGGGTGCTACTCCTTGATCCAAAAAAAGAGAAGTGATGGCCTGTCCCTCTTTCTTCCCTGCCATGAGTATTTGAGATTTACATGGTTTGTTTCACTGAGAAATGGAGAAAAGACTAAAGAAAGGTCAGATGCTCACAACAGCATATCTTTTTTCTTGTTCTTATGAAAGGGTAATATTTACCTATCTAAAAGTATTTTATTTATTCACTGAGCAGAAGGTAGGAAGGACTTTGGAGGCAGAACATGAAGTTAAATCTGGTTTTGCAGAGGCAATCAAGAAGAGTTCTCAGGAGATAATTCTGAGAGATCAAAAGTCAGTGTAGGTCTTGGACACAACTTGGGTGTTCTTACTGACAAACACTGTCACCTAATTCCTGTGAAGATTTCATTAGCGTTACAAAGGACAGCAACAAGCCCACTTAAAATGCTTTCTACAAAACAACTTCTTTCACCAAGGAATTGATTTACTAGGAAAGTCTCATTTTTCTAACCAGCAACAAAAATCTAAACTCATGCTCATCTCTGATATGTTTCTATAAAACATAGATATATGAAACATGCATGCACTTATTAATTACAGCTGTTCATGTATGCCAGTCCAAGATTAATTTATGTTTCTATTGGACCAAACAGGAAATCAAGGACTCTAAGAAAAATCCATTATTGGGCAGCCTTTGGACCCTGCCTAGGATATTATGTAAGCTTCAACACTTAGACATGAGCATGTTTAATGAACAAATTTCTTATGAGAGCAAAAAATTGGGAAGATTCTTTATTAAACATCATCCATGTCTTGAGAGTTTGTTACATATTTGACAGTAGCTCACCAGGCCCTAATAAATATTTTATTTGACTACCTCTGCTTTGAAGCTCTGAGCAGTAAAAATATTTTTCTTAAATGACAGATGAAGAACCTGTTTTGGTCACAGCATGATACTGAGCCAATTTGGCAAAATAGAAAGAACATCAGCTACTACCATTCACTGATGTGCCCAAGAAGTTACAACTGATCAAGTTACAAGGTCAGTTAAAAGTCTGGGATGTGTTCCATACAGAAATGAAATGGAGTATCTCCAGGTGGGTGGTGAGAATTTGTTGAGGGCTTTATTTTTCTTGACCACATCAATCACTACTAATTTGATTATTAATATTCAGCAACTCGGTCACTAGGGAATACAAAACAAAAATAGTAATTTTTTTTGACACTTTAGGAACACGCACGTGAATCGTGAAGTTCAAAGATGGACTGGCTATGCCAGATAATTTTAAGCAATTACTTGTCCACAATTATTTTCTATCCCTTCATCAATCCTAAGATGGATATATGACGTTAGAATAACAAAACTAACTATTCATCAAGTACTAGAGATTAGAGGATGTTCACCTGCACCTTTTCCTCTTCCTCTGCCCCACACATGCAGCAGGCTATGGAAAAATGCAAATAACAACCAATCCTCCAGGCAAACAACCTCAGCCTTCAAGATGCTGTAGGCTAGAAAAATAATCTTGTATCAAGTAAGCAGACAGACCTTCTTGAGGAGTCATCCTGGATTGGGAAAGAGACCTTGCACCATAAAGCTATCTCTTAAACAGCTGGTAAAGGAACCATCTGTATATCAGCTGGCCTGGAGGCAAACTGGGGAATATGAATGGGAAGTTTGAAAAAGTAAACTATTCTTGGACCATCACTGTCTTTTAATTCACCAAGTTAAAAACCATTAGGATTTCCATGTTAACCCTGGTGTATGGACACTGTGGAATGCCATAAAGGTGAAGAGCCTCCTTCTGAGCAAAATGAGCTTCATTTTCAAAGCAGTGGTTTGAGATTTGCCAATGCAGGAGTGAAATCATCAAACTGAGGTCAGTGATATCATTCAGGACAGTCCCAGACCACAAAGCACAAGCATGACTCACTTCTCAAAGTCTAGGAGTGTCTGAAAGTGCCCAGGCTGCTGTTTGGAGTTTCTTCTAGAGGTGAATTTCAACCGCAGATGTGGAAATGATTGGGGGTCAAATATACAGTGAAATGGATATTCTGGAAAGGGAAGGGAAGAGGGAGGAAAAGAAAAAATAATACTGGCATACTGGAGAGCAGGGCACCAAAGGAAGCCCACAGGATAGGGCAGAGAGCCTCCATGACTTTGAGCTTTGAAGCTGAGTATCCCAGGAAGGCCTGGCTCTCTTACCTGTGTCTGGTACTCTGAGCTAAAATCTTAGTGACAGAAATAAAATGGAAACACAAACTCTTACTTCTCAGCTGTACTTTCCTAAAGTTTGGCTCAGGATATCTAAAGGGGCAGGAGCTAAACTTTTATGGTTTTAGGCTTTTTTAACCTGGGGCATACAAGCTGGCCAATGCTCTTGGTGATTGTACAACAGATTGCGCCACCCCATGTGCCACAAAATCATCTGGTGAGCTGCAGTGCAGTTTGCAGCATCTATCCTGCAGACATCCAAGATGAGAACAGCAGAGGCTGCTAACTATGGCAATAGGTATCTTAGGAATAGCAAAGGAGGTGTAGGCACCATCTGCCTCTTTTTGTGTTAAGTTCAACCCAGTTACTATCAGTTCATCGGGATTGAAAAACTTTATTACACCCAACAACAAAACCAAGGAATTAAAAAACAAAAAAAAAGCGACCAAAAATTATCTCATATTTAATCACTAAAGGTAGAACAAGAACAACCCTGTACAAATATTTCAGTCAAATAAACAGAGGAATTCGGTAGATGCCGAGAAATCTATAGTAAAGAGTCTCATTTAGGAAACTGTAACAGCCCGCACAGTAGGCTTCAGCATTTTCATATGGCATCAGTATTTTCATATGACATCCTAACAACAAAAGCTGATGAAATTTCATATTGTTCACAGTGAAAAGAAAACACTAGGTTTTTTTCCACTGTCTTTGCATTGGTTTAATCTTGCCCCGGTGTATTTTAACTTAAGCCAATTTGGGATGTTAACAGCATACAAATATGCTTTTCCTGTGAGCTGCCTAGGAAGGGTTTTTTGAGCTGAAATTGTGTTAAGCTGATTACTTCTTTTAATTTATCCTTAATAATTGAGCATTTTTAACTGTTGGAATCTTAACAACTGATATAGCTGTTTAGAGAATCAGGGGATGCAAATGAAGACAGGAATTATTTCAATATAAACGTATGAATTCTATGCCATGGTAACAGCAATTTGTCATTAAATTATAGATTCCTCAGGGTTGCTTTTTCCATATTGACAAGATCATTTCATAGGGAGAAGAGGTAAGGGAAAAGAGAGATCTTACTGAATAAACAGAATTGTTATGACGAGCAATTAACAACATATATCCCAGCATGTCACAGTGGGTCTTCTCCTTTCATTTCAGGAAATAGACTGATTATAAAAATGCTTCCCATTTGAGTGCCACAACCCTAATGCAGTTTGCATCAGGCTGCCTTTTCCCTCAGGCTGAAAAATACTGACATTGACAGGAACACTGGATGTGTTGAACCTGCCATCACCAGCCTGAAAAACCTCTGTCCTCACTATTGCTCACACCTTCTAGTGAATGACCTGCTTGTGCAGATGGGGCTATTATAACTCCAGTAAAGAGTCTGCATGGATTCACACTTTTCCATTTCCTCCAAATATACATGTATATATATATGTTGTTTTCTTAATGTAATCTCTTCTCTTTAAAATCCATGCAAACCAAACCAAACCCCAAGACCATTACAGCAAAACCAGCCCAGAAGCTTGCAGAACATCCACTCCACAGGCACTTTAGGTTAATGATCCACAAGGAGTGGAAATAATGTAAAGGTATATTTATATGACTTCATTACCTGCATTTGCAGATAACAACAAAGATGGTATTGACAGAGCTGTGACAAAAGGTGTCTTGGTACATACTAAGTTTTTGTTGTTGTTTTCTTGTATTTTCATTGCTTATAGGAACTGTCGTGTCTTGCAGTCTGAGTATCACTACACAGTTTCTTAATGGAAAACTAAATGGGTCCTTGGGTTGCCTTTTCCAAGGTTCCACTCCTGGTAATAAAGCACTGTCATTTAAACCAAATAGTTAGAGAGTGAAGGTGTTTCTCTTTTAATTACATATGCTGGAGTGAGATACAGTACTGAGCAGTAAATCACAGCTCAGTAGTAGCTTTCTGAAGGAGTTGTGTTTAAACCGAATGTTAGACAGTGTAACCCTGGAGTGCTAATGGTGGCCTGCAGTCTGTATTTGAGTGAAAAATCTGGGTATAGCTACAACTTATACTACTGGAAGGCTTAAACTGGAGTAAAAGGTTTACACAGACTCTATTGTTTGCTATTGCTGAGACTTCTGTCTGCACCAAAGTCCTCCGTTTCAAGCTCAGTTCCAGAAGGCTTTCCTATGAGGAAAAGGCAAAAATTAACCCTCACAATTTTCTCTACTTTCAAACTCCTGGGCTATCTTCCACCCTTGAAATCATGGCTTCTTCATGGCATCTTAAAGAGCTGCATAACATCCATACAAAGAACAGAGTGCTGAAAAAAATTCTAACTCAGAATTTTTCTCATTCTGATTTCTCTTCAAATTTTAAAAACATTTAAGTGGCACAAACCTGGAAGTATTATAGAAAGCAGTCACAGACAGGAGAGCACAACCACTTATTTTTTGGTCTAGAAAAGAAACCCTATGTCCAAAATCAAAACTTTACAAGCCTTCATATTTTATTTGACTTATTATTTCAGCGCACTGAAAGAAAACAGGCTGTCCTCCTGATATTGTGAAGAACATGGTAAAAGGCAATCTCATATGTGGCAACGATCAGTGATGGTTAATACTTTGCACATCAGGATTCTCTGAAACTAAAGGTGCATAAGAGAAAGCAGAAAAATAGGGTGGAATGTGCAATTTTATTTTCTGTCTGCAGTGTTCAAATTCTAGGACTGATACTCAGTGATGGGATGGTACTAAAGGCCTTAAACATCCTATGCAGAAAGGGTATTTTTGAAGTCTATAAGTGACAGCTAAAACAAGTTTTATTTATCTGTTTTTCCTAAGATTATTGTAGAAAAAAAGGCCCCATCTTCAAAAGACATTTATCAAAGACTCATCTATAAAGGTTGTATCTTCAAAAGTCGTATTTGCACATACTAAAGCAGTACCTCTTCCTGCAGTGGGCTCTCTAGTATAAGCAAGTGCTGGCTTGAGATTACAACATATGCACACACACACACACAGCCTGTAAGAGATATTAAATCTGATGTTTCCAAATATTTAGGTAGGAATAAATTAAATTTTAACATTAGGCACTCCTTTCTGGGGCTATCCTAGCCTGGCCTCCCTCACCTTTGAAGTCTCTGCTTACAAAATCTGATCGGGCATTTCCCTGTCACAGTATCTGAAGTCCAACCTTTATCGTAGCACATGGACACCCTCCTCTTGTAACACTCGTGGAAGGTTTGCTTGGTGCTTTTTGTTATTGTTGTTTGGCTTTGGGTTTCTTTATTTGTTTGTTTGCTTTTAAAGACTCCCATCAGCCTGACCTATTCAGGAATCTGGTAAAAGTGCTAGAAAATGCTAGCAGAGCAATCTTGCCCCCACATTTGTTATCTTCATGATACATGTAGTTCTCTGTTATGAACACCTGGGAGATGACTGCCTCCTGCTGTGAGCCAGCCCTGTACCATCCATGGCAGAGCATTAGAGGAAATTACAGAATCACAGCTGGCTACTGGTTAGCAAAACCCAATCTCCTGCTCTAATTTTGAGGAGAAGGGAGGCAGGACAATATGCAGCAACATTTTTTTACAAATTCTTTCAAGGTATACATAGAAAGGAAAATAACATAAATGCTTGCAATGTTTCTGTCTTCCCCGTGCTTTCCAAATGCAGTTTGTCCACATTTTCTGACCAATCATTCCACTAAAACCAGTTTATTAATGGTGGAGGATTTACTGATATGTTTGGAAAGTATACACCTGTCACAGAACAAATTCTCCTCTGTGTTTTACATACAGTGGGTCAATTATTTCGTTTGAAGACTTAAAATTACTTTAGGCAGAAGTGCACAAAGGCACAACTTCAGATCCAGTAGTGGGTTTGCCTCATTTTATAGGTCAACCATCTGGTACTTCAGCCTGACACCTGTTCAAAATGATCAATCTCACTTCTGCTTCAGGTTGTATTTGCTTTGTTATTTCTAGAGAGTGATCTACAAAGTTTCTGGAAGCACTGTTTGGTAGTTGTCTGCTCTAATAGTTTCTAGGTATGTAAATGGGCTGTTTAGTACATAAACTGTTCTCAGGAAGATTCACTGGCTAGAGTTGTAAAAGAAGAGCAGTGAAAGCTATCTGTTATTTAGACAATAAAAATGGCAGATCTTTACTAAGGGATCACTTCTAAAACCTGTTTTCTAAGTATCCCACTCACCCAGAGTAGAGGCCTGTTGGCACTGAAGGTTGTATTTAGTGCTTCAGAAAAGCAAGGAAAGGAAAAGCACAACCCTGTTCCCCTCTATAGATTTATTCATGATGGAGAGAAGCCACTGAAAATGGGGTGTGTTTTTCATAGACTATTTTACATTCAAAACAACAGCCCTGTCTGCACTGGAAAATTCCACAGTATGTGGAGACCTACAGAGAGACTGAACGAAGGGACTTGGAGAAAAAGGTACATGTCTGAACTAGACTGAATAAGAGTAACTATGCTCAGAATAAACCTCACTCAGACATTCTGAAGTTCCTCCAGGAAAGTAAAAACAACAAAAACCAAAAAACCAGATTCTAATTTGCCTGATATTTCTAAAATTAATAGTATTAATTTTAGCAACAAAAACCCTCCCATACTTCTCCACCTGACATTTGCCTCCTTTCAGACATTGTTGTATAAGAAAATCAAGTTTTAGAATGGAGAAGTTGTGTAGTCTTAAACAATCTTTGGTGATGGTCAGTGATGTCAGTGGAAGTTGATTGTGCTCAGCTCCCTACACTAATCCGTGGCTGTGCTGAACAAAATGTGTACACACACTCACACACTCCCAGTTTGACAAAGATACAGGAGCTTCTTTGCCCTGTTCATCAGGTGTTCATAAACTCTTCAGTGCTGGCTCAAGCTGTATTGCTGTGAAATCATAAGCAACCTGAGAAAGGCTTTTATATGAAAAGTGTGTGTGCATTCAGTACTCTGATGCTCTCTATAAAACACATGTAGCACAACACATGCACGTAACACACTCACATAACCACAAACTGTCTATGTGGGAAACATGTTCACTGTGGCTATTCAGAAAACCCATTAGAAACTACAAGGTGGGTACAACTGGATCTAAATCTTTGTTCTTATAATTCAGATGCTAGTAGAGCTGGGAAAATACCCTGAGAGCATTCAGGGAACTAGACTTAAACAGAGCTTCCACTTTGCTTCTAGAATAGCCATGTTATAAAAATTTTACTCTAAGAACCTTTCCAGATGTAGCTAGATAATACTGAACTCTGTTTCCACTAAGAGATTTAGGAATTGTATTAGCTCACATGGAAATAATTTTTTAACTATCTGGGAGTGGTTCCCTTACAGTTCCTGAAGCTGTTCCCCCATGCTCATATCCCCTCCTCTCTGGCTCATTTTAGGAGCTACACCCAGTGTGCAAAATGACCTCTGCACCTAAAGAGGCACAAACTATTTTGTGCATGGAAAGAAAGTAATATGGTCACTGACATGCTAAAAGCACTGTAAGAGTCAAAGCCAAGCTTTGTACAGTTTTTACCTGACAAAAGCCAACAAGATGGACCCGTCTCCATAGTGCTCTGATGACATACAATGACTTCAGCTATACAGGGTCCTCGAACATTATGACCAATGCAGTGTCCCATATGATGATGTAAGAAACTGAGAAGCTTGGAAAAACTGGACTTGTATTTTCTTGAAGTCTGTAAACTTGAAAGGTCCTCTTCATATAGTCTGAAGGTCAGAAAAACAGGGTTATATAAAAATCAGTGATGGTGGAAGAAAATAAAATTGTATTTAGACATAACAGCAAAGATTCAGTGCTGTATACTGAACCATCAGGATGTCTTTTCAATTGAACTTCCTCTCTTGTCTCTTACCAGATTCTTTGGCCTACTCACATAATTTTTTTCCTACAATCTATCTGGGTATATTTCTGAGGTATTAGACTCCAAAATATCACAGTAGTCAGGATAGTTTATAAAGAGCAAGATACAGGCATGCAAGATGGGGAAAGGAGAGGCTGAGGAAGGAAACTCAAGTGGAAGACAGCAGCTGGATGACAATCCCAATGCTGCAGAAAAAAAGAAGTGAGTAAGGCAATCAGCTAGAGAGATTGATTATCTGCAGTATAATAAATACACAGAATTATTGTTGAAGTAAAAGACTACTCAGGTATATAATACTGGTTGGTCAGAAGAACAGACCAAAGGAAAAAGCACAAGGAAGAAAATGGGACCACACTGTCTCTTCAAGGCAGCTTTCTCTGTTCTCTGCTTAGAATCTGGCTCATTACATGAAGCCAAATACCTCAAGGAACCACATCCACTTACCTTAGGATCTCCCTTCTCTCTGCTTTCCACCACTACAGTGGAATCAGGTTTTCTGCACTGATACTTCGTGCAATGTCTTTATGAGGTCCATCACTCTGTGGACATGGTCTCCCACACTTGTAAGTCACTATACAAACAAACCCACCACGAAATGTAGGACATGCAGCAGAGAGTGCCTACACAGACTCTGTACTTGCCTTGTGTTATCTAAAGGCACTATGACCAACAGTAAGCTGCAGCCATAGCACCAGTTTACAGGTGTTTCTCCAGCTTAGATTCCCTCAAACAAGCTTCTGTATGCAAAACTGACATAAAGGAATGGAATTATTCTTCCTATGTAAGCACCTCTTGTAACTACTGTTACATATTTAGGAGTAAGACACCCGTTCTTTCAGAATGAATGAACAGATAGAAATATTCAGCCTGGTTATGTTATAAATAATTTAATCTCTCTTTCAAACTGCATTAAATCTGCCCACTGCAAAGCCTCTACTCAGAATTTAAATTGTCAAATTAGTTTATTGATTAACTTAATTTTCTGCTGAATACAGTCTCTGCATTTTAAAATGAGGCTTCATTATTTCTGTATTTTTGTTGTTTATCGTTCACCAGGAAACTGACCCCAGAAATTTCTTTATTCTGTATTAATAGATAGCATTAATGGCTGTTTTACTCACAATCTTCAGAATGCAAATAGAGGAGCTGACATGGTGTTTTAATTGAATTTTACATGCCAGTTTGGAGTCACTTCCATTTAAATATGACTTAAATGTGGGTGACAGTTTGAATATCACCACGCTGTAAGTCAAGAAGACAAACCAGTCAACCAAAGCTCTGCTAACTATATGGATTTCCCATCTTGCTAATGTAATTCCCTCCAGTTTACGTGTCTCGTAAGCAGCATTTTTGGAAGTAAACAACTGCAGGAAGAAAACGCCAGAGTCAAAGAAGGCTTAGCTTATTTCTATTGAAGAAGTTGGCCATGTGAGATCTGGGGCCACGCTCTGGGGAGAGGAGAGCTGGCAGGAACAAGACCTTTGTTACGTCTGGACCCACTGGTTATTTCCCTGTGAGATGCTAAAGCATTCTTAGCTCCTAATTAAATAAATACGAGCTAGTGTGCTCTGCTGCCCTGAAACTGTCCAAGCCAAAGACAAGGTGTATGGAGCATGACATATACACCACAGTCCCCCCAAAAAAAGGGGAGCCTGTGCTTCTCCTCATCAGTCTGGTTTGATTCAAACAGCAATCATATGCAATCTGTTGAAAAAAACAGACAACTCTTATTATCACACACCAGGGAATCAGCTGCCCTTTCAGAGCTACATGCACTGGAACAATCTCCACCGTAAGTCTCTCTTTTTACCCTCTTTCCCTCCTTTTATTTTCGAAAACTTAATTTTTACTATTTACTTTAGTGTATGAAACAGCTGCTTCATAGTAAGACAAACTTGCCAACTCTGAGGCATCGAAGCCTGACCAAGTTTTGCAAGGTATGATTTATAGTTCCATTTTTCTTGTGCAGTATGTGGAAAAGCCAAGAGTAAACAATCCTTTCAGATATCAGGAATCCAACAGTCTTGTATCCTAGGATAGCCAGTGTGAGGACACTGGTCTAAATATATTTTTGTTAGATTTTGGCAATACTGTTTTTCACCAGGCTTCATGTAAACCAGTAGAGTTTATAGAGATATTCCCAATTCATTTAAGTCGCCCATATCATATAATTTGCCTATAGAATAGACAGTACACAAAAGTTAGGGAATGCCACCAGTGCAACAAATGCAAAATATTTTTTAAAGAGAAACCCATTTATTTTTAAAATAAATCCTAGAAACAGAAACTCCCATATACACCTGATTTTAGAAACAGGGGGACACATAATTATTTGGAGTAGAATTACATAGCCACACGGCTTGGATTTTATTAGCTGGCTAGATTTTATTTAAAAGAGAAAAAAAAGGTTGGATTTTATAAAAGCACTACCTTGTTGTTGTTGTTGTTTTTATTTGTTTGTTGCTTGGGGTTTTGGATTTTTAGTTTTTTGTGTGGACAGAAGCATCACAAAACAATTCCAGCTAATTTGGGCCAAAAATATTGAATACATATTGTATTCTATTTCCACGTACCAGAAAATAGGTTTATTTTAAAACCAAATTAACTAGAAAAAATTCAGTACCTCCAGTACAAAAATACATATCAGAGACCCAGGATCTGAAGTCTGAAGCAGTGCTACTGAGATATTTATTTCACAAAGGGCTGTACATCGCAGGAGTCACTCTCAGCCTTCACCAGTGCCAGACAACACTGATGTCAGTGGCTCATCACTGCCAGTCTCCTTGCTGAAATGTGACCCTCCTTGAGACAATAAAGTGAAAGCAAAGCTCACGGTGAAAATGAAAACAGATTTACTGAGCTGAACACCCTCCTGCAAGTACCTGAGCACATACAGGACAAAGAATTCTCCTGTGTCTGTGGTGCCAAGGGTGTCCACAGCTCTGCTGAACTCACCGAGAAGTGCAGCATGTTGCTATGTGGGACACACAAGCAAAGTTATTCTCTCCAGATTCCCAATCAGTTCAGTGGGAAATAATTTCTTAAAGCTCAGGGTGTTGGGACTGATTTTAATGCCCTGTTTTATTGAATTTTGAAAGGTTATATGCAGTCCTCACCTTTTTACCGGGATGCATGTGGAGCTCTTGAAAAGCAATATGATTTTGCAATGTGGATGGAAGGAGGTTCTATGCCACTGGAACAAAAAACCTTCATGTCGATCTTTTGTAAGTAGAGATTCCAAAAGTAAATCTGTATCGCCAAAAACAAGAAAAGGGATAACACTTGGAAGTCAGATATTTGGATGTGAATTAAGAGCGAGGAAAAGAGTACCAGTTGCTGGAGAGAGTGAGCACAGATTCATGGGAAGAAAAGTGTAAAGTCGGTGTGTCTGTGTGGATGTTTGTAAATATTCTGTCATCTCAATTAAAAAAAAATTTTAAAAAATGTTATCAGCTTTTAGAAGATAGGCCTCTGTCTCTAGAGCAACAAAGGAAAAACCTGGAAGGACCAAGCTGCATCAGACAGAGCAGCTACACAGACCTCCACCTGTGTGGAGACTAAAGCCAGCTTTTTTTTTTCTGATTTCCAAGTTACACATTCAGGGCTAGACAATATCAAATTAGAATAAGCACTCGTGTAAACCAAGCACATTACAAGGCATGATAACTTTAAAAAATACCCTTTTCTCGACAATGAAAATCTACTTCTACAGTTAAAATTAATTTTCTTAGTAACTGAGGTTTCATGATGAGATAGAAACAGTAGGGTGGGGTGGAAATGTAAGATCTGGTCACTAGGGGAATTTTGCTTTTAGGTCTTGCTTTTGACTGTTCATTAATAGGGTTTTATACCTTTCTCTGCCAAACATTTAGCAGGGAAGCTGGCACAGCTACAGTCAACACAGTCTCTCCATCTGAACCTGCAAGACGCACCTGATGATAAAATATATGAAAAACCTGTGTGCAAGACATGAGGTACTTGATAGGAAATAAAAGACTCTCTCACTTCTCACTACACACACACACACACACGCTTAGGGTAATATTTGTGACAATAATCAGACTTTATTTAAGTCAAATTTGTTTAAGACAATTTCTTGGTCAAAAAAAGGTTCATTTCTATGGGAAAGATGGGTAGAGCATGCAAAAAAATAAATGAGAGAAAAAAAAAAAATTAGTTAATTAAAAAAGAAAACTAGTAAAGACCAGGATCAGGAAGCAGCAGTTTGTATCAACCTATTAAACTGATGGATAACAAGCTCCAGAGGGAGGAATTAAACTAGTTGAATAAGCCTTCAGCTCTCAGAAGAGAATTAAAAAGCATAATGTCTCATGTTGGGAAGATTGAACCTTTCTTTTGGTTTAGACAAAATAAAATTTATAGCTTTGTTTGGCAGCCATGAGTATTTTTTTAAAGACTAAAATAAACATTTAGATTCCATTTTAACAGTTCTCATAAAAGCAAACTCTGTGTTTCAGCTGATGGGAATATTTGAAGAAATAATAGTGCCCTTCAACCTACAGGTACACAGACAAACATACAACTGCAAGATCAGCAGTTGCCCATTTTTCTCAGACTTCTGTAACCACAGTCATTGAAACTGCCCCACAGAACCACATAATCAAAAACTCTTTAAAAACCCACAGACCCCAGACAACCAAGAAAAACAAAACTGCTCTAGAGAAAGATACAGCCAGAGAGTGCAAATTTTCCCCCATTATAAGGTGGTCTAAGTGTACAAAATGTCCCAAATGCAGCCTGTGTGAACACAATTAACAAATATGTCAATGTTAGATCTCCTTAGGACATGACAGGAGGCAGTAGTGGCAGTAAACAAATGTTCTTGATTCAAGGCCCCTTTTAGCAGAACACTGTGAAGCTGACTTGGTGCAAATGAGAAGGCCAGTGAAATCAGACACACTTTGCTCCTCCTGAGCCAAATCACTGCTGAGAATTCATCAACAATCCATAATATGTTAAGAATGATGGAAGTGATTCTATACCGTCTGTGATGTACAGGTGTCTTTAATTATATTTTCCAAGCATGAGAAACAGCAGTCATTGGCAGAAAAAAAAAGTCAGAAAAGGAAAGATCAGAACACAAGAACAACTGAAGTTTGGCAACAAAGAACTCCAGTGTTCCCGAAGAAAGAGGCACATTTCTTCATAGTCAGTACTGCCTGGAGAAGTATCTCCTCTTCCATTTAGAGTAGGGTGGGTGAAAGGGTGAATGCCCTTTTGCACAAGCTTTTCCAGATGCTCCTGATTATCCCCCCAGATGTGAGGAATTCATCTGTCTGATGTGGATAAGAATGAAAATCAGGAGGTTCTGTAAAAATCTCACTGAACCCTGCCACTGAATGTACAGATTTGTGCTTAAGCTTATCATCTGTAAAGAAAAGATTTTGGTATTTACTTTTTATTAAGTATCTCAATAGCAAATAATAAACAAGATGCTATTAATAAACAAACACTGTTTACATTTTCCTGAAGTAAACCCCAAAATTTAAAAATGCAGTTTACAGAAGGACCAAACATTTTTTGGTGATAAGGTAAAGAAGATTTTTCTATCAGCAACTTGAATGTGTTCCAGCTACAGAAATCAATAGCTTTAGAGGTCAACAATGCAGAGGTGCATAGGCTGAATCCTGAAGTGAAGAGGCAGCTAATGCTGGAAAAATGCCAAAGCTACATTGAAATTACTGGTGGCACCCTGACCTGACACAGCAAACAGAAGAGGGTATGTTGGTTAAGCTTTCAGTGAAATTGTCTGCAGTACTGGAAAAATGCAGAGCACTAGCAGGAAAAGGAATATATTATTAGCCCTTTCAGTCAAAATGGGTTCTGTCAGGGCAACGGAACTGCTACAGTTAGAAAAAAGAAGTATTGCTTTCCCTGGCTCATACCATCTATGAGCAGGAGAACCCAGACATACTAGGTAAGTAGGTAAGAATTTTTAGCTACAAAACTTACTGGAAAACACTTGAGTCAACGAGCAGACAGTCTATCATCATTTGAAAGAGTGCGTTTATTCAGGAAAATGAAAAAACTGAAGGACCATGACAAGATGGACAGATGAAAATGGAGGATGGAAGCAACAGAAATCAGCAGAATTAGAGGGAGGAACAAGTCCTTGTTTTGTTGTGGGACCCGTTGACTAAGCAGATAGCAAGGTGTGTCAGTGACTGTGTGGAACTGTTTTACAGTGCTCTGCAGAAGGGACAATGCTATCCTCCCCATTTTGGACCAACTCTCTTGCTAGAAGGTTCTTTCAGGAGTCTAATTCTTGAGGCCATTTACAGTGTCAAAGCAACTATCCCTGTGGGATGGTAGTACCAAGCTGTTTAATTCTAGACAGGTCCCTTACTTCCACTGAGAACATGGAGAAGGACAGTGCCACAGCCCTTTTCCCATGTCACGACAAAACACTTGCACCTATGTGCTGTGGCTTTCCTGAACAACCAGCGGGACCCCAGCTCTGGTCAGAAAGCCCAACCTAGCACATTCACATGGGAACTGTGGAGCATACAGTTCCTTACCCAAAAGTTGCCCAAGAACAAGGGGAAGGACTTAGCTGCTGTAAGCAAAGAGCAATTCATGCTCTTTCTCTTAGCCACCACCTCTGCAGTTCCTCATGAGACCTACCTGGGGAACGTGAATTGTCTCCTTTCAGCAGGGACCTCCCCCAAGGTCACCTCGCTCCAGCTGACCCCAGCCAGATGGAGCAGCAAGATGGCATGATCCAATTAAATAAAAAGTGATGGGAGGGAAGGGTTTAGTAAAAATTTCTTCACGGAAAGGGTTGTGAAGCACTGGACCAGGCTGCCCAGGGATGTGGTTGAGTCACCATCGCTGTAGGTATTTAAAAGCTGTGTAGATGTGGTGCTCAGGGACAAGGTTTAGTAGTGAACTTGGAAGTGCTGGATTAACAGTTGGACTTGATCACCTTAAAGATCTTTTCAAACCTAGTCCATTCTATGATTTGCAGGATAAGCAGCACCCACAACATGCAATTATCAGATCATGATCAAATATTTTTGGATTTATCTTACTAGAGAAAAATTTAATCAACCTTAATTTTCATTAGGTACATACCAATATAACTCTTCCTTGCCTTCAGTTTTCCATTTTCAGCCAGCACTTAATGAATTCCTCTTCCCAACACATCCTCCCTGTCCTGACCCCTCTCTTTTCCCACTCCTCCTCACCTCCCCCCTAAGAAAAATATACCTTTCAAAAAAATATATGGTGCTAATGCTTGAAATTTTCTTCCTGGTTCCCCCCACTAATGTGCATGATAACTCCCTCAGAGTGCAGCACCTTTCAGAATCTGACATTAACCTCCACCAAACCACAGTACAATAATTTGGTATTTATTTAATTGCTAAAGATACACATTTTTTCCTACATAATATGACAAAAAGTTTGCTCTGCTAATAAAAGAGACTGAACATTGTTACTGAGCAAGCAAAGGCTTATTTTCTGACTCTAAAACTCAATATAACTACACAGAGAGGTTAATATCAGATTCCTAAGTAACATAGCTCTGCTAATGTCAATTATTTTTTGCAAACACAGTATGACTTCTGATTAATGAATCAAATCTGTTCAACCTGCACCAGTGCACAAGCGCATCGTACTTTATATGACCTTGAGGTGATTGACTGTATGTTCCTTTCCCCAAAGGGTATTTTGTGGTATTTTACTTTCTTGTTCAACCTTTTCATATCCATGGACTGCAGAGTCAGTTGAAACAGTAAGCACACAGATGGCTTTTAGCTCATGCATCAGGACTCAGACTTTACAAAAAAAACCCAATTCCTGAAGCAAAAGACCTATATGTCAAAGAAGAAAATAATGTA
The DNA here is from genome assembly GCA_013397795.1 of Orthonyx spaldingii. Classification (NCBI taxonomy): domain Eukaryota; kingdom Metazoa; phylum Chordata; class Aves; order Passeriformes; family Orthonychidae; genus Orthonyx; species Orthonyx spaldingii. Next base: position 844,483 of record VZTJ01000403.1, read on the forward strand.
GCCTCCAGACTAAGATGCAAAGTGGAAGGCAACATGGCACAGACAACACCTGTTTGTCCTCCTGAAGCCTTCAAACTCTCTGGTTATCTCCTCCGATCCTATTCTTGCTTTCCCTAGGGAAGTCAGTGCTTCATGTGTATTAAATTAATCACAGAGCTTTTACTGCACAAATGGGCCTTGCTGCTAAAGTGCCTCCAGCAATAGTTTGAGGTAGGTGGCTGCATCCTGGCAACATTTTCAGAATTACCCTACTGGGTAGGAAAAGGGCAACATCCACTCATTTTTCAGAGGCTGTCAGGAGACTATAGCACAATGCTACAGAAATTATCTTACACATATAGGACATCAGATATAGAAGCTAAGCTTTTACTGGGGACATTAACATTCTCTACACCAAGCTTCTATCAAGTCAATGTCACAAAGAGGTAAAAGAGGCCCTTGATTTGATTTCTTCCAGAAAAGTCCAAGTCTAAAAGCCTTAAAAAACCAGATTATTCTTTTCTTACCAAGAAGTCATATTTAATTTGGAGAAAAGAAGCTCTTGTATGACAGAGTTTACTTGGCATGAAGTTTTTAAAATAAGCTGAGTGCCATACCACCCATCTTCTAATCATGGCTACCTGAATAGAAAAATATATTCTGAGTCTGACTTCCTGTAGAAGACCCAGGGCTGACAATATTGCCTGGCACTTTTCAAATGCATGTAACCTTACTGAACTTTTGCATGTTTCATAAAACTGAATTTATTTGAGTGGTTCAGCCAAAACTGTTCAGCAATCTTTGGAAAAATGCTAAGGAAAACCACTCCAGCTTTGCTGCATTCCCTTCTGGGAGAAGGGGCTGAGCTCTCACACTGGTATGGCACAGCCAGTGCAGTGCCTGACAAATATAATTCAGCAATACAAATTTAACTCAGTTCAGAAGTGGGCCCAAGATCATATTTTCATTTGATTAGCCAAGATATATGGATTTTGTGCTTGCTACAGGAAGACAGACAATGACTTGATCTGATAGTAAGATAAGTGGTCAAAATCGTAATCCCTCAACATTTTGGAAGGGATTTGAAATGCTAGTGTGAGTTCATATGGTGTCAGCACTCTGCATTACGTGGCTGAGGCATTTTTGATCTAGAGTCTGTGAAATCCGACTTGCTGCCAAAACACAGACCCATACTGAACCCCTACTGCTATTGCTCTTAGACATATCTTATCTATTTCTGGCTTGGAAAGCTGGGAAAGGAAGGCCTAGGGAGCTTTTGTTCAAACTTTGCTGTCCATCAGCCTGTTCTTTTTCTGGGTGCCCTTACACCCAAGCAATTGAGCCAGAGAACTGAGCTGTGCAGTTCCTCTCAAACCTCAAGAGCTCCTTGCTAAACTGAAACTATGTTTGATAAGAATTTCATTCAGAGGGAAAAGTAAATGTGCACATTCACCATGTAAGGTGCCCAGAAGAAGTGCCTCAGTTTCCTTCCACACAATCGCAGGCAAAAACATTTTCTAGAGCACAGGGTGAATTCACCCACAGGTGAATTTGGCTGAGAGACTTCAAAGATGAACATGGCTCAGTTTGCTGTTCTATCCTCTCCTCCCCAGGCCCCAATACATTGCCAGCTGGACTCAGAACACTACAGTGATATTTTCTTGGCAAGGCTTTTTATAACATGTTTAAGAAAACTAATTATTAGAAATACAGCCCACCTGCTGCATATGTTCTTCTCCACTCCAAAATGAGTTATCAGACAGAAGGGAAATAACAGTAGGATCAACTACTGACTTGCAGGTTAAGAAGAGCCTCATCAAAACCAAGGTAAATAACACTATCATGGATAATTATATTAATTTAGTGCACCCCAGTAAAAATTACAAGAGCAGGTGAGCTGTAATCTTCCTAAAAATTTGTTTCCAATTGAAATAAAAGCATTAGACTTCTGAATGGCAGTTTAAAATAAAGGCAATAATTTGTTTCCAGCTGGTACAGTCATTTAATAAAATGCCTGTTGTGCCTCCAGGAAAAATATTCCTCTTTCCTTGGCAACAAACATGGTTACCCTGGTTTTGGACCACCGGTTAAGTCCATCCACAAAGAGTTCTCACTCTAAGTACATGACATTGAAAAATAATTATTTACCATATGGAATATAAGAAATTTTTTTTAAAGCATCCCAGAATGTGCAAATGATTTGGGGAAAACGTAAAAAAAGTCTAGCAGAAGGTTGAAATCACTTCACTATTATAATTATTCACCTAATGTTTTAATAATAAGAAAAAAAAGCAGTCTTGCTCTCCTTTCAACCAAATCTAAACTCATACTTTGTAGGTGTTAAAATTAGCACTTTCAAGCTGCAAGGAGGTAAGGAGAAGAGACAGCTTCCAAACAGCAATAGCCTGGATGCAATACTACCTGGAGCTGTAGTTAATTATCGTGCTGATGTTAATTGGCCTTGTTTGTCAACAGCCAAAGAAGAATGAGGAGCTAGATGCTGCAGAAGGGTTAACATAGCACTGTTTTAAGACTGCTTCCTTTAAAGATATAATTTACTTAATGTATAATAACTATTTCTCTTCTCCAGGCTCCAGAGCAAATATTTGAGTAATAAAAACAATAGTGATTATACTGTTCCTTTTTTTTCCTAAAGTACAAATAACTGAAGAGATAGGAATAAAGCTGTCTATGGCAGAACTGTCCCAGTGGTACAGTACATTTTTCAACATTTTGATGAAACAGTTTGTTTCAGCAAAATAGCTGCATGTTTATGAAACAAGGTTATTTAGCACCTTAAGCCTGGAGCTGACATGTATTGTTTCCAAGCAGCAATTTGAATGGTATAAAGAACACACTTTATTTTCCTGTTGCATATGTACTACTTGTAAAAGTGAAAAATAAGATAAGGAGAGATACGTCTGATGGCATTTCTTAGAAATTCAGTCACCAGCAGCTTCATAATAGCCAGCGTGCAGTGAGGTGATTGTGGCTCAAGCACACATGCCTAACAAAGGGAACACACACGTACAAGGAGGATGGGAATAGTTGTAGGTACTGCAATTCAGCGAGAGAAGTAGCTCATGTGGGTAAACAAGGTCAAGTGCAAGGTCCTGCATCTGGGTTGGGGCAATCCCAAGCGTAAATCAGCCTTGGTGGAGAATGGATTGAGAGCATTCCTGAGGAGAAGGACTTGGGGTTGCTGGTGGGTGAGAGGCTGGACATGAGCCAGCAATGTGCACTCACAGTCCAGAAAGTCAGTTGTATCCTGGGCTGCATCAGAAGCAGCCTGGCCAGCAGGGTGAGGGAGCGGATTCTCCCCCATTACTCCACTCTGGTGAGACCCACCTACAGTGCTGCATTCAGCTCTGGGGTCCCAGCACAGGAAGAACATGGACCTGTTGGAGTAGGTCCAGGAGGACCACAAAAATGATCAGATGGATGGAGCACCTCAGCCTGGAAAAGAGAAGATTTTGAGGAGACCTTTTTGCAGCCTTTCAATACTTAAAGCAAACTTAAAAGAAAGATGGGAACAAATTTTTTTAAGTGGAGTTTGTTACACTAGGTCAAAGATGAATGGTTTTAAATTACAAAAGGGTAGATTTAGAGTGATGTAAGTAAAAAAAAAATTACTAATAGGTGATTAAACACTGTAACAGGTTTCTTATAGAAGTTGCGGATGCCCCATGCCTGGAAATGTTCAAGGACAGAACTCTGAGTAACCTGACGTAGCTGAAGATGTCCCTGCTCATTGCAGGGGGTTGGACTAGATGAAACAACCCAAATGAATTCTGTGAAGAAATTCGTAGTCCTCAGCAAAAGCATTCATCTCTCCTTTAGAAGGTATGTAGCAGCAATGTAAAGAGTGGTGGGAAATAGTTCAGAAAATTTTGTTGAGTTTTGTTGAGCACTGTAAAGTGGCAGGTATACAACAACACAAAGACGTACTCAAACCCCAGATATTTATTACTGACTATAACTTTACTGGGAAAAAAACAATGTCCTGCTCCCTGTCAACAGAAAAGCTTTTGATTAAATATCTGGTCTGACTTTTCATGCTCCTAGCAGTCTGACACAGTAACAACTTATAAATTTACATACATTTCCCAAAATGAGCAACACCTAGGCTGTCTGCTAGCCCCCTTGTGTGTTGGTATTGCAGAAAGAAAAGGTCCCCAGGCTGTTCCAAGTCAAGACTCACTGGAGAAAGCTAATGGTGCTTTGACCCATGCAGTGCTCAACCCCTCAGGTGGTTGCACTGGGGCTGCCCTTGCTGCCTTCTTAAAGGACAATTACAGAAACACAGAAGGGACCTGCCTGAGGTAGCCTGCATGTCTTGTAGCTCTTTCACACTGAGAACAGTGGTACCCAGGCTAGCTGGACCTGTGGCCCCTTGGAGCTCCAGGTATATCTGTCTAGCCAAGACACTCACGGGAGGCTACTTGTGCTGTTGTGCTTCAGCACTGAACACAATTTGGAGTATAGAGTTTCCTCAAAGCCTGGGCAAGCTCCCTGCGATCTCAGATGAAAAGATATTTTCCATAGCATAACCTTCCCCCGCCAATCTCTCACACTCCTTTTCAAAATGAACTTGTCACAGGCCTATGCCACTTACTTTCTTGCCCTTTAACAAGGATCCATACACATGCCATCTTTTCCTATATTATTCAAATCCAATCATCCATAAAGTGAATAGTATGAAGAAATTCCAACAGATATATCATGGAGTAACCTTTAAGATAGAAAGGTCAGTAAGAAAAATCACACCCACAGTTCTGCTTATTGCCAGTGACTTTGTGATCAGAAAGCACCTTTAGAGTAGAACTGGCCAAATGGGAAGTAACACTTTAGGCACAAATAAAGTATCCCATAGGAAAGTAGTCATTTTGTCTAAATACAAAGGAAATTACATAAAAATGGATATTCTTATAGAGGTAGAGATATTTCCTTTTGATACTCAAGCTCTTTAGTATAGGTGACATTATGACTATGGGGGAATCACAACTAGTTGTACTTCTTTCCTGGGTCATTCTTTCCCAGGGAGCTCCAAATCTTAATGGACAAGAAATATAAATAGGGGTATAACAACCAAACATAGGACTAGATTATAATACTTTCACTCACATTAAAGAATAATTTCTTATACAAATAATCCTGCTGATGTCAGGATTACTGATGAAATGAAGGACCTTATTTGCCAAAAGAAAGATGATGGTCTGGCTTAATTGAATTCATCATAGGAAAGGCAAATATCCCATGCAACCTGTGATTTGAATATATTTGATGGCCTTACTTGTTTCAGTTTTATCATAACCCCTAAAAATTCCACTCTGTATTTACTTTGGCCAGCTTCAGGCAAAAGTCTGAGGTTTCATCCCTTCCTAATCTTTCACAAAGTGATGAGGTTCAGCTGCTCAGATTTGTTTTCCAGAGTTTTGGTAGTCCTCCCTCTACAAAGTCTCTTCTGAATGTGATTGAGGAGAAATAATTGGAATTAAATAACTTCAGGGAAACAATTTTTTCTGGATAGCTACAACTCATGATCATCTTTAAAGAAGGCACAATTAAAAAACACAGTCACTTTGTGAGAGAGTAATAGTGAAATTTAGCATTTCAAGTAACTTTGCAGAGATTCTGGCATCCACGATGTTTCTAATTCATCATAGGTTTAGAGTTGCTCTATGGCTATAATCATCTACAGGTTTGTATGTTCTATCTTTGATAGGGTTTTCTAGTCCAAGCCAGTGGCCCTTCTGCAGAACAACTACTCTCTTCCAGCAGCTTTCTTCTCTCACACTTGTATGGACTTGATGCTCACAACAGCACCAGACTTACAGTTCTTGAAACCAAACCTCCCTCTTCATATGCCAAACAGACACAGCTCCAGCCTGCTCCTTGCCTGGCCTGGAGGCACATGAAACTCCTAGCAGCCATAATCTCACTCTTTAAAGCATTCTTTATGCTTGCACACGGGAGAGAGAAACACGAGCAAGTGGTGAGGCCACTGTGACAACTCAAATCATTGCCTCTGCTGCTGAGTTACCAACCAATTTCTAGATGAGTGCTTCATGGTAAGGACTTTTGTTCAGTGGGAAGTGGGTGTCAGCTGTCTGTTTCACAGGAGTCGGTGGCTCTAACATGGCGAGCAAGCTACTGTAGCTGACATCCATCAAATTCAAACCTGGAACATAGAGAGCCTTTCACATCTAAATTGCTTTTCCTCTGTTGGCCATGATTTACTACAATCAACACTCTTTTAGGGTCAGACTACAGCTTTGCTGACATCAGGGTGAAAGGAGCAGACATTTCACCTTCAGTTCTCAGAATCACTGAATTACAGAATATTCAGGTTTGGAGGGGACCTCCCAGGATCAGCAGGCCCAGTCCCCTGCTCAGAAAAGGGTCAGGTTTGAAGTCAGAGCTTGGTCAGCATAAAATTTTGGCTGTACTAGAAGGAGAAAAATTGATTGCTTTGTCTTCCTGGAAGAGGCTTCCACATTAAGGCATTAACCTTTTATAATTTTATACATACATACATACATATATATATAAAAGTGTATTCTCAGTTTCTACTCTTAGGTATAGAGAACCTTTTATGCCAAAACCACTCATCTTCTCATTGCAATACAGCCACCTGAAACAAAATTGCTACAGTCTGTTTTTTGCACACTCTCCTGCCCCCAGCACTCCTTCAGAAGTTGCTTTTTGCCTTCAGCCCTCAGCAACAAGAGATTCTGCCTCTCTGCCAGCCCGTGGCTGACTTCCTTTTCTGCTCAGCTTCTGCCCTTCTTCCCCCTGGGTGCAGCCACATCACCACAGAGCCTGAACTAACAGCAGATTTATTAGGCTGGCCTCTGCTCTGCTCCAAATTCCACTTTTAATATTCGTGAGTCTCATTAGCGAGCACACGTGGCCAGCTGAGAAGCAAAGGAAATGCAGCAATCACTCAGGGCTCCCATTAACAGACATTTTAAAATTTTGCTTTAAGTATAGACATGAGGGGGAGACTAAGGCATTTTATCTGTTCCTAAAGAAGTCAGTGGCAAAATTTGCCAACTCTAATCTATGCAGCATACAGGTCTCTTATCTGCTGCAAAATGCAAGATAAAACAAACAGCCCCCAGCAGAAACGCTGTGAAGAAACCCTGCAGTCAAATGTGTCATGAGAAATACAGCAAGGAAAGGTTTTCCCCACATGAGGGGAAGGACAGAAGTGTAGAAAACAGAGGTTACACTTCCTTTTTTGGGAATGGTTCACTGTGGTTTTAAAGGACAAAAAATGTGGTGTGTCAGCCACTGGCAGAGGAAAATGGTAAGTTATACTATTTTCAGCGATATTTCTAAACCTTTATTTAGTTTGGCTTCTTCCCCAATCAGGTTACTCCTTAACGTCCCATCCTCAGCAATGCTACTCCCTCCTCCTTCACTGCTAGGCAGCAAAGCACTTAAAGCAGAAGACGTCCTTGGGGGGAGGAGGGTAACACGCCAGAAACAAGGGCTCGTTTAAAAGATACCCAAAGCTCAGGTTGATTTCTACTTTCCACGTGTGCTTGAGGAATCTCTTCTGAGAGCAGGGCTGCCTGTACTTAGAACACAAAATGCTGGGGTTTTCTCATAAGGGTGGCAAGGTGATGCCATATTTACTCTAACTGAATTTTGAATACTGATTCCACATACACTGTCCCTAAATATCCCAGAAATTAGCGTCTCCGAATTCTTGTATTCACAAGCTTGGAAAGGATATTTTTTGGAAAATACTATTGCTTGTACCACACACACAAAATTTACTGTCCTTGGAAATTACAGTCAATTTCAGCCTCAAGGCTAAACAAACCAACCTCTTTGTAGGAAAGTAAATGGGAAAAATGCAACATAAAAATATTACAGAAAATCAGCATTCTCTTGTGCTCTTCCCTGTCAGACACACTCTTCTCTGGCTTTAACCATGTGCTTAGGCTTTGATGACACGAAAGGGAAGAATTCCTGCTGCTTCTTCTCGCATGTCAATAGCATTAGTAACATCACTGTCTCATCACTGTCTGTAATCTTGTCTTGCTGATGAGACCAGATGCCAATTTTATACAAGCACTCAGTTAACAGTTTATATACCACAAAGCCCATAGGTTTGAATGAAATATGCACACACATTCTCTATAAATTATCTGCTTTTATGACTGTGTTGGAGCTATCTATATCTCACAAGCAAAGAAAACAATATTAGAAATTAGCCATGTGTAAACACAGTGGAACCCACCATAGGACTTCAACATTAAAAATGCTCCTATTACCACATTCAATTCCTGGCGTGCAGCTTTCTTCTGGAGGTCTTCTCCTCTCTAACTTACATGACCTGCTTCAGGTCTTAGCTTTGAAGACAAGCCTCCACCCCTCCAGCACTAAACCTAAACCTCAGAGTGCTGGGCACTTGGGGGTGACTACACCTCCACTGTTCCTATGGGAACCTGCTCTGAGAGTTTTAGTGATGCTGAAGAGAGAGTTTGGTTCTGCACAGCAGGTTTGACTCTTCCAGTAGAAGACCAGCACCTAAAGCAGGGGTCCCACTTCCCCAGCCTCATATTCCAATTTCCTGCTCCTGTGGCTGAAAAAAACTTCTGAAGACACAAAGACCTTCAAATATTGAGACCCTTCCTGCTAGTGTAACTCCCTGCTTACTTCAGAAGCAGAGGAATACAGCCAGGGAATAGCCTTTTCGAAGGCTCTAAACCTTTAGACTAGTTTAACATTACCCATTAAGTGCACTCTCAACCCCTGGTGGACTCACTTCTTTTCCCTCAGTCAGGGTCTCTAGCCCAGACCAGAACTGTTATGCTTGATTTTTTCTGCAGTGTAATTCTATGGTGTAAAATAGGTAATAAATTTATTCTTCATATTTAGGCAGAAGAAAAGACAATTAATAAAAGGAAGGGTGGACAACAAACTTACTTGGATGCTTACTGCTCTCAGTGCCTGTGAACTTGTCCACTTTGCTCATTCCCTTTATCTGCTCAGTTCTGTATCTATTCTCAGTTTGGAGGCTTTGTACATTGACCATTTGTTCCAATCTCTTCTTATTCTGTTGCTTGCCACTTTATTTATCCTAAGCTTCTCCCATGTCATTCTTCTTGCTAGAACTGTTCCCTCAGCTGCTTCTTCAGAGTACTCTGGTGGCTTCCAGGAGACACAATGCCATCTGCCTGCAGTGACAAAGATGTGAAGGGGCCTTCATTGCTCCATCAATAAACCTCAGGAGTGTTCCACACCTTGTGGTACCTCCACCAAAGTTCCACGTAACTGGTATTCCAGACAACTCACATTTGAGACTGCATCCCACAGAGTCTACTGTGAGTCAGCTCTGTGTGGTGAATGCTGGAAACAGGGTAAGGCCTGCACTCTCACAACCATGGAGTGTGCACAGGACTGCCATGTCAGAGGGACAACCTGCAGTGGCCACACTTATGTATCTATTTGTCTGAAAAATACCCAACCTGTTCTAGTTAGGCAGTATTTTTCAGGCAGAAATAAGATCTCTTTGTGAAGTAAAGGCTGTCAAAAGAATACATGCAGGCAGTATTCCAATGATGGATAGAAAAAGATAGCTTTCACAAGACCAGGAATAGTAATTCTCCAAGCTGGAGGTGATTCTGCCTTCAGAACAAGCTGTCTCACATGGTCTTTGGGAAGGAAGCTATGATGGTGATGGACATGCATCAAGCCATCATGGAAAAGCAGCAGGAGGGGAAACACATCACCACCAGTTGGATGAGGAGAAGGATGTCCTGAACATCAGAAAGGATTGTGTGAAAAATACCATTAACACCACTACAACCTCTGTGGGACACAACCTTGAGGCACGAAGAAAGTTGAGCCCTGCGCATCCTTTACCTGTCCTTTACCACAAACACATCCTGAATAAACTAAGGACATGGCTGAACTTTCTGAAGTCACAAGACTATGGCTGCATCTACAGTGTGAGGAACAGAGAATATGTCTGTTGATCAGACAGATCACTACACCTGTGGTCTAACAAGGGGTATTGCATAACAAAAAAGATGCCAGCCAGAAAGGTAGGCACTAGAGAGCTGATGATACAGAACTGGTGCAATCAGCACTGCTGGGAATGAATAATCCATGATGATCAGCAAGACTTCAGAGTCTGACAGAAAAAAATCATAATGGTTATTAATAATTGAGGCCATTCTCAAAGTTCCCTGGAGCACTACATGTATTCCCTCAAGGACCGTGACAAAGTGTGGCAGTGATCCTGCCCTGCACATCTGAGGCAGTGACTGGCTGATAATCTGCAAGAGAGTGGCGCTGGCGCCGGGGTTATCAAGGCAAGTCTCAAAGATAAGGCAGTCAACTGGCCCTGCAGCAACCACTGAGAGGCTGCTGCTCGCTGCAGTGTGTTTGCCTTTCTGCCTGTCTCCTACTTCTCCCCTTCTACTGGAGCTACCTCAGCACGCTGGCGGGGTGGGAGGGTGACAGGCAGGATGTTGCGGATACAGGCAAGGTTCCAGGGAGTGCCAGCATCACTGCTTAGTGTCAGGGGCACCCCATGCAGTGCACAGTGTGGGTGGCCCTGGTGCTGACAAGGTGCCTTGGAAGCTCCTCACATGGACATATGTGGGGCAACAACATGGCCACGTTCACCCATTTCCCATAGCCCTGACTCTTTGCTTGGCTCAGTTCAGCAAGAGACCCCCATATCGTCATTTGCTCAGTCAGTGTCCCCACTCTGCCCAGCTCTCTAAACAGGCTCATTCCATTAGCACTTACTGACATATTGCAGTGGGAAGGGCACATCCCAGCCTATCACAACTGACAGGTAGCATATTACACAAAATAAGGTCTGAAGTCCAGGCTCAGATGAAATCTGCAGGGCAGCTCGCATATCTACATTACATCTCAACTCAGTTTTCCTCTTTTCTGTCACCCTTTATTAATTCTTCTCTGGTTTTACTGCTTTATGTTGCACATTTTTTCAGGAAAGTGACATGTGGCGGGGGGTAGTTTTCACCACAAAGGGCCATTGTTATTTCAACTATCGGCTTTTCCCTGTGTGCCCTAACACCCTCTCACAGCACTGTCATTATCAAAACTGCAACAGCATCTCAGGACCCACGTACAGGCTATATACTATACAGATTTAATGGTCTTAACTAGCAAAAAGTCAAAGGTTTCCCCACCCACCCACCTTTTTTGCTATTTGTTCCATTTGGTATCCAAATGTCAGTGTTCATTGTCTGCAAAATGACTGCTGAACCAATGATTATGGTGTGGCGTATTTCCTTTGAGTGACAGTGTCTGCACAATGACTTTTCTCCAACACACTCAGCAGTCAGCATTAAATATTCTTGGCACACAGCCTGAATAACAACACACATACTGAGACCTGCCAGCATTGGAAAGTCCCTAAGTCCCAGGAGCTAAGATTAATTGCCAGCTATTCTTAAAATTTTCTCACCACTCCACCCAGTTTCTTGGGTCTTCCCACCCACCACAATCTTACAACTGCCTTTCTGGAGTTTCATAAACCTTCCTGAGACAGTTTCGGATGAGTGGAGAGCACTTAAACTCCCCCTTGAACTGACTGATTTCACATACCAACAGTGCTTTCCTTGACTTTACAGGGGGGAGGCTTCATGGGGTAGAGTTCTGCCCCTCTCTGTTACCACTCATGACTTTTCTCAAATTAATTTGTTTCTGAAGCAGGGGATAGAAAAATATGACCTTTATGAAAAAGGCAGCAGAAAGACCTCCTGTAACCTACTTAACCCCTCTTTTAAACCAGAGTATGAAGGCAAGTCCTGTGAGATGTGAAACATCGTTTACTTCCATTAAGCACAGACGAGATGAGGGCGTTTGTAGTAGACTACAGCCTCAGTACCTCGTTCTGCTAAGCCCAAGTTTGTGCTAGTGGTGGAAAAACACAGAAGGAATAATAGTATCACCTATTTCTTAGCATAGATCATCCTTTTGCTCAGGTCACACTGCTCTCTGAACAAGCAAAAGGTTTCACAATCATGAACCACAATCTCCTTTTCACCAAGGACTCCAAATATGATGAGAAACAGGGGAAACAAACACATGGGAAATGAGAAAGTCACTCCTCTAGCATTTCCAACTAAAAGGGGAGCAGGAGGTATGAAAAACCTTCACATACTTTTCACTTTGGCTTTCTACCCACAGTGGTTACAATCAGCTTTGAAGAACCACCAAAGTTTTTGATCAAAGTTTTCTGGATAAGACAACTTGGCCCATTAAAGTAGAATGGCTTTTTTTTTTTTAAATGAAAGGTGTGGGTTTCCCTTAAACAGATGCCTGCAAAGGCATCTAATTCCTGAAGACTCAAGCATCCTGGTTTAACCAGTTTTAGTCAATGAGTCAGTTCTCTGATAGAACTTACCATGAAAAATGCAGCTCATTTTCTCCTTCTTTCACAAGTTTCTCTCCACTGTTTGCTAGTTCACCTGCTATTATATTTAGGACCAAGTTAGGGACTCTAACAGAGGCTTTATATTACTCCCCAAAAAAGACTATGTTGCCTGTTTCTATTTCAGACCTTTGGCTCCAACCCCAGGCTTTCAGCTAGTAGAGGGAGCAATGCCAGACTTTTGTTTTCCTGTCAACTTTTTTTTTTCCATAGGTGCCTAAGAAGCACTTGCAAAACATTTCAAGTAGCTGCCCAAGCAAAATGTATTTCCTAGCTATCCTGTGTGTATATAATTTCAACAGCTTGACTGTAGTACTTCTAAATGCATTTGTATCTGTACCTAACTTGAGCATCTACGCCTGGAAAAAACCTCTCAAAATCAAACAAGGAAGCAGACATCATCAAGCTAACCTCCAAGCAACTTTTCCAGCACAGTTTCCATAATGGCCTATGTACACAAGCAGATGTAGATCTTTATTGTTTTACTATCTGATTGAAATACAATGCTTTTTAAAAGCAACTGCTCACAGGTAAAGAGACAGCCACCTAAACCCTCATTCAGGCTTGGTTTATGCTAGGTGGTGTTTCGAGTGCACTGTCAAAAGTACCAGATCTCCTTTCATCCTGCAACACTTGAAGTTAATGGATTATAAACCACACTTCTGTAAAAGGAGTTCCAGTCACAAGATATTATTTCAGCATAAATATTGAAGGAACTCTGTGTTGATTAACATATTTCTTTTAAGATTCAATCATCAAGGTGAAGGTAAAGAAACAGTTCTCTTTTTGCAATCTTCATGAATATGATGAGAAAATACCTGTGGACCTTCTCTATAAAGTACTAGTGAGAATAATTTACAAAATAGTCAGGGCTTGGAAGGCAATGAAGTTGAAACACAGCAGTAAAAATGAAATTAAATTGTCAAAAGCCAACAGTGTAAATTTTAGAAACAGACATCTCAAATATGAAGTGATGGTACCAAAGTACCATACTGATTGAAACTACTGGGCACAATTTGGAAGTGGAACATATTTCCGTAGCAAGCTGATCAAACAGACCAGGACTAAGAACTAGCATTTTGTAGAGAGCCCTCCCATTAGCTACCTGCTATTTGGCAGGATGTGTGTATCAAAAGGTTCTGGTGTTTTGAGAGTGCCATCTTTGCTCACTGCAGTGATTTCACGGACACCCTCTGGCAGGGAGTAAAAATTTGAGACACAGGAAGCTTCCAGTACACCCCTCCTCATTCACACTATAATATATATCAACAGTCAGTACTAGGCACCATACATTAAACCTGTATCTCACACTTCCCTAAGGCAGAAATTCCCTACTTGCTGCCTCACTCTGCTCAGTGGATGAGGAAAGCTGGCGAGCCCAGCAGCTGGTCTGGGAGGGCAGTGGATGTCGGCACTTTTCTGGGAGAGGTCTCTCTCTTTCTGGGGAAGACCTAAGTATGTTTGATCAAGTGGACTTGCTTTCTAGGAAAGACTCATCCAGACATCTGGCCCTCCAAAAGCAGGGAAGGCTTGATTCAAAGCCAGGGCATTATGGACTCACATCGCACTGACAAGAAAAAATGGACCTGGTGGCAGTTCACAGCAGAGAAATGGCTATTACATGGATCAGTGCATTTCAATTTGGTATTTGAAAAATAAAAGGGCAAAAATGATCTCTTTTTTTTGTAGTTTTAGGTTTAGTGACCATTACTGTCCCTTTTAATAACCCCATCACAGATGTTTTCAGACCCACAGCGTACATAACCAGTGTCACGAAGTGTGCAACACTAAGTGCTCTCAAAATAGTGCTATTACTGTAATGGCACATGAGTTCAGGAAACTTTTGATCACTTCTGCAACAGAATATGGACAAAACCTTCGTAACAGAAGAATCCAAACCTAAACCAACTCACTACCTGTAGCTTAAGAGCATGTGAATGTGAAGGACGAAAGAGTTTTCCTCATATTAAAAAATAAGGAATGTTACAATTACAAGCAAGGTCACCTTCTCCCTGTTCAAGTTGTTTGTAAGTACTATAATGTGGAAAGAAAGTATGAGACCTTAGAGTCACTTGTCCTCTGGCTCTGTTTTTCTCTGATTAATTAAATGAGTAAAAAGCAGGAGTGCAGGGCCCATAGATCAGCATCACCACAATACATTTCAAAACTACTCTGTGAGGACAAGTCCAAAAGCCAATAACAGGATACTTATTAAAGAGGCCTTCTGATGTAGCCCTTTATAGCAAAAACCTGCTGGATGCCCCAGATTACTCAGCTACACCTCATTAAATTATATCAGTTGTTTGTTGCCAGCATATTCTCCATGTAGCCCAATGGCTTTGTAACTGAAGCTGTTGGAAACCTGTTTAATTGCTCAATTGGGTTTTTTTAAACTTCTTAGGCAATGGGTGGAATACTGTAATTTGTTAGAAAATACATTAAAATGGAAGAAAAGGGGAAAAACCCCAACAGAATAAAAAAGCACAAATCAGAAAATCAATGCTCTTACATTAAGGTTTTTACTAGGTTTCTTCAAGCTACATTTGCTTTCACGTTCTTGACCAAAGAGCTCTCGGGTAAGGAAACATTCATAAGTTGTTTCCTGAACAAGTCTCCTCAATTACTGTGCTGCCTCTGCAATTCAAACACTTACAGAATTCTTTCGAAGGGCAGCAGCAGCAGCATTAGCAGAGCAACTAGGGTGGTCTTGTTACTTTAAACCTCTTTGAAAATTCACAGCCTGCAATCATCTTGCATGCCAGTGTCCACTCTGGCTTGGAGGCAGAGGGGAAAAACACTTTGGAGAGGCCTATTAAATAAATCCTGTTTTCACAACAGTAAAATCCCTAATAGTTTTGATTCACTGAAGCAGTGCTCCCAAACAACTCCCTATGTTTTCAATCACTTTTATAACTGTCTCAAACTAAAAAGCCAGACCAGAATACCTGTCTGTGTGTGTGCACACATATAAATTACCTCAACAGACCAATTTTTTAGGA
This sequence comes from Orthonyx spaldingii, assembly GCA_013397795.1. Taxonomy (NCBI): domain Eukaryota; kingdom Metazoa; phylum Chordata; class Aves; order Passeriformes; family Orthonychidae; genus Orthonyx; species Orthonyx spaldingii. The sequence continues at coordinate 859,894 of VZTJ01000403.1, forward strand.
CTTCCTGTCAGCATGGAGTAATTTTTTATTTTTAATGTTTCAAGGAAATTTATTTGACTCCAAAAATAGATTTGAATCAATTTGCTGCTCCACACTTGACAACACTCCTTTGTTAGCATTTCTGTGTTACTGGGAGGACATACATCACTTAATGAAAAACACAGACAATAAAGGCCTTGGAGTTGTGCTGCTGCAGATCCATTATCAGCCACACTCTCCTTCTGTGCTTATTCCAGTTGAAAGGAGGAGAAATAATCTCTAGTTCCTCTTCACTGCAAACTCCAAATACATTTTTTATATATTAAAAAAATGAAGTTTAAGGCCAAAAGGAAAATTATTTAAAATGGATGGGCACTGAACACAATGCATTCCATTCAGTTTCTGTTCCTGTGCTTACCAATCTCCAGCTGAAACATTAAACACTTAACCCACAAGATGCAAAGGGATTTTGAAAGACCTCTCTTCAGGGATGAAAATAATTATCTCCCAAGATTTAGGTTTCAAGGGCTTAGAAGTGGGACTGTACAAAGGACTAATTAAGTTAGAAATGGCACCAGAGTGAGGCCTCCTGAAAAGGTGAATTTGTGGGCTGCAGTGCATTGCAAGGAAATAATTTTTGTACTGTTTGTACAAAAATAAAAGAGCTCTCTAGAAAGTGAGAGATTTGTATTCTCAGCCCTGAAAACCACCAATCTCATGCTTGCTGGAGACACAGAAGTAAATGCTAGTACAAGGAAGAGTGATTTTATGGGGTCAGGTAATCCCAGAGGAATACAGAGCAAACCCCATAAGGCAGGTCCCCCAAAGGGAGTACAAAGCAGCTGGACTACAGGAGTTCTAGAAAACCTTGCTTTGCTGAGTTCTAGCTACATCTTCTGAATCTCTCTTTCCCACTCTGCAGGGTGCCATGTGGTAAACTAGCACTACTGAGACATTCAGGTATCTGTGAAAACCTTGTTACAAAATTTAAAAGTATATTATAAATGCAGGGAAAGGGGGGAAAAAGAAGGGAAAATATTTGTGTTAAGTGGAATGCTTTTCACACCTTGTTCAACGCCACATAGTAGTAAGTAAAAATTACGATGTAAAAGACCAGCAACAGCTTCTTTTATAGCCTTACATTGTATATATGCATGCAACGTATGTGCTTTATTGCAGCACCTATGTAAATGAAGTAAGTGAACAAACTTAATTCTGTTTCACAAAATGGGCCAGATCCTTAGTTGAGACATCACAGGATCATTTTCTCACAGGGTTTAATATAAATTCTTTACTCCTGACATGTTCTTCGGATTCACTGCTTGTGTTAAGCTTGGCAGCCAGAAGGAAAGAAGCTTCCACTTCTCTTATCAGCACAATTAATCGCAGCACTGCTTAAGCCACTGAAAGCTAACTAGGAACAGGTCAGGAACTGCTGGCCATAAACTCACTGAAGATTAGTCATCTATTCTTAGTAAATATCTAATAGGAGGAAACAGGGAAGGAAATGGAAAATGGAAATGGGCTCAAGACTCCTGTGGAGTTCCTTGGTATGTTACAGAGGTGCATTCCTTAACCAGCTTTTCACAGAAAGCATTCTGATATTTGTGTACAATTTGATGTTTAACTAATAAGCTGTGTCAGAAATGACAGCATTTAAGTAAGAAGGCAATGTCAAATTTGCCTGAAAATTCTAGGGGAATAAACATTACATATTGTTATACATTTATGCAGTGAACTATATGTTCATCTGATAGTTATGCAACATTTCTAATTTAAAATAAAGAAAGAATAAGAGAAAGAGCATGTTTGTGCTGGAGACAAAAGCTTTTCTAGTATGAATCTGCATGGAGCTAGAAGAAAAAGAGTGTCAGTGTCAATCAATTTACTTTCCAGTTAGGTGAAGTCCCAAAGTCAAATTTTAGTAAAAGTCAATAAAATTCACTTCCACTGAAACAGTACGGGCCACAGCAGTTGTGTAAAATCACACACTGGGCACACAACCATAACAGATGCAAATAGCAATTTGCTACCAGCTGGAGAGTAGCCACGAATTACAGCCCAAAACATGCAAAACAATTTTATCTTCAAGGTTTCACAGAAAGGCACAGAAAAGTAGGAAAAGCAGCTAAAAGAAACAGGGAGCTAAACATGGGCAGTCTTGTATATTCTTTTACAATGTGGCTCCATTTTTTCTCTACAGCAAAACTTTGCCATGAACTGAATGGACACATCAGTATTGAAATAAATTGTGCTCATCATAGGAACTCAATTTATTCTCCATACTGTACCAAAAAAGCCCATGGTCTGAAGACTAACCAGTGTCTGTGGTTTGTCTGTATGCACCTGCTTTCTGACCAAATTACAGTGAACAATGTTTATACAGTTATTTACCTCATTATCGACACAGACTTCCAGAATCTCAAGGGTCATCAGAAGTTTGCAGGAAGTGAGTAAGTAAAATTGTTTGACTGAACCAGACTGCCAGCTCTCCACCCAATCAAGGTCAAATAGCTGCGGGGTTGTGTATGGTGCAGTGGTTTGTGTCTTCTTTGCATCTGTGCTTTGGTGAAAACATTTTTCCTTGCTGGGAAAAAAACCCACAAAAAAGGTATACTGTCCCTATTACCTGACAGGATGTTAAAAATTAAAGTAGCAGGCATGTACAAAGGATGGGTGCAAGATCCTGGACAAGTAACAAGGTTTTGACAAGGAACAACTAATAGTTTATGATGAGACAAAATTATAACTTTGACCTTTTAGCTGAAACAAAAGGCAAAAGAATCTTTAGGGCAGCACAACCACTTATTCCTCTGAAAATGAGAAGCTCTGATTATTATCCTAGCCTAGGGGGAAAAAGTGCAATTCAAAAATTGCTTGTTCTTCTGACAGTAAATCTTGACTGTTTTTAATGAAAGTTTCTCTCCTTCATGAAGTATTTCTTGCTAAAAAAACAGGACAGCACATTAATACAGGGCTTCAGATATCCTTAAAGTCAGGTTTAATTGGGGCAATTCCCTTCAGTGACTTGAAAGACAACATTCGTCTTCACTGCCTGTTTGTAATGCTAAACTGAAAGCAGGGCTGAAATGTCAAGGTAAAATAATGCCAATAATTATTCTGAATGTTACATTCCCCTTGACCTTGGAATTTAAGAGGCTGAGATGAAGGCCTTTGTCGAAAATCAGGAAGTCATCTGGAGACTTCATTGACATTTATGATTAATACAATCTGGCAACATTAGGGGAGGAGATAGAAAATATATGATTAGCTTCCAGCACAGGGTAATTTCTTCTTATATTGTGGGATCTTTAGATAAAGAGCACAAAACAACACATCATCTGCAATATTGCTGCTAGTGCTCTTAGGTGAGAACATGAGCAAGCTTAATACAACAACCATAATCTCTATAAAACAAAATTCATACCACTGCCATGAAAGAGAAGAAAACTTTCTCCATTTCATACTAGTGATGATTTCTTTTAAGTCACAAAAAATGGGGCCCAAAGCTTCACTATTATGTCTTGTTATCACAGAAGATTTTCCACTTCATTTGCAACTTAACACCAGAATGATAACCCTGTGAGGTGAAGATTTTATATATTAGTGTCCTGAAGAGACTCTTGTAGACTTTATTTGCACCTCATATGTGACAGAAAATGTTTCAGCTTTAAGTCTTTTATGGTCAGTGTCAGAGGAGACTCTGTACACTCAGCTTCCATAAAAAACAGTGCAAGGGGACAGCGCTCTTTATTTAGATCATACTCCAGGTAAATGAAACATCTTCAGTTGGGGACAAAAGGCAGAATGAAGGCAAGTATTTGTTAACATTTGAAGAGTTAACCCTTGCCGCAAGCTAAGGATTCAAGGAAATAATTTACTGACACTTCAGGATTGTCAGCTTACTCTTTAAAAAATCTCTTATGAAATTTAGGCATTTTAAGTTTATAGAAAAAGGTGCATTTGAACATATAACCCTACTGAGGATGCTGGCAAGTAAAGATCTCATCAGAACAAGCCCTAACATGCCCTAGCAATGACATGCAATAGTGAAAGCAGGTCTCATTCTCTGTCCTGACTCAGTGGTAGATCTTAACTGTTAGGCTTGGAAATAAAACAAGAGAGAGAAAGTAAGGAAACATAGCAGATGTAATTTTCTTAATTTAGTCTGGAACCAAAATAATTTGAATTAGTGGAGATACTTCACTTTGGAGCATGTCTATTGGGCATGTAAAAATAATGTATTTTCTCCAGCTATGTTTTTAATTGTGGTCCATACAAATCTTAAATGGGTATTTGCATAATGAAATCCTACAGCTCATAAAGCCCATTTTAGACTATTGAATAAACAGCAGAACTTTTAAAGATGGTCCAAATAATGATTCCAGTCCGTAGATAGAGAGTTTATAGTCTTTAGTTTATTAAATGCTCCATGTGATCATCCTAAGAAACATCTGAAAATCCCATTAATAAATTTTGTTAAAAGGAGTTTGCAATTTTTCCAGCATATTGAGGACTTTTGTGTCTGATGCATCCTCTCTGAACTAGACATCTTTATGAATTTCTTTCACAAAATGCGTTTCACTCTCAAAATTTATCATTCAACTCGTGAATTTTCTATTAAATGCAAACAAGATGAGACCACAGAAACGGTTAGTGTTCTTCAATTTATGAAAACTGAGTTAATATTTTGACTTATGAATTCAGTAAATATTGTACAGACGTTCCAAAAAGAATAGAAATACATAGCCTAAATAAAGCAGACCAGATTTTTTAAAATGAGGGAAAACATAGAGAGTGCTACATGACTTCAATTTTAATATTCAGTTACTGCTACACATATGTACATGAAGCAGCTCTCTGCATGTGTTAGTACAGTGGTAGGCACTAAACCAGCCATCTGTGTATTCTATATCCTCTTTACATAAATATAGTAATTGCCAGTTTATTCTCTAGGAATATTTGCATCGTTTTCCACATTCTTTTCTGAAAAAAAAAAAAAAAATCCTGCATAAATTCAGCATGCAACTGAGTGTTTTCATATATACAGGCCAGAGCTTATAATTTACAACTAATTTGCATTGAAATATCAGTGCTATTGGGATTTCTCCAACAGAGGACTGATCTTTGCAAGGACAGATACCTTTCCAGTCACCTCAAAAATTAGGCATAAGCTGGAGCACTATCGTGTGCGCCCCTTTCCAGCACTGACAGCCTGAGGGTTTAGAGTACAGAAAAAGCCAACTGCACCTTCACACTTCGATCTCCAGGAAACTGAGTGAGATCACAGGAGGATGAAAGTATGAGATTAACTAGAGCTGCCCAGAATGTGCTGTAAAAGTCATTAGGCATAGAAAAGACGTTGGCTGGCGAAACACACGAACTCCTGAGCGAAACAGTCCACCTGGTCCAGTCTGTCGGATATGAAAGACCCATGGAAGCTGCTGCCAGACTGTTTTCTAACCTCTCCCAGTTGGAAAATGGCCAAAACAAGGCTTTATAAGAGATGGCTCTGCCCATAAGAGACTAAAAGCCACAGACCCATGCATTTTTTCCCAGTGACAGTTCCTGCAGCAGCAGGGACCACCAGTGGGAAGGGAGCACTGATTCCTTCTCCAGCTGGGCAGCATTTTGAACACACTTGGGCTGCATGAACAGCCAGCATACTACAGCTTGGAAACACTCGGAGATTCAACCAAGAGTAAAAGGCAAACATTTGAGTCAATAGCCCATTGCTCAGATCAGAAGTGCTCTTGGGAGCTGAACAAGAAGCTGGATGAGGAAGGAAGTGCAGGTTTAGTGACAAGTGCTCAGCCAAGGCTCCAAGCCTGTCTTCCTCAGCTGCTGCCAGGAGCTTTGGCTAATAACCCGCATAATCTCTAATCCAAATGTTGTGCAATGCTCACACATAGACATCTTACATGTAAGCAGTTGCAATACAGAGAGAGCAGTATCATGGCTACAGACTTTTGACAAGCATCTGCAAGTATATTTTGACACAAAGCAAACATGGGCTTAATCTGTATTTTTGTACAAATAAAAATGTTAGTGAAGGGATATTACCATGACAGATTGCAGGAGTGTAAGAGGTAGATGGGAGCATGTGGTTAAGGTCCCCTTGTTTGTATGGGGCAAATACATTGGCTGGAATCCAATTTTGAGGGGATGAGGCTGTGTAACAAAAGAGGGTGAGGGGTGCCTTGCCATGAACATGCAACAAAGGAAAGAGTCCCTGGACCAGTCACCCCAGGAGGTATCTCAGCTTCTGCCATTATCATGTGGGTAGATTTGGCCACTGCTGGCTGCAGTACCTGAAGACATTAAGATTGGGAATTACAGGCCTGAATTTCCAAAGGTAGATGTTTCCACAACTCTCTGTAATTTCTTCACAAGGCTCACAGCAGTGGCAGGGGAAGGGGAAACAAAAACCATTGGCACAGCACTTCAGAGCACAGCAAAAGCTGGGCAACTACTTCTCCACAGACGATGATGACTTCTCCACAGCAGTAATATTTTGCTGCATGTGAAGAAATAGTTCATGGATTCAATTACTTTGGTGGGGAACAACCTAGATAAAATGACAACTATAACAACAATTGGTATTTTTCTACTGAGAAATTTTCAAGTGCCAACGTTACAACTGACGTTGTCATTCAGAAATTTCTTTCATTGATGAATCTTACTGAGTTTCCAAACAGCACAATGGACCACACGGTTGTAAGAAATTAATGTACTTGTTCCACAGAGGCTGAAAGTATCAGTGGTTTCAGTGTCCTCAGCAAAATAACTCTAAGCAAGTCAGTAGGAAACCCTGGAAAAGGAGCTTGAATTTCCTGCTCTAATAGATACAGAACATTTCTACAGTCAGGAACACAAACTTTGGGACCCGTGGTTAAACACCTGCACATTCAACATTGAGCCAGCCTGAAGATTATTTAGGAGACAACTCTAGGAGACAACTAGTGTTGAAAAGTACCTGCAGCTAGTCAGCACATCTTGCTTTAACACCTATGGCTAAAACAGAAAAAAGCATTTATGCATAAAACGTCAGGATTACGGAAGCATAAGTTTATCCAAAACAGCCAGTGCCAAAGTATTCAGACAAATAACCCCCAAAAAATCATTTAATAAAAAAATATCAATGCCAACAAAGGTATTAAAGTCTAAAGAAATGTAGGCTGGGGCTTCTGAAAGATACTGCATGCTTCTACGAGTTCTCTAAACCATATCTATCCTGAAGGCAAAAACCTGAAACCATTAAAAATACATAAAAATGAAAACAATACCTGGAAGGCTTCCCAAACACCCATGCCCTCCACAGTGTCCTCATTGCATTCCCTAACTGACAAAACCTGATTCTTCACCAGTTCTCCTGGGAACTTTCAAGTTCTTCTCTGCTGAGGTTCTGGCCTGGGTTTCAATGCCCAAGATGTCAACAGGGTTTATCCATGCGGGGCTGACAGGGTTCACTACTTCTGTTTCTTCCCTCTGTTCTTCTAACAAAGAACAAATACCACAGTATTGTCTGTCTGAATTGTAAGAACAGGACCAACTTCAAAGAAAAGGAGTTTTAGAGCTATAAATGGTCTCTCTACACAACTCTCCTACCTATTCCCTATGAAAAGCATTTAGGAACTTCAAGCTCCTCAGATCTTTCAGTAAAGTTTTTACATGAGGAAATAGCTTCTTAGCAACTCCTTTGCCCTGATCTGAAAGACATTTTAAATTCTTTATAGTCCTTCTGCTTTCCAGTAAAAACAAAACAAGCTGTTTAACTTCATTGCAGCCTGACAGTTAATAGCTCCTGTATTGTCTCTTAATCACACTGAAATGTCTGTTGAAGGATGTATCATTGTTTTAACTTCCTGCTAGCTTTTTTCTTACACAGCCTGCCATTAAACTAAATTAACTGTATTCATATTGCAACCATAATTTACAAGTTTTTAAAGAGACATGACACAGTCCTTTTAAATCCTAAGTGGCCCACAAAGAAGGTGAAGGAGAGAAGGGTTATTCTATGTCCGTGAAAAAAAAATCCCAAGGGGAGCATAAATGGAAAAGGCAGGTAGGGGGTTCAAAGCCAAGAGAAAGGGATGCTTCTTTAGACACTGTGTTGAGACTGTTACTGCATTCTCCTTGCTGTGGAATGTTAAAATTTACCTGGCTCAGAAAAATCTGGAAAATTCCTGGAAAAGAGTTTACACAAAAACTTGCTTTGGCCCAGACAGTCCTTGAACTATGAGTCACTGGAGCCTGGGAAAATACTGTTGAGAAATATTGCTGCATACTCACCTTGCTTGCACCCTTTTGTCTCTGCATTCACTCCTCCCATCACCCTGTTCCTGGAGGCATTGCATTGCTATGTCCTGGCACAGAGAACGCTCCAAGCTGACCTTCTGCTCCTCACACTCATGCAACACTGAGACGTCAAACTGAAGATATGTCTGACATTAAGTTGACAAGAATGGATATTACATTAGATTTTGGCTAAAAGGCCAAGAAGTGATGTGGAGCCAAGATGGAAAGTCTGATCCAGAATAGCAATTCCTATGGTCTCATTATGGAGTTGGTCCATTCCCTGTCTGTGTCTCTGTGTAGAAAATCAAGGACTTCAAATTACAAAGCCACTGTTCTGTACTAATGCCTTTACTGGTGTGAGATACGAATAAGTGGAAGAAATATGTGCCTTCATCTTTACCCCTACATTTTAAAGTGCACAAGATTGAATTCTAGTACTTGATAATTCCTTTTGTTTCCATCCTAACTAGTAATCCAATTTGCTTCTTTTCCTCTTTTTTCCTTAGTTCCATAACATTTCAACACAGCCTCCCATTCCCTCCATGAATCTCACTTGATTGGTATAAACACAGCTCTTCTGGAGCTCCTTCAATCTTAGTCTCTCAGGAAACAGGAGTATGTTTGGCTTTTTGACATCACCACAAGATTTGTATGGTATCAATCTGATTTTTAACTAGGAAGCTTTAGTCAGAGAAAAATTAATGCCTCATCCAAAGTCTGTGATATTTGTGGAAAAGAACATAAGCAGGTACCAAACTGCTCATCCTGTGCTTTATTTATAACATATTGCTGCATCCTTGAGATTAGAAACCACATAAAAATCCTTCTGTTATTATTATTCTGAAGGCAGCTTCCTTCATCCCCTTTCCATACCAAATCATGGCAAACTCAGCAATTCTAGGTTCCTGAACAAACTACATCACAACCTTTTTGGAAAAGGATTTAAAACCCCCTATAACTGTGAGTAACGCTCAGTGATATAAACATATCCTAACACCATGGGACAAAGCAATAAAATGTGGGAACCCTTTCACCCATATGTTCACAAATGCTTCTATATTCTAGGCTGAAATAAATGGCCAGCATGAGTGGGATGCGAGAGGGACCTGAGGTGTCCATGCACCAGTGATGTTGCCAGATGAACCTGCAACCTCCAGATACTGCAACCCACTTTGTGCAAATTATATAATATAGGTCCTTGCTGTGTGAAACACCTGACTCAAAAAATGTTCCAATAACACCAGTTCACTTCATCTTTTTCGTACCAGACAATACACCTGGCACCAACTTTGCACCAGATTTGCCCATTAATGTCGCTTCAACATTCCTTTTTTGAGATTCTTCTGAATGAGACTCAATAGGAACTGTCTGCAGATGGTGGTTACCCTTAGATAAGTCCTGATAGGTACCAGATATCTGCAGTCAAGATGCCATTTTCATTAAATGAGAAAAGACAAACATCCCATTTAAAAGAAAACTAATAACTTTCGAGAAAAAGGGAAAGGCTTGATGAGATGATACCATACTATAAGCTTTTGTTGTGGGCAAACAGAATCCTATAGTTCAAAGTAATTATCTCATCAAGTTCCACCTCATTAGGATTGAAACTAGACATCATAATGAACAGTGGACTAATAATTCACCAATGAGAATTTGGTTTTAGTCCAGCTTGATATCTTCTCTGTAATATATTTGTTGGTTTCAGCTCATCACCCTCAACTTCACTGGACAAGATGTCACACCTCTTCATTTTCTATTCATCATAAGCCTATGAGTGAATTAGTAAATTAGATTAAATTTCCTTTCCCAGTGCCAGAGGGGCACTGGGAAATTTGCATGAACTCCCTTCCCAGGACAAGGCATGTGGAGAAAAGGGAGAAGCAGGAATTGTCAGAGCAAGTTCAGTTTTGCCCCCTGGACCTTCTGCATTTTTGTGGAGGAGGGCAGAATGTATCAACACACCCTCTCTTCCACTCCAAAAAGATAGTGCTATGATGATAAGTAGGCAATCACTTCAGAAATTAAAGGTGGTTACAAAATATTTTGGGACATTAAGAACTGTCTGCAGCAGGACAACTTTGTGGTAGATAAGAAATGGCCGAGTACAGATTATGGAGTCATTAGTCATGCTATCACTAAGAGGATTAAATTTTGCTACTTTCTTTTCCTTAATATCCTTCTCCCCACTGTGATTTTTCTTTTTACCCCTGCACCTGCCCTCTAGATATTAGATAACCTGAACATGAAAGAGAAGAACCTTTTTGACAGTGAAGCTGAAATCCTCCTGTTTTGTCATGCATTCAAATGGGAACCAGACCAACTGAATCCTGACCTACTTATCAGACTGAAACTCCTGCTGGGAAGTATCAATAAAAAGACCCACTGGGAGGTCATTCAGACTGGTCATGGTTATTATGGGAATTGTGAAAGAGAGAGTAGCTATAGTAAAAAAATTCATTTTTATATGGCCTTATTTCTTTAGTATGTACATATACAGAGTGTGATAACTTTCCATTGCAGTTTTCCTTTAAAATAAGCTTCCAGGTCAAGTTCCAGTGACAATAAATAAGTCTGCCTCATTAATCAGACTACAGCACTTAATGGACCACTTAACAGAAATTGTTTCTATGAGGGTGGCCAAGGGTCTTCACTGGCAGTAAACACAAAATGGCTGAAGGCCTGCATAGTATCCTGTCATGTTTACCACACTCCTTAGAGTGTGTGATTTCAGGCTCTTTGAAAAATTATTTTTAGCCCACATAAGGTAAAATAACATAATCTCACTGGAGCTTTCACTAAAAACTTTTTGAAGTGAAAGATAAAAGCCTCGCAGCTCCAATCCAGCACAGATGCAGTGGGTAGCAAAGCAGGCTCCACACTTGCTCCTCAGCATGCGTGTTCCTACCCAGCCTTTTCCCACAGTAGGCACAGGGAAGGAGTTTTCAACATCCCTGCAAACAGCTGAGTGCCTTGCCTGTTTCTGCCTTTTTTAAATGAGCCCCAACTGAGAAGTTTCTGTCCTGCATTACATTTTTGGCAATTTCTTCAGGGTGAGGCAAGTTGTTTCTCTCTGCAGGCCTCTAATCCCTCCCTGTGCTGACTTGACATCAAGGATGAACACTTCACTAGAGAGGCCCATGATGAGTTGCATGTGAAGGTCATGCTACCTTCTGCCATACTTTCCCAGTTTTCCTATGAGTCTATGTACCCTTTTAAAACTGAGGTCGTCGCTATGGTGGTGCCAATTATTATAACAAATGCAAAACATTTTAAATGTGTGTCTGCACACACACCTGTGTATTTTATATATATATATATTAATGTATTTATGTACATATTTGGAAAAAAACCACCATAAATTAAAATTACAATCTCTTAATTTTTAAAGAGTCAGATTCAAGTAGTTGAGCACACTGAGGGATCAAAAGGAAAAAAGAAAGGAATAAATCTCTCTCCACTTTTGAAATATAGCTGGAGGGTAGCAATCACTGAGTTAAATTCTGTGGTCTGTGTTATGTAGAAGGTCAAACTACATGGCTGTAATGGTCCCTCTTGGCCTATGAAAATATGGCACAGCTTTGCCTTTGCAGCAGATAATAGGACACTTGCTTTAACCACCATGTCAGGACCCTGTGCCTGATATCTGCCAGGGCAACAGATATTTTTATTGGTAATTTCAGATTAAATATATTAAGTGCAACAGTCAAGAAATTCACAGAACCAGTCAGTGTTGTTTTTAAAGACCTTGATATAGTATATCTATGATCTAATCGTTTCTACTAAAGCTGAAGCTGTTTCCATGGCATTTCTGATTAACCAGTAACCCAGCTTCTAAACCATTTAAATTTTTATTAATATAAGTTGAATATATATTTGTGATTTAGACTTTTTTTTACTCATTTATGCTGACTAGAGCTCATTTAGAAGAAGCAATCTTTAGTTTATCAGCTGAGGGCACTGTACAAGCCTCTAAGGCACAATACAGCTTCCACAGCAGGAAGTCCCTTCTTTGTACAACACAGGCAATATTCTAAATATCCCAACTTCTCTGTATCTCATGGTAAACCTCTCCCATTGGCAAAATGGACTTAGCTGGAAATGTCCTGATATCATCCAACTATATTTATTTTACCTTATCATTAAAATGGTTATTTTATGTTCTGTCCAAAGGGTGGTGGAATCTAGAAACAAGTAAGGTTTTGACAGAAAATCCAAATTCAGAATATTTTCTTCCAATGGGGCTCTGGTAGCATGAAACAAGACTGCTGGCTTGTGATTTGGTAACATAATTTCTTGATTTTGAGTGATTTTAAATACACATTACATAAATATTTATCAGCATTTTATAATTTTGCACATAATTTTAAACATTCTCCTCCACTATTTTGTCCCGGAGGCATAAGTGTACCTCATAAAGCTAGAACTAGACAAATAGGAAAAGAAAATACCACAAGACCACATATAAACAACAAAGATAAAAGTTGTTTTGTGCTTGGTGGAAAGGGGTAGAAGTGCAAGTGATAAGACATACACAGAGGCCAATATTCAATTTAAAGTATTTCTACATTTCTTTCAGATTTTTGGAAGGGGGAAACAATGTGCAAACCAGGTGGGCATGGGCTGTGTCATTTGAACAACACAGTTTAAATGCTATCATTCTTCCAATTAATATGTTGCAGGACAAGGTAAGGGAAGATGTTCCAATAGTACAGTTTCATCTTGAGAGAGATGCTCAAAGGTATTTTTTTTCCTGGATCTTGGAGGTAACATATGAGTGGCTATTAACATAATCACTCTCAGGTTAAAATTCTTTCAGAGTGAGGATACACCACTTTGAGCATCTAATGACATCTCTACATGAGCTTAATTTTTTGGTTATAAGTATATTGCCTGCTCTGTTGTTCTTTGTGAAATAAAGCTGATGAGCAGGGCAGATCTTGAAGGGATTTAACACTTCTTCAAGGATTACCAACTCCTTGCATTCAAACATCATGAGTCAGTCTCTCTCCAAAATCATAAGATTTTATTAAATGTAATTATGTTGTGGTTTAGCGTTTTTTTTTGTTTTTTTTTTTTGCTAATTCACTTTAAAAGAAAGGAAAGAACTCTTGTGTAGACACTTCAGCAGTGTTTGCAAGTATTTCTTGGCAACCACAAGGCACAGAAATGTGCTTCAAGAAAATGCAAGCTAAAATCCTCATAAATTCAGGTGATAGGTACTGGGGTTTGGTGAAGAAGTCATCCAAGCTCCCAAGGAAATATGATGCAATTACAGAAGGGAACAACTACAAAACTCAGCTCCTCTAACACTCCTTTAAGTCCTCCCTGACTGTCAAAGAATTCACTTTCTTCTTCTCTTATCCCAGCCAAGCAAATTCGCAAGCTCTTTCTACAGGCTATGGCACTTCTGTCCCCATACAAACACCCACCGTGCTGAGATTCAAAGAAATGGGGATATCTCTGATTTGCTGTTTAGAAAGCTCACTCACCTTGTTAAAACAAATTTTGTGAAGTTTTCTGGGAATTAGGGATAAAACTGCAAGAGGCTCAACATAAAACCCAGCGGAACTGCAGTGGCAATGCCAGACCAAGCTTCCCTGACCACCATGAAGTACCACAACATTTTTATTGAGGAAAGTGATGGGAGTTGCAAACATAGGTTTGCTACCCCAGCCATGCAGACTGAACAGAGCAAGTGAAGAGCCTGCCAGCTGATGCGCCCTGAAGGCCATAGGTGAGGACAATACAGTACATTAAGAATGACCACTCACCACCAGACTAATCAACGATATTGCTAAACTGCTTATTGAGGTTGCCATAGCAGCCTTCCCAGATGGAAAGTGCAACTTCTCAGTGTACAGAGTACCTCCTTTTTTTTTTTAGACTTTCTAAATTTTCTATAGAGCCCTGCCTGAAATACTAATATTTTTTCTACTTCTATTTATTTTAAATAAGTTTCAGTAGTTGAGAAGACAGGATAAAAGGAAAAATTAACTCCTAACAGATAGGAGCAGTTATAGTCCACAGTTATATAGGTTTTTTTTTTGTTTTGGTTTGGGTTTTTATTTTGTTGGGGTGGTAAGTTTCTTCAACTGTGTGCCTGATTGAATTAGAGGTCAATGAACACACTGTTCTGAGGCTGATACAGGTTTTTTTCTTGATTTAGAAAATTGTGCAGTTGCAGGCAGGACTTCCCCCTCACAAATTTGTTCCACAGTGCACACAATAACTGGATATTGATGCAAAATTGTTCGACACCTCTGGCAGACGCTGTGCCTTCAAGAAGGACTATTCAGTAGTCCTCCTGAGCACAAAGAGGCAGGCTGTGCAAGCTCATTTTGAAGACTCCAGTATCATCAGCCTGCTAAGAATGATCTTTTATTTCTCTTATGATCATAAAGGGCATTATTAGAGCATGGGGAAGTCATACTCACAGTGCCATTTGGAACATTTTACTGTCTACAGAGGAGAATGCTTATGAAAACATAAAGAAAGTAAATCTTCATGAAAAAAAAGGCAATTTAAAAAAAAAAAAATTCAGAAATCTGAAATTGAACCACAAACTACTGTTTCAGGAGAGCTAACAGACTGGAGAGATAGATTGGGACAGCAGGAAATATTTAACCCAGTTTCACAGTCAGAGAAAACCTCAACTTTTACTAACAAGAGAAGAAACATACATCAAATCTGCTGCCAGAGATGAGGAGAAAATGGAAGCGCAAATCTTAAATATTCCAAATAATGATAATGACAAATCAAAAGAAAAAATATTTATTTTTAATGCTATTTTCTTGTGATTATCTTAAGAACGATACCATCATAGCCAAGTTATTTTTGAACACAGAGCATTGTGTTTCTTGTATATTGCATCTGTTTCCCTGGCCAAAACGGGCATTTGTTGTACATATTAGCCAAATTCCTGGTTTGTAAAGTGCAAAAGAAACCTCCATGAGGGCCAAATGTATTTCTCCTGGTACGCACCTGAACACCACCCAAAGCCTCCACTGCTGAGCCCTTGTGTCCTCAGTGCAGTGATGGCCCACTTGGGACACCATGTGCACACAAGACTGGCCAAGGACGGGCTCTACAGCCACTTTCACATGGCGATCCATGAAGTGTTCCTGTTGGACATTATTTCATAATGTCCTGCTATTTGTTAATTTGATTTGGCCTTGCTTTCAGAATGTAAATGAAGGGCTGTTTGGCTGGCTTTTTTTGCCGAGCCTGCTCCTGTTCTCCATGCCCCCTTTCTCTCTGCTTTTTGGTATTTATAACTGCAACACTTTGTAGCTGCATAAGTGTACAGCAGGGTGTCCTTCTGGATTTTCACATATCTGCCCACATGAAATTACCTCATTAGTAATTACCTCATTATTAAAGTCAAAATAAAGCTAACATGGATTGCTTTTGCAGCCTTGTTACTTCAGAATGCATACAGTAATACATACCAGTAAAACATGTTTTCCAGAAAAGGAAGCTGATTTCCTTGTGTATTCCTTGCATGAACTTTATCTCCTCCCGCATGTAACAAAACTTAATATGGGATGAGCCTTTTGTCCCTTACTTGTAGCTTACATTGAAATATGGCATGGTTCTTACCTTAGGAATAAAAACCAATTTTTGTCAGACTAACAAAAAGTTTATCCATTTTATTTCTCAGAAGTTTTTCAAGATTGCAAGACTCTAACCTTTTGCTATCACATTTCTGCCCAGTATGGCTGCAAAGCACATACAGGCTCTGATTTCCAACTTGTTTGTACATATTTAACAGAGAAGAAAACAGAGAAGGCAGAAGTGAAAGAAAAAAAAAAAAAAAAAAAAAAGATTTTCAGCGGTCACAAAAGCCAGTCACAGAAGCACAGCTGGGTGTCGGATCAGAATCTCTTGGCAGCCAGCCACAAGAGATGCACAACAGAGAAAAAACATTTCCTGTAAGGAAGCATTTGATTTTCAAAGCTGCATGAAATGTTCACAAGAAAACCATGTAAATGCCCACTGGATTGGAGGGTGGGGAGGGGAGGATTTCATTAGTAACTGGAAGCCCTCTCTTGTTTCACCAAAAGATTTGCTCGTCACAAGCATTGCCAGCTAGCCTGAGGTGATTTTCATGTTTTGTATCAAAACCAAGCAAACATGAAGTCTCTAGCAGTTTCGATGTGAATTTGCTTTGAAGTTCATTTCAATGCGACACTACTCAAACTCCACAGATAATGAAGGATTGCAGCTCCTATAGAAAACAGCAATGTTTTCCTGAGTCTCTGCAAAAGGAAAGGACAAGTTTCTGTGAAGTGCCAGCAAGTACAGTGGTGCTGTAGGTACACACTTACACTGCACACAGCTGCGAGGGATGAAGACATTCCAGCTGCTCCTCCTCTCCCACACCTCGGCTGTTTGCCATCAACCCACTGCTAGGATTTACTGCCCCAAAGGCACCCCAGCAGGCCCATATGTGCCCTCCCAGCCTGCAGCAGTGCACACCCAGCCCTGCTAGTCTGAGCCACCAATAAAGCAGTTTGAGATAAGCTGATGCATCTGTGCTGCAAGAGATGAAGGGGTGCTTGCACCATCCTTTCCCTCAGCCAGGTAGGAGTACAAAGAGATGGAATCTCTTCTGACTGTGCATGAGCCAAGTGTGGGTATAAAGGTACCAGTGACTCTGCTTTTCTTCTGGATTGGTTATTTCACCAGGAGGAGGGTGACACCTTTATTGTGTTATTACACTTATAACACTTGGCTTTTACAGCTGCACTCCTGCTGCATAAGGATTTACTACCGAAGCGTTGTAGGAGCCCTTTCCACAGACCACATTCCCTTTGTGCCATGTGCTGTACCTGGGCAGAACAGTGTGACAGTCCCAATCCCAAAGCGTTCATGGCCTGTGCATAAAATAGTGGGACAGAATGGCCAGGGAAGGGAGTAAAATAAGAAAATGTCAGCCAGAGAGAAAGTCTTTGGCAATGTGGAAAGGAAAAGCCTTATGAATGGACGCTAAGAGCCAAAAGAAGCTGCTTTGCAGAGCTCCACAGGATGCTCCTTCTGAGTATGGAAAACATTTATAAATGGAATGGTGCTCAAAGAAGACCAGGACTGTGTGTTAATAGAGGTGGAAGCTAACTCTTCAGTACTGAGGAGGTGATTATAGGTAGGGAGAAGACAGGTCATGATCAGCCTTGAAGTAAAAACAAGTAGCTTAAATTTCAAGAGCAAGGCAGTGGGAAAGCACAGAGAACAGACAGCATGGTTAAACTTAAGCGTTGGGAAAGTTATCTTTGCAGGAGCACTGGGGATTGGTACGGTACATCTGTCAGATTTATGACAGGATGAGTACAGTGATTGATCCATAAGATAACAAGAGCTGAAGTTATAACAGCAAAGTTGTAGTTGTCTGGGTAGAGAGAAAAGGATGTATTGCATAGATGGCATGCAGAATGAACTTAGGAGACTGAGTTATAAATGAAAGGGATGTCAAAAAGAGTGAGCTTAAAAGAGGAGGAGGTGATTCACATTCACATCTTTCCTAATGAAGAAGGTGCATGGTGCTCTTCATGCAAAAAAAGATATTGTGGCTTGGTCATATGGGCTTTGCTGTGGCTTGCCTGGAACACTAAAGATCCAAAGGAGTTCTGTGGCTCTGGGGCTGAACAGCATCGTCTGGCTTCAGTGCCCACAGGGATGAAAGAAGGATAAGGGTGGAGAGTATAATGAAATATAAGAGTAGAGACAGTGGCACCTGGAGGGGCCACAAAGGAAAGAGGGTCAATGACCCTGTTCTGGACAGTATGAATATACAGTGGCAGAGGAGAGGTGTGGAAGGTGGGCAAAGGAAGGAAGGAAGGAAGATGGCACCTTTGCTCACTTACTCTTGTGAGAAATTTGCAGAATCACACACGAAGGACCTGGTCCAAGGGGCCAGTGTCTAAAAGACTATCAGCAACAATAAAAATGCTTTACCTGTATAATGCAATTGTAGTCCCACAGTTGTAAAATGCTCCTAATCTAAACTTACCTTAACCTTGCTGCTTAAAACTGTATCTATCTCAGCGCTCCTTTTCTGCTACAGAAATACCAACACACAGCACAGTGTCCTGTGGGATGAATGCTGCATTAAAGGCAAAGCTGCATCTCTTACCAAGTCAGCACTAACACTTCCCTTGCCAGTGTTCCTTACATACAACCAACAAAACCAGAGTGCTCCTCAAAGTGTTTTCCACTTTCTGTGGGTTAGTGGCACAGGAGAGTCAGTCTGAAGTGGCACCATCACAGCCCTGTTCATGTCACACGTGTAGCAACATTACTCTGTCACAGGCCACGGCCCTGCTTACCTCAGTTGTGCTGGAGTCCTTGGCTTCCCACAGCAGTGTGGCCAGGCCATGCCCTGAGAGAAGGAAGGCAGGCCGTCTCACATCTCTGCCTTCAGAGAAATCCCTAGTTCTGGATGTGTTTTCACCAGCTCCACCGTATGTGTTCTAGCCAGGTAGCTCCATGCCTGGAGACCAGGCTTGGAGGCCCCTGCGGGCACTATACACCTTGGGAGTTCATTAGTGCTGTGATTAATCAGGATGCCAAGCACATGGTAAGTCAGTCACGTAATATTAAGCTGAATTGTTGGTTCTCTGCTTTAAGAGATAGGGCTTCCAGCAATTTCGCCTCCTCTGATCCAGTGCTGTTTGTTTTACAAAGTTCCCTGCCCCATGCTTAATTCAGCATGATCCCAGCTAGAGAAAACAGGAAAGGGAAAACAACAGCTTCAGTGAGTAAATAGTTTGGATGCAAAATATGGAGGTTGCACAAAATTTTATTCACCTCTTGGTGAAAAAAAAAAAGAGTATTGGAAAAAAATGGTGTGGGAACAGAAGGTTTTTAGCTCTTAGAAGAGTTACTTCTTGATAAACTTGGATCGACACTACGCTTGGGTAGAGTACAAGCACACCTGAGTTATCTGCACCATGGTTCATGTTTCCCCAGAAGCCAGAACTCCATTCCCCCAAGTTCTCCTGCTACCTCCTGCAGCAAAATGGCACCAAATGACACCTGGTTATGCCCAAACTCCAATTTCTGCCATGAGGATGAGGAATAGAGTACAATGCCAAAGGCATTGTGCTTGTGTAGGACAAGAGATCTTTCTTTTGATTGCCTTGTATTTTTGCTGGGGTGTGAAACAGAAATCTGTCCATGCCTGTTCTGCTTCCTGCTGTTAGGAGACTTCTCAATAATTCAGTTATCTCTCCCAAAAGGAAGCTCTGCTGGCCTGCTGCTTGCTCAAGCCAGTTACTGCTGCTCAGCAATGAAGTCTGAAGTGCCACAGACTTCCAGGGGCCCCTTTGGCACCAGCTCTTTTGTATTCCAGTGGCCAGCAGCAGCTCCTTAACTCTTTGTCAGCCAAAGCTCATTATCATTTTTATATAATTAAACAGTGCTGTTCATTCTCTTTAGTAGATTATCACAGCAAATTGATGGTTATTTGAAGGAACTGCCACAATAGGAGATAAAACACTGGCAACAGATAAAACAAAAGGATGCACACAAAGCTCTTTAATTAAACTCCATGAAGGGATATGAATTCTAGCAGAGATTTTAGTTACCCTGCTGAGTCTCTTTCTGATTAGCTACAATGCATCTGCTGGCTTTCCTAGTATCCATCTGTACTGTTAAAGAGAAATTTATTCTGGCTACAGAAGATGACCTCAAAGATGTCAGTTGTGGATAGTCTAATAGTTTATTTACATTGACAAAGTGGTTCTGAGTTCTCCTTGATGCGTTGAAATGAAGAACCATCCTCATTACATATGTACTTAATATTTGCACACACACACACAAATAACAATGCCCACACACAAATAACACTGAAAGGTTAGCAAGAAAGCCAAAAGAAGCTGGGAAATTATGAAGGAAAGGGTTTTTTTTCTCCAAGTTGCTAAAACTTCTTACCACCACAATTACTTTTTCTTCTGGCATGCATGATTTGTTTCCCCCTCATCCTGCCCCACCTCCTTCCCTCCAGCATCCAGGTGCAGAAACTACAGTGAAGGCTAATGGATGGGACAAGGAAAAAAAGTCATAGGATATATACTGTGAGGCATATTAATAACAAGTTAGGCTGTTACTTTGAAGTCTGACTTTCTTTCAAAAAATTTAAAATAAAAAAAAAGAAAGAAGAGAGAAAGAATAAGAATTGAAGACAGATCTGTCATGGAGCATTTTTAAGAGGCAATACCACAAAACCCTTTGGGGCTTTCCACTCAGGTCATAAGGGATCTGGTTCAAATCGCATTGGTCCTTAATCCACAGGTAATTGAGAACACAGCTCCCAGTAACTCAGTGTGGAATACTGCTCATTACTACTGCAGACCTTTAATCAGAATATTTTTAGTCACATGCACCCTTTTGGCTCTACAGAACCTACTGAGACAATAGACAATTTGCACGTTTATCATCATTAATTACCTGCTGGCATAGTGAAAGCCGTTACCATCCAGTGTCCACTTCAGAGGAAGGTATTGCATGGAGCAAGGCCAGACTATAAGATGCACACACACAGCCTCGAAACACTCATGAGAAAGGGTTGTTCCCTGTTCTAAACGTGCTGCAGGGTTTTTTTCCTCAGAGCCCCATGAACCTGGGTGGATGAAAAAACTCTTCCTCAACCCTTACGGAGGTCTGAAAACATCCCAATTCTGCCTAATTTATACAACCCGGTCCTCAGGGTCTTTCTCAATTGCCAATACCCTACTGTGAAGGCTCCATTAAATCTTTTATTTATTTGTCCATAGAGGCCACTGAAGAAGGTCACAAGGTATTTCCCTTTCCAAAGAGATTCAACTAAACATGAATGAGACCCTAACATTATTCTGGTTAGGGTGTGTACTCATATTTTTGCCACACTACTGACAGTCTGCAGGGAGTAAATATTCCCGGGCTTGGCTACTGACCACCTTATGTGCAAGTAGGTGAAGATTTGTTACAGTCATGACTTGGCAGTATTTTATGTTCAATCTTTGTAATGTCACATGCAAATGAACACAAAGTTCAAAACAATGGGGGGAAAAGTATCACACTGATTCTCCCTGCATAGGCCTCAACCTCCGCTGCCCCACTGAGCAAGCTGAAGTCTAAGGCCAGATTTTTTTAAAAAAAATTATAATCAAATAGTAATTAAAAAAGGAACATTCCAGCACAGTTCTGGCAGTGAGATTTCATTTTAGCATTGGATAGTAGGTTTACTGGTAACTCAGACAACTGTACACCTACAAAAACTCTCTTGAGGTTAATCATCCCCAAGGATGCCTGTCCTGAACTATGTCCAGAAACAGCTGAATAAGAGACTTTGGCCAATTTCAAGTACCACCAGAAAGGACCAATATTTTCCCATTATGAAAACACAACTCAAGACAATCTCTATTTTTATTTACCTTTTAAAAAAATAATTATATGCAATTCTTATTACAAAACTAAAGTTGGTTTTCCATTTGACTCAGTTTGGGTAGAAAATACGTTCCTCAGCTATGAAGTTGGTAATGCTCTGCTGACTCAAAACCTAGCAATTCTGTTCAGGTATTCTGCACAGGCAATAACTCCACCTCACCCCTAAGTGTCCCTAGTGCATTCAAGGTATGCTTTTACAGCTTGGTTCCTTTGCATTTCTGTCTCCAACTCCTTATCCTCTAAGCTACTAAATTCTTGGCACCTCCTGCTTTATTAGGGTATAGAAGTCCAATGTCTGAAGGAGGGATTTTGGCACCATTACTGTAAATATCTGGCAGCCAGTGTGATGACTGGTCACTTGTATTTATTTAAGTGTTCCTGTGTAGCATCCAAAGTCCGTTGACACCCAGCAGTACTGCATTCTGCAAAACACTTTAAAAGCAAGCAGAAAGTAAGTTTCTGTTGCTGGCAGCTAATTCTTTTAACTTGGAAAATGATAAGCTAAATAGTACATCCCCGGGTCACAGCAACCTTTTATAATAGCATAATCTAGAAATGTAATTTTCTCACATCAAGCAGTTTGAGGAAGATGAATCTGCTTCTCTATTTTCAGTGTTATGAAACCATGATAAAGAAACAAGCCAATAGATGTACGTAGCCCAAAAACATGCTTGCAATCTGGAACATCTGAGGTAGTTGATAAAAGCATTTAAGGACTTATGCATAATGTAAGCAATACACTTCCGAATATAACATTACAAACCAAGTTATATTGCTGAAAGAGATAATGGTGCAGATGATGTCCATAACCAGTGGCCCCGGCCTTCCTCTTAACTCTTAACTTGACAAATCTCTTAACGGCTGTTGAATATTACAAAATCCCTGAGCTGTGAAGGACAGAGATTGTCCCTGGGACCTCACATTCTGTGGGACGCTGTTAACAAGTTAAATACATTAGGTTTTGCAAATTCTGAAAAGTGGGATTGCAATGTATTAGCCCAAGAGGATTTTCCAGAAGGTTTCAGTGTTGCACTGCAATGAGGCCTGAAGAAAGGGTCAACCCTGTTGTCCTGTTAGGTTACATATCTTGCCAAGAGTGAAAAGAAGGGGAAAAACAGTTCAGAAATTACATGATGTGGCGAGTTTCTTCCAGCTATAGTACTTCAGGCCCGTGTACATTAGCTAGGTGAAAGACAGTCTGAAAAAAGCACTTTTGGGAGGCTTGTTCAGTAAATTGTTTTTCCATGTCTTTCTGAAGAAGAGTTCATGGTACTTCACAAAAGTTGGCATAGAAGTCCCCAGGTACACTGATACATTCAATATGTACAACTACAAGAGCTATGGAAAGCTTTTTTCTATAGGAATTTGAGTACCTGAGGCAACAACTCCTCTAGTTGGGAAACTAAGCAGACACTTTCGTCTGTGTTTACTCCTAAGGGAAAGTAATGTGATCATCATAAGGCTGTGAGTTACATCAATTTTAAAAGATACTGCTTTGAATTAACAGAAAAGTGACTAGGAAAATTCTTCCTCCTGGAAATCTAGTTCTCAGCTTATTATTTATGTGTTGATATTCATTCTTTCCAAGTAAACAAAGAAATAAGCTCCTCTTATGAGCCAAATGAATCAACATTACTGGAATGAAAACCATTCTCTTACATTAATGGTTTTTCCCTTCCTCCATGCTCTTAAGAAAAGCCCAGAAAACCCACCTTAGAAAAAAAAAAAAATCTGTCTGCAGTGATCTTATAAATTAAAACAACAGGAGTGATAATAGGGAGAGAAGGATTTAATCTTTCACTCAAAACATGCATTAGAAAGAAATCTATACTCAATGCATAGCTGCAAAGAAAAATGATGAAAACATGCCCTTTCTGTTGGGCTAAAAAAATATGAGATCAGCAGATGTATCTGAAAATAAGGGCAAATTAGTATTTCAAAAAATGTAACTCTGCATACAGTTCTGGTGCTGCCTCTCTATCCCAGAATTGCAGTCAATGTAGGAAGCCTTGAGTCAGACAAATTCTGTTTCTGAATAAGAAGGAAGCAGGTCCTCAAAGCACTTTGCTGCAGAGGAAATAAAAGAGCTCACTCAGTCCTGTCATCAAGATTATCTCATTCTGACAACAATCCCCTACCACAACTGCTTTCTATAGAGTCTCAGGCTAAGCGCAGACACTGACATGTCACTAGAACTCATCCAACTGTGTTTTACATAGATACCAAACAACCACCACAACCATGAAGTCTGTTTGTGAGTGATTTTTCATTGTCTGCAATATAAAAGTCAATAATGGTCCCAGATATTGGTGAAGTGCCATTTCTAGTAGACACAACTGAATGGGGAATTCCTACTGCAGAAAATGCAGGACAACAGAGAGAAGTATTTCTCCTCCTAAGGCTAAGGATGCGGGGTGAGGGGTGGAGACTGTGCTTCCAAAATCTTAGGCGATTATACGGCATTTTAAGATGCCAAACTTCTTAGCATGGTTTTGCTCCAGTTCTAGGACAGCTAATTATGAAGGACATTGCACAGCAGAACCCATCTGTGTAATTCAAGGACAGAATAAAGCTGTACCACAAAGTACATGGTCAGAGCAACAGGCAGTGATATAAAATACATAAGGAAGATATTTTATTTTCTATTTGGAACATAAGTAACTTAGAAGTCTGCCAAAATTCCATAATCACTGATCTTCTGTGATGAACTGCTTCAGCCTAATGCAGAACACCACCAGCAAAAGCCAAAGCAAAGATCACCAGCTCACCAATACTGCTGTGCCTTTTTATAAAATCTGATCAGCCTGCTGCCTGCTAGATTAAGCCCTTATGACTATGACAGCTCCTGTTTTTAAAGCAGAAATAAAAATCATCTTTAGGCACTAAAATAAAAAATCTGTATGCTCCTCCACAGCTTACCTTCAACCTCACCCTAGGCCCAGACTCCTGCAGAGTTGTACAGCCCTCTGGAAAGCCACTACAGCCCAGCTTCACCCTGTCCCAGCCCAGCCTCAGACATGTGCTGTCTCCCAGCCTACCTCCTCCACACCCACAGAACACCAGGTTACCCACAACACACGCGGATAGCATCAGGCACAAGTACCTAACTGCATTTCTGTGAAAGATAGAAGGCTTATGGCAGCCTCAGGATTTCAGGCTGGCTGTGGAGGGACAAAATGATACCTTATCTGGCACAAAGCCTACTGGTAGAAAGCAGCTTGACATATTTTGATCCAGCAGAATAAGTTTACACAAGCTCAGTGCTTTGTGTTTTTACTGTACCACCAAAACAGAGTTAGAGAGTACACAAATCTTACCATTACTGACTCCTTATCTCTAAAATCTTCTATGTGTATTTCATCCAAGTCCTTTAAGCACCCACTCAGTGTGCAATCCTGACCTCCCAGGACCGGTGATATTTGCACACCACAGAAACAATGGAGCCATTTGTCTTGCAAGCAGGCCTGGGCAGGGGAGACAGCTCTCTCCCTCAGCTGGCCCCAAACAGGGCATTTGTTTCAAGAAATCAAAACGACTGAATTTCAGAGCCTTTAGAACAAATCACAGTACTGCTTCTTAAACCTTATTTTCCTCTTTCTAAATTCACACAAGCCTTCTCAAGCCACTGGCTACAGAATGAACAGGAGAAAGACAAAGATATATCAGAATATATATACAAACAGTGTATATATTCTTTAGTAAATGCAAGCCAATACAGGGGAAAGACTTGCAAAAAAAAAATATTGTTAGAAACAGCAGGATGCCCACAGCACTCCATTAAGAATACTGATCATAAACTGCTATATTTTTTCCTGATGTCTCACAATGTAAACATCTAATCACTTGCTTTCCACATACTTTGGGAGCACTGGGCAGACTGTCAAGTAAAGACTATTTCTGTTCTCACATATTTCCATGAAGCTCTCACTAAAAGGTATTGTTTTCCTAAATGCTCGCAAAAAACAAATTTGCATTTAATATCAATCTGGTGCAAGTACGGTGTTTCCTCCTTTACACTAATTAGGCTATTTAAAGATGTTTTCATCAAATGCATGATAGGAACTTTTGGACTGTACCCCTTGAAATGTTCTGCTGAATTTTTGCTCACATTTGGTAACAAATCTCATGAGAGCCTTTAATGGAAGTTAACATGTTTTTCATGTGTCATACTGCAAGTCTTCGAAGCAGAAGTTTATAACAAAGTCTTAAAGTGACTTTAAAGCTCCCAGTCCTTTTCTAGATATCTGCTTTATGTTTGCTCACATTGCTGACTGCCCAGAGTTTGGCTGGCTCTGACCAGATCTAAGCACAAAGGCAAACTGAAATGACGCAGAACTTACTTCTTCCTCCTTTGAACTTCCTTAACAAATAGAAATTTAGCAGCATGTGCATCAGGAAAGTAAGCAACAAGAGAAAACAATCTCCAAAACCATAAACAACCAAAACCACCCACTCTCATGCCAGCTGTTTTTAAAACTGATTTCTATGGTTAAGAAAAGAGACAGATTGGGTGTCATGAAAGATTAAATATGTTCTACCCACATGAACAGCACTTCCTGGAGCCCACCAGCAAATAGAAAGAGAGAAAGAGAGAAAGAGAGAAAAGAAAGAAAGAAAGAAAGAAAGAAAGAAAGAAAGAAAGAAAGAAAGAAAGAAAGAAAGAAAGAAAGAAAGAAAGAAAGAAAGAAAAAGAAAGAAAGAAAGAAAGAAAAAGAAAGAAAGAAAAAGAAAAAGTCATATTAGGTATGTACTTCTAGATATCAAAAAGGAGTTACTAGCCTAAGGGAGAGAACAGATTGACAGTAACTTTATACCTCCTTTATGATCCACTAATCCTGAGCTGATCAGAAAAAACCACTGCAGTAAACCCTGTAGTTTAGCAACATCCTGCCTGCCCTATGGGCTGTGACCTTGGCTTTGCAATTCCCAAGCACACCTTACATCTGAAGCTGTGTTGAGGTTTTCAAACAAGTTTATGGCTCTGCTCCACAGTGCTTGCACAATAGTGATCTGTTTTCAGTCACATATTTGCGTGTCAATAGCATGCCTCTGCAACTTGGGAATGGAAATAAAGTGGTGGACTGAGGACCCTTCCAGAGCTCTACCAGCAAGAGGCAGTTCAGCTTTTAAGACTCCTAAAAACCTCTCTGGCAGTTCAGTTCGATGTAAATCAGCCCTTGCCTTGCAAAGATGCTCACAGCAACGAGCCATCCCAAAACGAACCCCACCAAAACACTGTTTCAGTCAGATGAGCCACCCAAACTTCCCTTCAGGCAGTCTCATGGCAGTACTGCTGGTACAAGCAAGAGCTGTCAATAGAAGGACGTAGGACAGAAAGGTAGCATCCTTAGTTTTAAATCTCTTTGGGCCACTGTACTCACTTCCCAAGGTTGCCACATTGATCATCTTTTCTGGGAAATTAGTTTCAGCCTATAGAAACTATTGTGACATAGAGTTTGTTTTTGTAAAAGTACCATGTAAGTTGCAGCCATTATATTTTGAAATGAAAATGTTTAATTTGCCAACAACTATGAGGAAACATAACAGGAAAAAAAAAAAAAAAAAAGAGAAAAGTGAGCAAAATACCATAATTGGACTTTTCATGGATATAACTCCTAAAGTGTAGTCTACTGTAAAACCATACTGAACAACAGAATATAGTAGTTTATTTAAAATTCTTCCTTTGTTTAGGTCTTTGTATTATTTAAAACTTGCCCCATATTGACAATTACAAGGTATGGAAAGAACTGTGTATAGCATTCCTCTTCCATAAGGCCAAAACTTTTGCTTTCCAACCAACTATGAAGTGTCTAAGAAAAGAGAAGTTTTATGCTTTCTTTGGCCATCACACCAGCTTGTTCTTACTGCCTGAAAAACGAATAACATGTCTAGATAACTGAACTCTGACAATTAGAAAATCAGACTAGTTAGTGAACTGTCATTTTTTTAAAGCAAGGAGACCTTGTCAATTCTACCTGTCAAGTGAGTTTGGACAGATTGATAAACATTTCAAGAAAACAGAATAAAACCTGTTCTCTCCACGAAGCAGACTTATGTTTAATTTCTTTGCTCACAAGCACATGATAAGAGAGCACAGCACAAGACGTCCACAGAACCAGACTTTATTACCAAAACTATTCCAGATCTTTTGCTCAAGCTACTGCTGTGAACAGGAATGACTCAAAATTCAGCTTCATGGATTTCCTGGCAGATAAGATAGTATTTATGAGTTGCCTTAGCATTCCTACATTTGAAGCAATATGAAGTATGATTGGCAGCAACCCAATTTCATTATTCTTAGATGAGTCAATAAGTGTGGAAAGTGAAATGAAATGGGCAGCCAATCAACACACAAAAAAAATCAGACATTCTGAGGCCAAGAAAGTATTTATATGCTGATGACTCAACTTTTACAGCAGTGTATGCAGCAAGAACAGGAAATATACTACTGAACCCTCTTATGACAACAACTTTGATGTTAAAGGCCGAAATAGCTCATTCTGCCTGCTGTGATTCAGAAAGCTGGAGCTGTAATCCTGGATCTCTGCAGAATATACTCACAAGGGATTCCGAACTCATTAAAGAATATCAGAAATACAAGGTTCCTGCAGGACACATGGTAAGTAAATGTCTTTCAAAGACTATGGAAAGAAACACAGGTGACAAAGGGCTGGCCCTGGAAGCTCTGCTGCTGCTTGACATACAATGTGTATATAAGGCTCATCTGCCTCTATAGTGGTAGATGACTGCTGCAACACGACTGTTGGGGAAGAGAAGAGGTCCTCCATCCTTCTACCATGGCAGGAAAACTTACTATGTTGGAATACAGCCGGTAGCTACTCTAGAACAAACTTTCTGAACTCAGAACCTACAATTTACCACATCCTTTCATGACTATTTGGGTTGAAGTTCGAGACGGCCGCTTCTTTACAAAGTTTAGGAACTGCCTCTTATCTGCTGCTCATCATTTGTTTTTCTTCTTGCACTGCAGATGTTGTGGAGGACATGGTGAGAGCAATGTATAATCCTGTCCTGCAGCAGTAATTCTTACAGCAGATATATGCTGGGGCAAGGCTATCAAATTAGCTGTGTGACTGACTTTAACAACACTATAAATTGGCAGAAACCGAGAATTAATCAGTGGATTTAGATTAGTTAGCTTCAGCAATTTTTAGTATGCAATACTGGCAAATCTGTAGATAGAGACAGTAAATATATTAAATTGATTGCCAGCTAGGCTTAATTTTCTTGGTACCCCTAGTAGTACTTCACAAACCAACTGAAAACTTCCACTTTAGGTTCAAATCAATATAAAAATTAATCCTACCTCTCCTACAAGTAAGATGCTAGTTGATGCAGGCTCACAGGGCATGCAACAAAATGCAAACAAGTTTGATCTTAAAACCAGAAGTATAGGTGAATGATTTTTTTCAGTATTACTTCAGTCAGATTAAATAAAATAAAAAAAAGGTTTGGGAACCTGGATATGTGTTTGCAGAAAAAAAATGCCAAATAAAACCAAATCAAAACAAGGTGTCTCTTCAGAGCAGCATAGGGAGGAGATATGGAAGTGCAGGAGGTCCAGATTTGTACTAAATAATTTACTTCTCACAGATCCAAAGTTGCTATCTGCTTTTAGGCTTTTTTTTGTCCTTCTGCTGGAGAATGTCATTCACATTGCCCTTTTTGCCTACTAAACAATCCAAGCAGGACAGAAGCAAATTAATGCTGCTGCAGCATGTCCAAGCTGCTATCTATCTTTTCTAAATTTCCTTAATATTACCATAATACTTGGAGATTAAGCTGTCTCTTGAGTGTGAACATCTTTCTCTCTGCCACTGTTATCTGTACAGCTGACTTGGTAACTTGCTCTTGTTTCCTCCTGCAGTCTCCTACTAATACTCTGCAGACCATGTCACACACAGCCCTCTGTAATCTCTTGTATAGACATCTTGTAGTTGGTGATTTCTAGATACTGACTTTTATGGCTCATAAAGCCACTAGTGGATATCAAATTTAATATGTTCAGCTGCTATCAGTGATGTATTTTATCTCTTGCTCTGAATTATGACATTTCTGGGGTTTGCAAGTTCAAAACTAATACAGCACAGCAGAAGAGGCCTTTTAATCCTGTTTATTAGCAAATGGGAGTTTCTGACATAACCCAAAGGCTCTGGCAGACAGACACCACACAGTTAAAGGACAGACACTGCAACACAATGGTTTCCAAGCACTGATACCTTTGGCTAATCAGCTCCACTGGAGAAGCAGCATTCTTGTTTTCAGGGAAGAAGCCACCTTGCTCAGACTAATACTTACCCTTCTGAAGTCATGTCATCTTTCATAAAGCAAAATGAGGTGCTGATAGCTTGGATAAAGCAGCTGGAAGAAAGGGTAAGAGAGAATGCAGGCTCACAGTGGAATGGAGGTACTTAAAACCCAAATAAAGAGCTGAAGCTTGCAATCACTAAGAGCATGCATTATTTACTGCATGCCACTGGACTGAGCATGTTTCTTTGCTGGCCACAGTTTACCCATTTCCCCTGCCAAGCAGCAAGAAATGTAATGCACTGACAAGCAGGGTGACAGGGGACAGAGTTGGAATGCCCTCCTCCATGAAACTGCGTGTGCCCAGCTCACAGCCAGGGGCCAGGTGAGCTGGGCGGCGTTTCTCTGGCTGTGGTACCAGTGGTGAAA
Source organism: Orthonyx spaldingii (assembly GCA_013397795.1). NCBI lineage: Eukaryota > Metazoa > Chordata > Aves > Passeriformes > Orthonychidae > Orthonyx > Orthonyx spaldingii. Next base: position 890,290 of record VZTJ01000403.1, read on the forward strand.
TAGACTGCTCTAACACAGCACAGTAGCCCAAGAGCTACAAGCAGTTGGGAAGGGTGTCTGTGCAGCAGAGCCTTCCAAGAGCCATTAAAATCTTATTCTTCAGATTATACTGTAATGATATCCTAACCATGAAAAGTCAAATTTCCCATCGTGTCATGATTTCATCGCATTAATTTGTCTCAGATCCCCAACTCTTACTATGTGCCAAACAATCATGGGCCTTTTTTGGTGTGTTTTATCATCTCCAACTTTCTCCTGTAATCTGTAACCCATTGCCAACTAACATTTGTACACCATTCCCCACAAACACCACCCAGGAAGGGAGTAGACACAATATTTTATGCTCACTTGAGCACAACTATCCTGTTTTCACACTCAAAGACAGATGGGACACTTAAAGCACGCAAATTGTAGGCACAAATCTACATCACACTCTGGTCACCAACATGGAAATCCACCCCATTACCTACAACCAGCATTAAGCAAACCATGCAAAGCAGATTGTCCTCTATAAAATATCATATTAAGATCACTTTTTAAGAAGAATGGCTATAATAGCTAAATATTTTCCAACAAAATAAAGATAGTTGAAAGGATACTCAAATATTACTCCTTCTCTCATTCATGGGACATGAATGGACAGCATTAATGATCCAAGTCCATAACCACAACTTCCCAAGTGAGTGTTAACAGACTCTGAGATACCAGCAGGTGCAGTGACATGATGGGGTTTTTTTTTTGATATTGGGCTTCTTTAAAATGAAAATAGACTATTCATAATTCATCTCCCTTCCACCTGCTGAAGAACCTTCATTTAAAGAAAAAAAGCATTCACTTCAATATTACGGGCATGCATGAATCAAATATGGAACTAAAAGACATTTAATGATATTTGCAGAAACACTTTCCAGCAATGCCTCTGATTTTAATTATTTAGTGGATGAACCTTGCCTGTGAACAAGTGAAATGGTATTTTGCAGCCAGTTCCTAACTCTGTGGTCTGTCTCTCCTACATCAAACTTGCTTTGCAGCTTTTGCACTAATATTTTTCATTTTGTACCCTAGTTTTACAGTCCCTCAATTTTTTCCTCTGTTTTTTTTCATTACTAAACACTCTTTGTTTCTATCTATACAATCAACCATAGCGCACATGAAATATAATGTGGGATATAAAACTGTGAAAATAAAATCTGGGAGAGTTACAAGCAATTTTTCTAGCAAAAAGTACATCTTCAAGAAGATATAAATAAAGATTTTAATAAGCCTCACACAAACAGGCACATGCCTACTCATTCCTCCAAATTGTCAGAGCTCTTGCATAAGACTTCTTTTATATCCGTCTTAGTCCCTGAAGTTACACACGTCTTAAAGTTAAAAAAGATAGACTTGTTAATAACACACAAATGTTCATAGACATAACATCTTTACAGATATCCTCTGTGAGTAGATCAAGCCACTCTCCATATGTATTTAAATGTAGTGGAAGGCTGGATTTTTTAAGTTGTCAGATCTGTGCCTGGGTAAGAGGGGCTCTATTTTCACTCTTGGAGCAGTGAGAGATTAGCAGCTTGAAATCACTTTGACAGTTTCAGTTACTCTCCTGCATACTGCAGGGAATTTTAATTCCAACCTGTGAAATTGTAATTGCTTCTCAAGAAGAGCGGGAGGATTCTGGGTAATGGCCACAGCCAAGCTCAGTGTCAGAATTGCCAGTTGCTGCCACTTCAGATATTACTTGCTGTTATTCAAAAATCACTCCAGCTTTCCATATGGGAAGTTGAAAACTGGAGAGTGGAACTAGATTAACAGTAGCTGTCAGATGTTCAGGGATGTGCAAGGAATGATGTAACAGAGGTGAACTGCCTCAAAAAGCACCTTCTTTTTCTTCTTTCTCTTGCTTTATAGAACAAGGTTTACATAAAACACTTCTATTTCATACTCTTTTCCTAAACAAGTATACCATTACTAGAAAGCTACAATGAAAAGACTAAATGACAAAGTCCTCCAGCATACAATGCACAAGTAGAAAATAAAATGTGTGTACTTAACATTGTTCAAAAGAGATTTAAGATGTCTTTGCTACTCAGGGTTCTGTGGTTTGCAAGATTCCTCAATGAAAACAGCCAAAGAGAACTCAGAGCTACCACAAACATTTAAGAAAAATAGCTGAGGCTTTTTTGGTATCAAATGGAAATTATATTCTTTTTTTTTTGCTCTGACAAAAGGGCATTGAATGTAGATTGCTTCTTAGCAGACACATTCTCTAGTGAGGAGCGTGTTCAGCACGTGTAAAAGTGGGATCAGTTGACTGTGGGGTAACTACTCCTGTAATGACCTCGTTAAGCTGGATTTCTCACCCACCCTGATGGCTTCTAAAGAGGGAATACTTGGTGGAAGTAGGTCTCAAACATAATGTTGATGTAAAAATTAAAAATGCCGCCTGGCAGGGCAGTAAGAAGCATTCAGGGACCCAAATGGGATCAAAGATCACAGATCAGATGTGTTCAGGTCAGCTCGTTCCATGAGGAGGATGTACTTGTACAGTTCACTCTACACTCACTGAGGTTCCCCAAGCTGCACTGGTAGCCCCAGGCAGGCCAGGCTTGGTCCAGATGAGCTGTTTGACCAGAACTGATTTGCTCAGCTCAGTGGCTTTGGAATCTTTAGTTGTACATAAACACAAAACAATGACAAACACAATGCTTCTCTACAACACAGAGTGTCAAAAACTCCTCTCAAAATCTAAAGGAAGGCAGCAAAATACGTGATAAACATTTCCTACTTGTCAGATTAAAGCTCAGTTTAGGAATATACTGTGGGCAATGTCATTTACAAAGTCTTCTTTGGCCTCTTTCAGTATATTGCACTATTTCTAAGAAAATAAGCTAGTCCCATTAAAGTCAATGATGCACAGAATCTAAATCACAAGCTTCGTAAATCTCCGTAATAGCTGATGCAATGAGTCTGTAATTGCCACGATTAGATAAGCTAGAGTGGCTGACAGAGATAATGCTAGAGGCACAGAACATATCTGCATAGATTATTCCCATCACATGTGAAAATTTGGCTTGGATATAATGATTTTGCCAATCCACAGTTTTCCTGAGAATCTTACAATCTGTGATTCTTCCCTGAAAAATTTCAAGTACAACGCACTCTTAGTAGGGGATTATTTCTCTACACTGTAGAGACAGTGTGCTGGTTTTGGGTGGGATAGAGTTAATTTTCTTCACTGCAGCTGGTACTGGGCTATGTTTTGGATTTGCTGTTGCTGAGCAGGGCCTGCACAGAGTCAAGGCCTCTTCTGCATTTCTGAGAATGGCTGAACACCTGCCTGTCAAAGTAATGAATGAACGATTTCCTTGGTTTGCTTTGCTTGCATGTGCAGCTTTTGCTTTACCTATTTAATTGTCTTTACATCAACCCATAAGTTTTATCACTTTTACTCTTCTGATTCTTGCCCCCACTCCACTGCAGGGGAGTGAGCGAATGGCTCTGCCTTAGCTACCTACTGGGGTTAAACCACAACAGTCATGTAGGACAGCTCAGCTCCATCTGCGTATGACATAAACATTATAAAAACCCTCAACAGTTCCAGCTCTTATGATTTTAAACAGTCTTTGAAAGTAGAAGTTTGGATGAAGATTCAAAAATGTTACAAGGCATGAACAAACCAATAATATCATGCGGTCAGGTGCTGGAAGAACTGGGCACACTGTCCAGTCCCTGACTGACCAGCACACTCTCAGGATGTTTGGAGCTCCTGTCATGACAAAAATGGCTTGATGAAAGTAATTGGAAATTTTCATTGTGCAAAATGCAACCTCCCCACTAAAACAGTAATAGTTGTCTTATTGAGGCAACGCACAGCTAAGAGATTCCCACGTAGTTCTCTAACCATTGTATTAAACATACAGACTGTGTTAAATCCACTTTTTAACAGAACTCTATCACCAGAACATCTTCCCATTCCATTATAAAAACCCAACACCTTTAAAACTATTTCTACATAAAAAATAATTCTTGTTTTATAAACCAAGTAACTCATGAAGTTGAGAGAGGCAAGACGGAAGGCAAAATTCTTTCAGACATGATAGCAAAATAAATAGCAACAAATGACAAACTTTAATGGCGTTGCAGTGCTCATTCTAATGTAAAAAGACAGATACCAAACCATCACACTGCATCAAGCAAAATCTTTAGGAAAGCTTTAAATATCCTACCTATAAAAGATGACTAATATTACTCAGTGGAAAGAGTCCTTATAAACTTAATGCAATTTTACCTGATACAGCAATTATGAAAAGAGTATGTAATGCAAACATTGCATCACTTTAGGAAAAAAGAAGAGGAAAGATGCAACAAACTGTTCTACCAACCAAGGATCTCAGGTTTTGGCAAGATAGGCCTCCCCACAGCTTATTAACGTTCTCTCCTTTGAATGACAGGAAAGGCATAGAGTGAGTACAAATTACTGCCCAATTTACATTAGTTTGGTTTTTTTTCTATTAAAAAAAAAAAAAAGATTTGTTGGTAAAAGTGTTTCCTTTGAAGATTTTAACAGCAGTTTCATTGTTTTTATAAAAGTCCCATTCAGTTCACAGTTTTGTTTTCATTCCTCCATAGTAAAACATAACAAGAACTGCCAGTAGAGCCAGGCTGACAGACAGGATCTTCAGTCCACCTCCTTCTTGTTGCCATGGGAGCTGCAAAGCCATCCAGGAGCTGAGCCGTGTTTGCACTGGGATCTTAGCAGAAGGCTGTGCTTTCCAGTTCGTGCCATTCTGTGGTGCACGTCTGAACTCCTGTGAAGAAATGCACATATTAAGATTGAAACTGTGTTATGTATTTTGATTGTACATACCAAATACAATCTCCTTTTTATACTGAGGTACAAGTTAATGTCCTTTTCAAGACTAACAATTCAACCTGCACTGCATCATCATCAGGTCATCAGTTTTCCATACAGAAGTCTTATAAATGCCATACAAAATCAGTATTTCTAATGAAATTAACTGTCAAATCAATGCAGCTGTTAGCAACAGAAACAAATCTCTAGACTGCGCTGTTATCAGAGACAGTTTTTTGATGGTTATTTTTTAATTTGTTTTGCTGCTATCTCACTACTTTCTGATTTTTGGCTTCTCCAAAAGAAATGTCTAACCAGTGATAAAGGGGACCACAACACTCAATCCTCTGCACAGCAGGGATCTTCTAAAGTCAATCATTGGCTCCTGGTGTGCCAGCTCAGTGGTGCTTGAAAATCCTCCCACAGGGTTTTTCCTTTCCCCTGACCCTCAGGAGGCAGCTGTGCTAAAACACTCACCTTCTCATTCAGCATATTGAATCCCACTTCCCTGCTGTGCCTGCCATTACCATTCCCAACCTGACTGCAAGCACCAAGATCCCCAAGAATATGAGGTCTTTTAACTGCAGCACAAGTTACAGACGTTGCACCACTATTTCAGCAGAAAATCCAAGTGAAAAGAATAAAAGACTCTTTTAGCTCACACCTTTTTTCAGTTCAGCATTGTAGATACTAAAAAATGAAAAACATCCAATAAAACTGTAATCTGATGACATTTGCAAGAGATGTAAGAGGTAAAAGTGTAATTAAACAAAGGTGTAATGATGCTGCATCATAAGATTCAATATTCCTGTTGATCATTTCTGTTTTCCTCCTTCTATTTCAATAATCTCTTGGGAATTCAATTGAGTTCAGCTGGATTTTTAATTGGTTTGAAATTTTCCAGTTAAAAAAGGTTTTCAATGAAATAATTTTATTTTTTTCCCTTTCACATTCTGTATAAAACATATCAGGGACCCAGAAAGTACCTACCTGGATAATCTTGTATTTCCAAGAAGCTGAAACAGGGCCACATGAAAATACAGTCCAGATGCCTGCTCCGTCTTTTACCAAACATATTTCTGGGCAAACTCAAAGAAATATCAAAGCTCCAAGAAAGGTGCCTGCCCATGAAAGTGTGACAGCACAATTCAAACCTTCTGTAACTGCCTCCTCTTTTCCATGTCAGCAATCAGCTCCATTATAGTAATTGTAGAAGGAAAATAATGATTACTACTGGTTAGGTAAGTAAGCATCAAAGGAGCAAATGACAGCCTGGAATAAGTGCTATTCTAACATCTGAGTTATTGCTGACTTGGACCCCAATTCACACAGGCAAAGGGTTACAGACCAAGTGAACTATGAAATAAGGATGACTTCTCACACCTACTGCACCTAGAAGACCATCAACTGGGTAAACAGAGGAAAGGAAACAGGTCAGCACATTGAGGTGTAGTTCTCCACAGTGTGAGGCACAGCACCACTCCAGGACTTCAGTCTATATTAGGCAGAACATGTTAACTTCATCAAAAACCATTGTCAAGTTATTAATTCCAATCAATTTCTAAGGCATCTGAAATTTTACTACTTGGCCATAGCTATTTTATCCTTCCAAATCAAAGTGATTAACCTCTACCTGCAGATTAAACAACAACACGTACAGTACTACGGGTTTTTTTGCAAATGAACCAAAATTATTTTACAATTTATTCTTTCTAGACATTTATAAAGCCTTTCTTTGCAGGTCTCATGAATCTCTAGTAACGTAAGGTGCTTAATTTATGGTAATGACCTGTTTTTACATGTATTGTTGGTACATTAACATTAAGGCTAAAGTGATTTAAAGGATTGGATAAGGCTGTAAAAATATCAGTACAACTGAAGTCTTATTTCTTCTGACATTTACTTTTCACTGATTCATGACTTAAAATTTGGTTGACTACAATCAGCCTATTGACTCCTAACTAAATATTTCTATGCCACATAATACAAGTCATGGTTATTTAGTTGAACAAGACTAGATGCTATCCCTTGGCAAACAGATAAAAAGGGCCAGTACCTCAAAAATGACGTTGTAACTTTGTCCTCAATGCTCCTCTTCATGCTCAGCTTCAGTTCCTATCTACATGTCTCAGCAAGACTAGGGACAGCCAGCAAAATGCCCGTAACGCAAGTTACAAGTTGTAAAATGTTTTCTACTTCACTAACAGTTAAGCACATCAGTGTTTCATGTATTCAGTCACGTTTCTGTGCCATAGTTTACAGTCTAATTTCACTGGCATTTCATTTATATTATACAGTTTTTCTGTTTTCCAACATAAAACCAAAGAGTCTCATCTCACTAGTATAATTTTGATCATGCATAGCCTATACTGCTTCTTTTTGTTACCATACTGTTTTCTTACACCTCTATGGCAACAAGCACTGCATATGCATTAGGTAGTGCTGCATACTGCTAGTAGGACAGAATGGCACAAGAGATTTTAGCAAGGTTTACAAAATTCCAGTGGTGAGTTGTCCCAGCAGCATTTCATCTAAGTCAGCCTGTAAAGCTGTGAAATCTGTTTTTTCCAATAAATGAGATGAACATACTGATACACTAAACCCATTTTTTATTTTCTTTCTGTAGAAAGACAAAAATATCTCAATTTGCAAACTGAAGTGACCCTTTTCTTAAAGATGTACTTCACAGCTTACTACTTAAAACACTGCTGCATTTCTGTTTGATAATGTACATCTCTTCAGGTGATCCTGCCAAGTACTTGCTTTTCAAGGAAAATAAAGAATATGTTCATCTGATCCATGTTTTCGAAGCACTATTCTCTAGTTTGGCCCCAGATTCTGCCTGACACATGAGTAATACCACAGGCTTCCATGAAAATTTCCCTCATTATCATCACAGAATATGCATTTGTAAAAAAAAGGGTACATCTGGCTCTCTGCGACTGAAAGGCTCCCATAGAAAATGACAGTCTTTTGTCCCCATCCTGAGATTCATACAGAGCTTTTAAACTCAGGATAATCACTCAGAGACACCTGCAGGTGGATGCCTCTTCCTCAGAGTCTGTCGTGCAGCTCAGTGAGACAGGGCACAAATCCCTCAGTGAGAAGAGGAGCTCTGCTAGGGGCACCATGGCACTGCAGCCTCGCCCTCCTGAGTAAGGGCTGAGTGGCCCTTGCCACAGTCTGGACAACAGGGAAGGGCCTGCCAAGAATATAAGCAGTTTCTTCAGGCACACAAGTATCACATTAGTGAAAAACACTGTATATAGAATTTTATGCACATTTGGTGTAAAAAATCTTGGTGGAGGTAAAGATCTCATTTTTTGAACTACCATTTACACTGGTCCACTCTCCATGCTCTCACTTAATAGAAGCATTAATTCTGAACAGCCCTCATTTGTATCTCTGTGTCTAGATAAAATAGTAACAGTGCATTGTTCTTCCAAGGAAATCTTTAAGTAACTTCTGTAATATTCTGAACTGATATAGTTATGATATTTACCACATACAATCACTAGTCAGAGCACAATAGTTTCTTAAGATGAGCTCAGAAACCATACTTTTGTAGCTGCAAGAGTTAGAAAAGTTACCATAATGATTCATTTCAGTGGAATTTAGAACTAATTCAAAGCCTCTTTTAACAAAAAAAAAGCTTAGAGGAAGCCCTAAGGTAAAGAAGTTCCAAAAATATGTGTTTATACTAGTTTCAGTCTTGATAGGTCACAAACTCTTAACAAGTAGACTTGTTAAGCATTGCTCTCACTAAATAGGACCACAATGAAGGAAAAAGTACTCTAAGATTTAAAACTATATACTATTAATCAAAATGAGGGAGAAAGGGAAATTACCAAACTGAAATGCAAAGACAGACACTTTGAGCAAAGCATCTTGTATTTCCATGGAGGCAGCCTTTCATCTTGTTTTGGCAGTCACAAAGTAAACACAAGACTTTGCTAATAAGGTATAATATAAATTATTAAAACTTCTAGTGTATGATCAAATGCATTTCAGATTATTTTTTGAATAATTCTGCCTTGACAACTGCCAGGAGTAATATATTTTGTGTACTCTTGCACAGACCCATTGATCGCTGTCTTTCTGAAACTCCAGTCCCAGATTAAACCACCATGCATGAAAGAAATATATAATCACATCAAAACCTAAGATTTGGCATCTGTCGATCATAGCCTAGCTTTTTGTAAGATCTCACTTCATGTTAGTCAACAAAGACATAAGAGAAACTCTTTAGCTCTGAGCTGAGGTTTCAATAGATTCAAAACATTTCTTACATGCAAATTTCTTTTATGGCTCAGGGGCACTGTTAGAGCTTGAAGTGTTAGCTAACTGCTGTGAAAAACTACTTGACTGAGCATATCTCAAGATAAATTAGACTCCTGAATTTTTTAGCCCAACCAAGTACATCACACACTCGTACTACTGGCTTTAAAAATATGGACTTTTACATAATCATGCACAACAAGTCTGTGTGACAAATTTAAAGAAAACATGTTAAAATATGCATTACATATCCTGATGCACTATTTGAAACTCTGGGCTATTACACTTTAAAGGCATTTTTCAGATTTAAAAAAACAAACAATTACTGAAGGTCACATAGATTACACATCCAAAAAATATGTAAATTGAATTTTATTGAATAGTTCCGGAAGACATTTAGTTCTGTAGGTATTAAGAGAACTCCCTTGATTTATTACTTGAAAAATTTTACCAGCCTTCTGCAAATGTGGAATGGTGTTCTTAAATTACAAAAGAAATTACACAGAAAGTACTTTTTTCCTAATGGAATTAACATGGGAATTCCTATAAGAAGCATCCCTGCCACCATGAATTCCCATGAAAGCCCAGTACGATGCTGTTAAGAGAAAATGCTGTCTACAAGCATGCTTGTGTCAGATGTTATCAGCTGTACATCATTCCTAGGAATTCATTGATTCCTAATACCCACAGAGTTTACCTAGCCATTTTAAGAAATAAGAAACTTTGAGAAAAAAAAGTAAACCAGCCAGGTCCTTTCGCAAAGGAATTCCATATTATTTCTTCTTTTTGGGCTTTGAAAACATCCAGTGATGGAGACCACAACCTCTCTGGGCCTATGTTCCCCTGCTGGACCACAGTCATGGGGAAAATGCCTCTCTTCAAATCCAGTCTGAATCTCTCACTTCAGCTTAGGCCCAGTCTTTCATCCTCCCACATGTGCCACTGGGAAGCACTTCTCAGTCTTCTCAGGAGCCTCTGCACTGGCACTGGGGGGCCTCTGCTGGGCCCTCCTCAAGCCATCCCTTCTCCAGGCTTGAACAAGGCTGGTACCTCAGCTCCCCTCACCGGCCAGGTGCTCTGGCCCCTCACCATCTCCATGACACAAATCTGAACTCACTACAGTTCCCAGTTCCTAATTACATCAAGAACACTACAAATGACCCAGTCAAAGCAGGTCAGCAATGCCCCTAGAAGCTGGACCGTGGTCAAATGCAACTATACAGATAATAATGGGGGGCTATAGAGATTGATTCACCTCAAGCGCATCTGCATTATATCTGACAGTTCCTTCCAGCTGTCATCGTTTATGGAGCCCATCTTTAACTAGGGCCTTCCCTGACCTGCACAGCAAGTCAGCAAAATCTGTGTTCTTTCCAGTAATACCTGTATGATCTGATTCCTTTGATCAGCATAGAAAAAACCACCTTGTTCACTACTCAACTTTTACCTTGATTACTATTACAAAAATCCCTCCTGTCCATTCTCTTTTCCTTCTACTTCTCCTCTTTTCTCTCTTGCATCATCTGACCATGCAGCCTCTCAAATAAACAAAGGCAGAGATACCACTAGGAACACAAGTTTGTAATGTCATGTCATACAGACACACATCTGTAACTTCCTCCTCCTACATTGACATTAAATTCAAATTTTAATATTCCTATTAAAGAGTATAAAATGAATCCATTTTCTCTCTGTAAATTCCCACCATTACTGTATGGCTGCATTGGTGTTTTTCTTGGCAGACATCTCTCTGCTCTCTTCCATGTTCTTACCTAAGGGTAGCCCCTTGCCTACATACTTCTTTTTCCTACCCCAGTCTTTCAGATTATTCCTTCAAACAGCCCTCAAAATTCATAAAGCACTTAGATGCTAAACAGAAGGCTGAGCAACTGGAGCTTATTAAATGACTTCCTTTGTGATGTACACTTTGAGGAGGAAGGAAACAACCAAAAAGCTCAACTAACAAAAGAAACAAAACCAAGAGAAACAATCAGCTGAGAAAACACAAGCCAAAAACCACCTCCAAAATGTTTAAAGCACAATCTTGTGCTGTTTTTCATTATACCCACTTGCTTTAGCCTGTTTCTTTATATTTACCTATAAATGATTCCAGCCAGGACTTGACTCTTTTGTTACATATTTGTATTTTGTGCTGCTATTAAACTTAGTGACTCAGTATCCTTCCACTACACAAACAATGCAAAATAACCTGTCATTCAAGGTCAGACATGACATCTTTAAAAAATAGTGTGGTGCCTGGATTCTGAGATTCTGAGCTTTATTTTTTTGTAATAAGGTGTAGTGGGTGTCAATCACTATGATGGAATCAAAGCACATGACAGCCAGCATTCCAGCCAGCACCTGCAACCACAACAGAACTGGGAGATCTTCTAAACAGACAAAGTTTGTGATTCAAAGATCACAGTCACTCAAGTAATGACTTGAAACGAAGAATGAACATAGCAGCACAATGTGGACAAATTCAGAATGGGGTTCTGTTATTATTTATCTCCCTGTGCATAGGACAGTTTCATGAAGGAGATGGCAGGTACTTGCTCTGGGCACTTATCTTGTAATTAGCTGGCTAACAGATAAATCTGCTTCCTAGACATCACCAGCACAGGCTTCATGGCTTTGAAAATACATTAGTGAATTACAGGATGTACATTAACTTGTAGTAAGACTAGATATCATTTTTGAGTGTGCATACTATGGCCTGTCTTATTATATATCATTCCACAGGATTCCAGCTTCCTCCTTCTTTAAAGCATCACTGAGATTTTTTTACTGGGGGGCTTTTTGGGTGTTTTCTTTTTTATAAGAATTTTAAGGTTGTTTTTATAATACAACAGTTTTCCGAGTTTATTTTGTTGGATGATGAAAGAACGACAGCATGTGAATGTTCAAAGACTGCTCTACCAATGAGAATATTAAATGAAATATGATATACTTTTTTTTACAGCACAAGCTTTCGGAAACCTTTTTGCATCCCTTTTAAATCTTGAAACAACAATGACAATTATGTGGAGGTCAGTGGTAGCTACAGGCAAAGACACAAAAGGTTTCCATCAGAAAGAGTAGCCCAGTAAAATGAATAGCTAGATCTGAAAATCTATATTCATGTCACAAGAACCACCAATATAACTGAATGATATTCACATATCAACAGTGAAGTGAGTAATACTGCTTTTACTCAAGGGACATCTTTTCTCAAAATCAGGAAAGATTTCAAAGATCTTTCACATGGAGCAAAGTAGAATAAACTGATATACGTACATATTCTTGGCTAAAGCCTTCCCCTTAATCCTAGAATATGTCATAATCCTGAATTTATGGTGTTTTCATTTATTCCTACAGAACCAAGCATTAAAATGGAATGTTCCTCAGAGACTTATATAATACAACAACCTCAGAGACAAATAATACAGCCCTTCCTACACTTCAATGTCGTGGATAATAAACATGGTTAAAAAAGAGCATTTAAAATACTTCACAATGATACTAGGTCCCAGAGTTTCAAATTTCATACCACTAGGTATCTGTGGGATCTATATGTCTCCCTTGTTTTACAGGCAGAGAAAAAAAGTAAAGAAGATTGAAGTGTCTCCAGTGCCACAATGCAAGTCAGCAATCAGGTCTCTACAATTCCTGTCTCAGATTCCAGATGCCACCAGAAGCCAATACAATATCGTCTGTAAAACCTTTTATGTCTGTCAAGTTTAAGTTTTAAAACCATTTTCTTAAAGCTAGGCAATGCCTTAATATGCAGTCCCCTAACAATTTCTCTTACATTTATTTTCACAGACATTTCTGCCTAGGTTTAAACACCTCCAGTTTCTGGGACTGCAGATGCTCACCAAGTGCAGCTGGAAACAGACATTGGCAAAACCCAGCATTTCATGTAAGCCTAAAATTTAACAGTTAATTCAGTGTGACTGATCTTGACCAACTTTGTGGGCTCAGTCATAATACAAAGGTTTCTTTTCACATTGGCATGGCCTCTTTCCTTTAAGTATCCTTAGTTGTTTTAGGAGGTCTCCCAGAGTTCCAGTTAGCATACTTTTGAGCACCTGAGGGAGTGTCTGGAAATCTGGGTCTCCTTTTTAATTTCACACTCAGTCAAGTTCAACTGCAGTTAATGGAGGGCTCTCTCATGGAAACATCAAACAATGGTTACTTTCTGTGATTAGCAAGCCTAACTGCTCTAACACAATCTCTCTATCCCCAGTCACTACAAATGATTCGTCAGCCCTTCCCCACAAGAAAGATTACATGAGAAAAACCTTTCTTGGCTTGGAGTGTATTTTATGCTAGATAATCATGATAGCACCTTGGCGCTCTGTCTAAGACATCAAAGAGCAGTCTGCAGGCTGGAACGAATATCTACCCTCAGGAGAGACTTCGTATCATTCAGAGGGTGGTCTGACCAAACTTCTGCAGTTGTACAGGACTGAAGTGCCTGAGCATGGACTTGCACTCTGTCATGCTCAAATACTGACCATTTGTACCCACTGGACCTCAGTCTTCTCCCACATGGATGTTGCATGGTGTGCTCTATTAGGTTGTATCTGATAATTCCTAGGATTAGCTCATGAGGAGAAATTCAGTTCCTCTGGAATTAACCATGAAGTAACAAATACTAATTTCCTCTTTTTCTTTGATAATTCGTCCCCTAGAGTTGTCTGAAATGTTGAAAACTCACCACTGCAACTTGCTTGAATACACACTACAAAATTTTAATAATTTTTAAGTATTTAGTTCCAAGCATCTTTAACTGGCCACCATCAAATTTGTTCTCCAGACCAACCTTCTAGCAGACACTTTGAACATCTGCCTCATCTTTATCGGTGAAATGGGAAGACAGGATCTGCATTTCAGGAGGATAATGTAAACTTAAACTCAACTGTTTCTGAACACTCAGAAATTTAGTTATGGCGGTCATAGGAAAGGTTAGAAAGAAATAGGTAACTCCCTTAAAAGCAAGGTTTAAATGGCATGTAACAATACTAATATTACATGACAAACAATGAAGAGGAAGAATATCTAACAATAGATTATTGAATGGGATACTAGGAAAAATTTCTTTTCCCAAAAGGTTGTCAAGCATTGGAACAGGCTGCCCAGGGAAGTAGCTGAGTCACTGTCCCAGCAGGTATTTAGAAGATGTGTAGATGTGGCACTTGGGGCCATGGTTTAGTGGTGGACTTGGCAGTGCTGGGTTAATGACTGGACTTCATGATCTCTTAAGGTCTTTGCCAACCTAAACATTCTGATACTAAAGGAATAGTCTCAGCTCTGTGCACAGGGGAAACAAATTTGCACATGGATGTGTGTGAAAATACTGCATAAGCACCTAATAAAAGGGTGAAACACTGTACAGTTGGCATTTACACAGAAATGAAGAGTGTTAAACTTTTCTCTATTTAGAAGAGGCTACTGGTCTATGAGAATACAGCTTTCTTTCATATTTTGCTGTTGCCTTTGTCTCTAGGTGAATACAAGTATTAACAGCAACTGACTCCTGGGTGTCCTCCAAACAATTTCAATATCTCTGCCTATCCTAATAACTTTTGAACCTACTCACTTACTTCAACAGTGAGAGAACAGCAAGGGCTGGTAAAAAACCCTTGCTCAAATCTAAATCAGTGCTCCTGTTGAGGGAAAGATCAGACCGCAGCCTCAGTGATCTGTTTTATGCCATCACCCTGCTGATCAACTTGTACTCCTACAACTCCAAATCCCATGCAGTAGTTACACAAACCAGGAAAAGAAGTAACAAAAAAGTGAGAAAAACACAAATAAAACAGATGACGACTTGAAAGTGGCAAACATATACCCGGCATCTACAGGGGTGAGAAATGCAAGCCCACAGGATGATAACTGTGGGGCTTAATCTAGTCTTTAACAAATTGATGGGTTTGGATTTTAAAATGTTTCATGTCTCCATACTAAAGCTTAACAGCACTACAACAGTTTTCTTTCATCACACAACATACTCCCCCAAGTACAATTCATTCCTTTCCAGCTATTAAGAGCTGCACATCTGGCTTTCCCCTGTGGTTCTGTGACAAAATCTGATTATGCTACAGAATCTTAAGCACTCCTCACTGAAAAAACAATGAACTAACATTTCTTTGGACAGAGACACATGAGCTGAAAAAGGAAAAGAATTCCTGTCATTCTAAGCACTACTTCCATCATTTCACCAAATTAAAGTTCTTGTATTTAAAAAAAAACTATCTGTGTCAGAAATGGATATTCACAGCTGTCCTTTTTGTATGATAATTATGTTATCTGCACTTATTAGAGATTTTATGTGAGAATTGCAAAATAGTTTCCATACGGATAAGATAAATCACAGTCACACTGACTGAAATGACTTAACAATCACATGTGAAGTCATGTCAAAACAAGGATGAGATTTAAAAAAAAAATCCTCTAGTCCTGATAACAGGACCCTTTCCTCAGGACCAGAAATCCACCTGGTCGATATTATGCATAGGTAGGTTTTGTAACTACGTGATTTTTTTGACAAAAAGAGCTTGAATGTACTGGCTACACATCGTTGTTCCATCGAAAGTACTTTCACAAACATTTCCAAGCCACCCCAATCCAAAATCGAGCATTTGTTTGAATTCTGCCATAGTACACATATATAGGTATGGAGAAGAATCCATCAATTTGAAATGAATAATTTTCTCATATAATATTGTGTCGAGGACCCACTGATTATACTGAGACTAAAGAAAAAGAATAGTAATTTCCATGGGGCTTTTTCTTTTTGTTTTCTTCTGACATGTGGCTCTCTAGCCAGTCAGGTTTCATTCCTTTCACTATTTATCAACCACACATTCACCTCAGGTTGTACTACTTGGGTAGTCAAACCTTTTTGAGAAGTCATATGGGTCTGCCAAGGGCCTACACTGCCATGCCTTGCCAATCACCCAGCCAGACAGAAATGCATTGTGTAATTAATAGCTACGAGCTCTCCTGCTCCACACATCACAACGCTCCCACATACACGACACTGACCTGGCAGCCTTTGGAAAAGAGGGTATTGGATAACACCAAATGAGCCAGAGGTGAATTCTTTAGGTTGTCCCATGCCAGAAGCTGGCCATTTTTGCACTGGAATAATGACAACATGCTCACACACGTGTGGAGAGGGCTTCTTTACAGGCCAAGTCTCACAAAATATTGTTTCTACTGGTAAGACCAGGTAAAAAGGCAAAATGAAAACTATTATAAAGAAGACATTGATAGCACAGTAAAATCAACACTCATTACAGTATTTGCTGATTTAAGTTGAGCCAGAAGCTTGGGATTAACTATTTTCTTATGGGTTGATGAGCTATCTAGATCAAAAATGGTCTGCCTTCAGGGCCTTAATTATTCTATATGATTGCATCACCAAGAACAACTAAAAATGTACATTTCTTTTAGAAAAATATTTATAAAAATTTTTAGATGTATGTTTTTATTTTACAAATGATTTGCCAGCTCTTTTCTACAATAAAAAATGAGAAAAATCCATATTATTTCTTTCATACCGTGGTGGCATTAATGACTGTGTAGTTCGACTTTGGTTTTGACTTTACACCACTGGATCCTAATTAAAAATGACTTTATGCCAGTGCTTGTTCTCTTAGTGATTAAAAGCTGAAGTACCACTGCAGTACATATATTTTCCTCATCATAATTCCACTTTTTTATAACATCTAGAATGGAAGAAATATGTCCTAGATATTGACTTTATTATTACACCAAATCTGAGTTGTGGTCCTGACTCGAGGAAAAGAAATTAAAGTAAATATGCTGAAACTTTAACATCTCATGGGCTTGAGTTTCAAGCACAGAAAAGCTGTACTTTAAGCCCTCTGACTCTTTTGGAACCTCAAAACATGAACTGATTCTGATGCCAACCTGCGAATCTGCTTAGAGTCAACTCCCTGTGAAAATGATGAACAAGCTTCGGAATATGTTGTGATGAAAAAGAAAGGCTTAACACCTAAAGGACCCTGCAAACAGATGTAGCACCAATTTTACATTAGTGGGAACATGTATTGGATTTGGGCTATCGACACTAACCCTACCACGCCATAACCTTTCATTCTAACCTGATTAGATCTTTCGATCCAGAATTCCCAGTGCTGGATCAGACAATTACAACAAATCCAGTTGTAATTTCTGGCTAGAATGGCTGACACTAGAATAATCAGTAGAAAATCTTTTTGCATCTTTAAGAAGGGTTCTAAGGTCTGAAATAATAGATTATAGGTGGGGGAACTCTTCATGTAATTTAAATACACAATGGGAAGTAGTCAGAGGAAGGTTATCAAGATGGGTGTACAGTACAGTAACCACAAGTAAAGCTGTCTTTAATGAAGTATTTAAATAACCAGTAATTTTTGTGTTTCTTTTACTTAACGGTCTTTGATAAAGCCCAGAGGAACAGCTTCCTTTGGAACTTACTATAAATAAGAACTGATCCTAAAGCTCAGTTTAGGAGTCAAGTCCCATGAAAACTAATAGGCACTCAGCCAAGGTCCTTAAAGAGAGAACACAAACTTTTACAGCAATTATTCCTCATGTGGTTTAAGAATACTCCTTTAAAAAATATCTTAGTGGGAGAGACTGTAGTAGGAGGGCAAGGGTTTATTTCTGTTGTTGCTTGGTGCAGTAAAACTGCAACAGCACATTTTAATAGCTAATGGCATGATAAAGAATCTGGAGGGGATGTTAAACTTGATATGGAATACAGCCTGCACAAACACAAAGTTATTGTATGTGACCTTTGAGTAAGCACCAGTTTCTAAGCTTGCTTAGATGCTACAGGATCCTGTGGACTCCCTTTGAGTGTATAATCATTCCAATGTGTTCAACAGTCACAGGAAGTTCTTTGGATATTCTAGTCAGTTAGGACTATATCCTTGGTGGACTAAATTTAAGGTTGTGAATTTCACATCCACCTCACTGAAGAAAGGCATTTGAATATTTTAAGATACCTTTTCTCCAATGTAGCCATCAAACAGAACTTATTACTCAACTGCAATTTAATTTCAGTCAAAGACACAGCCCCTGCAAATTTGCCTTTGAATTTTTATATGCAGACATCTCCCCCAATCATAATTTAGCAGTGACAAAACCTTACAAAATTTGTTTTGCTCTTACTGAAAAACCTTTTCTGCTTTTTTTTACCCCTTTTCCTTATCTTATTACCCTTGACACCACAAAATTAAAACCAAAAATTTCTAATCTCTAAACAGTATATTAAAAGCACAAGCATAAATCACTGTGTCCAAATATTATAAAAGTCTGACTGTGAAATTATGATTAAAAATGGATCCTGGTACCCTACTATAACTCACAATTAATCCTAATATTGCCAGATCAGTTCAATGCTTTTTCAATAGATTTGTCACAATAAAAAAAAATAGTTACTTGCAAAATTTATGTATACCTTAGCAATTCTCATTATCATAAAGGGAATAAACAAGAACACTAAGGATGATTATTAGACTGTTAGAAACCCATTAATCTACTCAGAATCTAATAAAAATTTTGAACATGTAATAATATTAAAGGATACAGAATGTGGCAGTTTACCTTTAACATGGTTTGGTAATTTCTTTGAAATGAGATACACTTTTAAAACAGTTTTTAGTTAAAAAACAGCTTAATCTCATGACTGTAATTTTTATTGCCCTTCAAAACAATCTCAAAGGTAATGAATCATCTCACTTCAATGGTTTTGGCAACAAATGCATTTCTAAGAGGCGGAAGTTCAACATTCCAGAACTTTGTATGTGTAAATTCAAACCTCCTTTCATTTGGTGCTGGGGAAAGCTGTACCATGAGCTCCACGTGCCCTTTTGGTGCTGTCCCTTTCAAGTATTCATGTAGAAATAGAAATACTATTTTAATTACAGCTTCAATACATGAGGAACAGACAGAAATAACATCCATTTAAGACATAAATACCTGATGTCTCTGACTGTGTGTTTGCTTGCAGGGAAAGGAGAGACAGGGAAAGAATGGAGAGAGAAATACTGCCTAAGTGTGCTTTTTGGTGATCTGAGGAGTACTAATAAAAAGAAAAGGGATGACTAAATACTACAAGCAGAGAAAAAATGTACACATGGGCTGAATATCCTTCACCTATCTTTGTATTAAAGTGTACTGGAGAGGTATAAAATTCAAACATAAATGACTTTTGTGGATTGGATGTAGATGACTTCCAAAACAACATAAAAATTGAGAGAAGTTGTGGATGCTATATTCTTCTCCTGAAAGCTAATTAAAAATTACTGAACATTGGTACATTGAACAATAAAAGATTACTAAAAACAAATGCCATTTGATTCTTCCCAAAGGGTGTGTTTGTTAGAGATCTGATGGAAAAGAAAAAATATTTTAAAAGGAACTCCTAAATATTATAGGGAGTGTCAAGTAGTTAAAATTACCATGGCTACACACTTCCCTATGCCAATAGAGAGCAGAACCCACTCACTGATCTTGCAGTGCAGCATCAGCAGGTTAAGTACTAGAAATAATACACAAAAATGGCAGAACTTTTTTAGTACTTAGAGTTTTACTTCTGGAGGCAGGAGGGGTAGAACATTTCTGCTTAACTTTTTCTTATTCTCCAGAAAATGACTTAGAGTTGAATCGTTCCAGCCATTACTATTTAAATTTATTGCATGAACTGCACAGGATTAACATAATTATGTAATTGAAAGTGATTAAACAGTGACATTCAGCAAAATAACACTATCTGTTGAGGAAATGAAATGTAAATAAATTAAAGTTCAGATTTTTTCACCTGAAATGGACTGTGGTGAGCATTTGTTTGAAAAGGGTCTATGTAATATGTGTTGTTTTAGCTGAGCTTTGATCACTGTAGTTGAAATTCAGCCCTGCCAAAGGGATGGGCAGAAAGACAACATGCCCATTAAATTAAAGACATCAGGTAAAACTATTTGGTGAAGGTCTTATGGTGGCTTTTGGGTTTGCTGTCTTAAATCACCTCTAAGTAGGGCAGAGAAATGTTGTGGATCAACACACTTGCACTACCTTCTGTTCCAGTTTGCTAGTCATCAAATGGCTGCATTAAAATGTTCACAGAATTATAGTAGATAAGGCTGGAAACAAAGAGGTCACCTAGCCCACACCCACTACCCAAGGTGGCTGACTCACATCTCAAGTGTTTGTCACAGATATGGGCTAGGTATGTTCCTAAAGATCAGCATTGATTAAAATTCCCCAACCACTACACGTGATTCAAGCCAGTGCTTATCTAAACACACCAAGAAAAATTCACTCTGCCCATAAGAAAGAATCGACCCCAAGTTTCAAATTTTAAGCCGAGAAATGGGCTTTCAAGCAGAAGAATAAGTAAAGTCAATTCAAAACCCCAAATAAACAAACCCAACACAGCCTGCAGATAATGTGTGTATTATGAAAATCAGCATCTAAGAAACAGCACATGACAAATTTTTGTTCCTTTTTCAGGAAAACATGAGACTTCTGAAGGTCCTTTTAAAGAATATCCATAGGTGGCACTGAGCTCTGCTCTTCAAAAGGAAATATCTCTCTTATTACATTGACTTTATAGTGACCTTCATGAAATAACTGAAAAAAATGTAAGGAAAAAAAGATTATTTAAGAAGGATTTTACACCATCTTTTACGACCTCTATTTACAACCAGGAGGGAATACAAGTAACACATTAAATGAAACAGATTAATAGATGCAAAAGCACTAAGTACTTGTATGCCTTGCCCTACAATCAGTTTTTTCATTGAATCATAGAATGGTTTGTGTTGGAAGGGACCTTAATGATCATCTAATCCCAACCCCCCTGTCATGGGCAGGGACACCTTCCACTAGACCAGGTTGCTCAAAGCTCCATCTAACCTGGCCTTCAACACCTTCAGGGATGGGACATTCATGGCTTCTCTGGGCAATCTGTTCCAGTGCCTCATTCCCTCACAGTAAAGAATTTTTTCTGACTATCTAATCTAAACCTAATCTCTTTCGGTTTGAATGCATCCCCCCTTGTCCTGTCACTACCTGCTCATGTAAAAAGTCCCTCTCCATCTTTGTTGCAGATTCCCTTCGGATACTGGAAGGCCACAATTAGGTCACCCCAAAGTTTCCTCCTTTCCAGACTGAACAAATCAAATTCCCCCAACCTCTCCTCATAGGACAGGAGCTTCATCCCTCCAATCTTCTTAGTGGCTTCCTCTGCACTTGCTCCAACAGTTCCATGCCCTTCCTGTGTTGAAGACCCCCGAGCCAGATGCAGCACTCCAGGTGGGGTATCAGCAGAATAGAGGGACTGAATCCCCTCCCTCACCCTGCTGGCCATGCTGCTTTGGATGCAGACCAGGATGAGGTTGGCCTTCTGGGCTGGGAGTGCACATTGCTGGGTCATGTCCAGCCTCTCATCCACCAGCACCCCCAAGTCCTTCTCCTCAAGGCTGCTCTCCATCTGTTCATTGCCCAACCTGTGTTGATACCAGGGATTGCCCTGACCCAGGTGCAGCAACTTGCACTTGGTCTTGTTAAACTTCATGAGATTCCCATGGTCTCAGTCCTTGAGCTTGTCCAGGTCCCTCTGGATGTCATCCCATTCTTCAGGTGTGACAAATGCACCACTCAGCTCGGTGTCACAAAGGAGGTGTCAGAAAGCGGGTGAGAGTGCAACTGAGCTAACAAAATGTATGCCTAAGAATGCAAGAGCACCAAGTATTGCACTGTATTTTCATAAAGCACTACTTGAAAATGATTTTACATAGAAAATGTTCCTTTTTTTTCGTCAGTATGTCTCTCTTTAATAGGAACTTCCCCACATTTCTCAGATTGCTCTTTCTTGGACTTTGTGATACAAAGATCCCTTTGCAAAGTAGCTTTCTGAGAGAGGCAAAAGGTATATTCTCTATTAGTTTATCTTTCTTCTTTGGAAATTCCAATCTTTCATTAGCATTTCTTATACTTTGCACCGTTTCTTTTTCTGAAATTTTATGAAAGATTTCTCTACTCACACCTCTATGCCATTTTTTGATCTAAAATTTGCTTCCTCATTCTCTTTTTGCCCTAAATCTCTAATCCTAGTTCCTGTTCAGGAACCAAATTTTCCATCACTTTGAAACTCTAGCACATGTAAAAACCGTGCTTATTAATTAACGCAGATCTTCCACATTTCCTTCCAAGTCCTTGAAGGAAGTTTCCAATACAGAGATCTTAATTCTGACATGTTTTCTTTCATTTCTGTTTCAGCAGAAGATATTTTCTTCCCCCTTCTCCATTTTATTTTGCCTGCAAGTGAAGCACCCTTTCTACCTGAGATCAGAGAGTTTCCTTTAAGCTATGGTTTATTGAATTTTCTTTCTGGCAGGCTATAAAGAAGTGTTTGATATATGCAATATATCAGATATATTCCTGTTTCTTAACATCAGAAAAAAGGCTGGGTAATGTTTAAAGGTCATCTTTTGCTCATGTAACTAGAAAACACTTGTGGCTAACTGGAAGACCAGTAACATAAAGCTTCTTCATTAGTATCCAGAAGTACAATGCCACAATAACCTATTGTGGCAGTTAAAATGCAGGGAGGATGGGGGAGAAAACAGGAACAAGCAGAATGACCAAATAATTGGTTGCTAACTGAAAATCAGTGGCTCGGTCCTCATTTCAAAGGGCCCAATGACTTGAATAGCTATTAGCTTAACAGGCCAACTGTGGGTATTTCCAAGGCCTGGGAGCCACAGAGATGTGCACCAAGATCCCGGACTCACTAAAAGCCCAGCAGATGCCATTCACAGGGGGAGTGTTAGACATGGAGAATATCATCACAGAAACCAATAGAAAACAGAAAACTGGAAGATGTGCCTGTATTTGTTTGAAAAGGAAGTCAGTCAAAGATGCATTATAGAAACACGAATGATGAACATAAAATAATCATGACTAGTGATTAAACAGCCTGTTAAAATTATTTTTTTGTCTCTTGCCTTGATTTTCCATCTGATTAAAATTTCCCACCAAAGGCCCTCAGACTCATGGGGCTTTGATTCTGGCAATGCATTGCAACTCTGGCAGGTAGCCAGCCTTTTATTTTTATCCCTCAGCCCTTTGGTCTTTTCTTCATATATTTCTCATCTTGTAGTATTTTTTTTCCTCTAGTCACAGAACACATGTAAACAACCAAAATTATTTTTGGAGTACAGAAGCATAACATACTCTATTTCTGGTTCTAACAAGAGATCATATTCTTGCAGATTCTTACTTTTTCTTCAATGATTAGTTTTGGGCAAACATTTGTCTGTAAACAAGATACATTTATTAGGTATTTTACTTTATGCTGCTGAGAAACAGTCAAGGTCCCTAAACATGGCCAAATAAAACAAATAACAATATGGTTTTTTTTAAATTAGATTACTTTCAGACTGTTGACACACACTGCTGACTTTTCAAAAATATTATCCAATGATAATACACTCAACTATCTCCATTGCAAACCCACCACCAAATCCTCAAACACAAGTTTACCAGAGCACTTAAGAAGATAGAAGACATGCTAAACTGCTTTTCTGAATCCCCAAATGCTGAAGTGCACCCTTAATGCTTTGTCAACTCCAAGCCTACCTCAATGAAAGGATGTAACATCTACAGCATTTACATCTTCTTTTGGTTCCTGTGAAACTTAACTTATTCACTGATATTTGTAATTGCAGTTAGCAACTCATGACAAGTTTGTTTTGTCTGAATGTTCATTTTAAGGTTACTGTCACTACTTTTTAATGTCCAGTTCACATACATCCTATGTTAGATGTACTAGAACCAAATCCAAAAATGCCTTTACACGTGTTCATGCTTCATTGACTTCAACTTTCACCTATATATCCTCTGCAATGTATGTCTTCTAAACATGGTTTTGTTACTGAATCAGCAACTGCACATTTTAAACTCAAGTAAGTCTACAGTAGATGTCAGTCAATTGAAATTTCCAAATGTGTTTTCCCCTCCCTCCTGTAGAATTGTGCAACTTGGAGACATCACTTCCTTCAGAGTGGCTTTTATAAAAAAACTCATGCTGAAGTAAAAAATAAAAAAAAAATCCTGGCAAATACTTGTGTATTTTACTACTTAATATGTCCACTGCAATTGCTAAGTCTGATTGCTTTGACAGCTTTTTAACCTGAGCTGCTGCTCAAGTCTGTCCTTCCTGTCCTAAATTCTGTCACAGAGCCTAACATTTTTGAATGCCAAGACCTTGTTGTAAGCCCATTTACTTGGTTACAGATTCTTCCTTAAATAATATAATAACTGTAATACATTCTACATCATTAGTAAATTAATGGATATACATATTAGCTGTGCTCTTCATACACTGAAAAAGCACAAAATGCTAGAAATTAATTCTATATATATTTGCCTCCTTACTTGTCACAGATATACGTGTGAATATTTTATGGAATCTCTAAATTGTCCTTTGTGTTTTTGCATTTTGCATTCCCTCTTTTTCAGTCAAATCTGTTGACTCCAGTTGGTGACCTATTTCTTTTGTTTCTTTGGACCAATTTGCTGCCAGAGTCAAGCAGCCAAAATGGCAAAAAAAGGTCTACAATTGTTCCTTCAGACACACATGTTGCTTGTGGAGCTCCCTCTGAATTTGTCAGAAAAGATTATTGAAGGTTATGTATCAGATGAGAAAGAGAGCACACAACTGCAGATAAGCTCTGATCCTTTGGAGGTACTTCTCCTCAACAGCATCTGTAGAAGTACCTTCTTGCTTAGGATGAGTTTATGACTTGCTTTGACATCCTCACATGATGGTGCTCGCAAATGATTAATTTCCTTAAAAACTACAGTTTCAAAAGCTTTCACGCTTTCTGTGAACATTCCTCATTAGACAGAAGTACAGCTGTGAAGGATTTTGAAACACCTTTTACCGTGTACTATGCAAGTTGATGAAAACACCGTTAATAATGAGCAGATCTTAATTCTTGCTCATCTGTGTGCACAGTTTAAAATTTATCCAAGATTTTAGTTCTACAAGCTGCAGAAAACCTAGCGGAGACACATAGGATCTTGTTAAAGATCCAAGATATTTTGCTACTTTTGAGTGAGTATCTGAATTCATCCATTCTGACTTTCCTCCATCTTTCCCTAACCTGCCATCCGTGCACATAACGAGCCATAAGAGGCTCACATGACCCTCATATGTTGCCCCTTTTATCTTGCTCAAAGTATCTTTGGTTGGAACGACACGTCTTGAGCACGCGCAGCAGGACGTGTTTCCCAGTAGTCCAAGCATCCAGAGCAACCCAAATTGCATCTTGCAGCCAGCCAGAAACCCAAGGTCACTTTTGTGGCAAACTGACTTTTTTTCTGGAAATCTGAAGAAAGTTCCTGATTTG
Source organism: Orthonyx spaldingii (assembly GCA_013397795.1). NCBI lineage: Eukaryota > Metazoa > Chordata > Aves > Passeriformes > Orthonychidae > Orthonyx > Orthonyx spaldingii. The sequence goes on from VZTJ01000403.1 coordinate 915,835, forward strand.
CTATTCATATGTATGATTTTTCAGGATGAACTTCCCACTAAGAATTTCAGTTCATGATCTATGTATTATACATTGGCCAAGTATGATTAAAAGCTTTCAGCTGCAGATTCTATGTTCCAAAGATATTCCATTTACTGAAATACTGAGATTCTATTTTTTCCATTAAACAAAAGTTCCTAACATTTCCTGTGGACCAATCATAAATAAGATACTCCCTTGAAGGAGCACTGGTAACCACAAAAGTAATGAAAAGCAATTGGCCTTACATTTGCTTGCTGCAGCCATTTACAGGGGGATTCCAGGTACTTGTTCATGCCTATCCAAAGGACAGGACCAGATCTACGCGTCTCAATGAGTCCTTATGGCAATTATCAGTATCCTTGATTTCAATAATTTTCTCTCTCATTTTTAACATAAAAAAATTCCCTCAAGACTCTGCTTGCTTGTCCCCATCTACAAGCTTCTGGCAGCACATACTCAGTTTAATGACAGTCTTGGTTCTGTTCCAGCAGATTATTAAAATAAAAATGTTCTGATGAAAAAATCAGCTGTGTTTAAATAGCTACATAGTCCAACCAGACAATTTGAAGGTTTTGGCTGTTTTTCATCTCTTACAGACCCTTATCAGGCCCATATACACATACACACAGACAATATTAATGGAGAGCTTAGTAATGTGTTTGTGCTTAAGTGTCATGATCTACTGAACACATTAGAGTAGGTGCATTACAGGGAGTGCATTACTGCTGCTCTATGTTTTCACAGGCAGGCTTATTCAAGAGACCAAGGAGCTGAGCTTAACACTGGTCACCTCAAGTATGCCCTGATGATGTATTTTAAATGTGACTACTTAGAACATAAACAAGGATATGCATATACTTTAATACTTGTCAGCAATTTACTGTAAAAGCGGTAAGGTGGCTGATAAACTGCCAATTCTCCTTCTTCCATGTGCTACATATTTTTTTGAGATCCTAACAACAGTGCTGGAGAAAGGACATCAAATGATGCTTAGAAATATGATACACATTTTCATTTCACACTCCATCAGTTTTTACAACTAGAGCTCCATGAAATGTATGAGAATATTTGGCTAACAGCCATATCTACTGAGGTGTAAAATAAGAATCAGATCTCTTTTTAAAAGAGTTTCATTTTCTTTACGTGACTAAATCAGATGTTGACCTTTTTCCAAAAAATATTGTAAATATTCTGTACTTCTACCCATCAGTTAATTTTGAATCTCTGAATCATTTTTAGACCTGTTTTAACAGATATGTAATCAATACATATTTTTTTAAAAACAGCTTTGTAAAGAAAAGTAAACTGATTCATCTTTCCACTAAACTGAAATACATTGAATTACATAAGTACTGGTGTTTAATCTTTTCAATTCTAGTAAGTTCTTTTCCCATCTTGCATCTTGAAACAAGAAACAAGTGTATTATTGCCTTTACAGTCAGCAAAGTAAAGCTATGGGCATCAGCAAAAACATATTTTGAATTCAGATTTCAATCTGTCAGAAAAGATTAAAGCTTCATGCATATATAAATGGGAACTATAAAATGATAACAGATACATAGCATGGAATCATTTTGCTTGAACAGCTGCAGATTTACCAGTGTAGAAAAGCAGAAAATGTCTTTTACTCACCTCTGTTAAACCAGAAACTTCTCCTTTTGCTAACGGTCTGGTGATGGATGCAGTGTGAACTCTGGCATCTGATACTGGCTGCGCCTTCATAAAATGTTTCCCAGCTTCATAAATATTCACTTCTACCATCTTACCCATTAACAGAGGATCCTTTGGCACAAGAACCTTTCAAATAAAATAAAGACACAGTTCTTAATACCACAAGGAAGATTAGAGTCTCTAGTATCCATGTAGAAAACAGATTTTTGATAAACATCAGAGAAAATCCTAAAACTTAAACATTTTAGCCACCAGTATACAGTACAGCCCCTGATACACTTGACCAGTAAGATCTCCAGCTTGCATTCTTCAAGAGCTTTGCACTGTTAGCTCAGCTCTTTTCAACTCCAACCAATTCCTTAAGTTGTGTTTTTTGATTGATGAGAAAGTTGGGCCTGAGTTGCAGCTTTTGAATCCAGACCCAAACAGTTCCCAAGGGCATTTGTACTACACAGTTATAACAGACTGCTATAAAACTTCCTATTTCCATGTCTATCCCATGACATTTTGGGTTTTTTTAGACGTTTTTGAGTCTGTAAAGGCTTCAGGACAGAAAGTATACCCTTGTTTCTCTTTGCACAAGCCTTTATTTTGATTGTGCAGATCCTTTGCAGCTGAGATGCATGACTGACAATGAATGCCTGTAAAAATAGACGAGTGTGTTTCTTGGGTCAGCAACTAATGCCACTCTTTCCTGAATATGCACAACCATGATATCAGACAGTCCCACTTCACAAAATAGACAGCACATAACAGATGTTCCTAGGTCATGCATTTTAAAAAAGAAAGAGCCCAACATACAGGAGCAATACTTTTTGCTGGAAGAATAAATGGAGTTAAAACGGCTCTAAAATAGATAAGCAGTTGAAAAAGAAAAGTGGAGTAAATTCCTGAAGAAATTACATTTTTTTACACTGTTTACAATGAAAAATTGAATCATGGTGACTTTTATTTAATCACATTTACTTGAAGCTCATCCACACACAGAATCACAGGATGGGTCAGGTTGGAAGGGACCTCAGAGGGGTCATCTGGTCCAATCTCCCTGTTCAACCAGGGTCTTTGTAGAGTACATGGCACAGGACTGCATCCAGACAGTTCTGGAATTTCTCCAGTGAGGGAGACTCCATACCTTCTCTTGGCTATCTGTTCCATTGCATGGTCACCTGCACAGTAAAGAAGTTCTTCCTCATGATCAGGAGGAACTTCCTGTACATCAGCTTCTGCCTACTGCCCCTTGTCCTATTGGTTGGTACCAGCAAGAAGTCCCTGGATCCACCCTCTTGACACTCTCCCTTCAGATACTGATAGACACTGCTGAGGTCCCCTCTCAGTCATCTCTTCTTCAGGCTGAACAGGCCCAGCTTCCTCAGCCTTTCCTCAAAAGAGAGATGCTCCAGTCCATTAACCATCTTTGTTGCCCTCCACTGGACCTGCTCCAGGAGCTCCATGTCTCTCTTGTCTTGAGGAGCCCAGAACTGGACACGACACTCCAGGTGTGGCCTCACCAGGGCTGAGTAGAGCTTTTCAAAGGCAATGATCACATCTTTATATCTTGATTCTTTGATGCTGAAATTGAAATGTCTTAAAATGGATTAATTTCTAAGACTGCATGTGCAGAGGATTTTCAGAGAAAAAAATCTGTGCCACCCACATTTGGAGAGCATTTTGTTGCTAAACACTGCCTATCCATTTTTACTTGTCACAACTGTTGATTGTCCCACTTGGAGGAAATCACCACCAGTGGTTTCCCTTCTTTGCTGAAGGCTCAAGGTGTTCGTGACTGTAAACACTTCCAGAAAAACTCACTGAGATAGAGAACCTTCCTGCCAAGAAGGACTTGGGGGTGCTGGTGGATGAGAGGCTGGACATGAGTCAGCAATGTGCATTTACAGCCCAGAAAGCCAAACGTGTCCTGGGCTGCATCCAAACAGGGGTGGCCAGCACGGCCCCTTTCAGCCCAAACCATTGTATGATTCTATGAAATACAACATATCACGCTGAAGTGTTAATCTAAAGAAGCTTCTAACCCTTCTATTGTTAGATTTTTTTTTTTTTGGTTGCAAATTGCATTGCCTGGAAGACTTTTCAGAAAGTTGTATGCAAATTGTCATGACTCAACTACTCAGAAATCAATGCTTTGGGGACATAGAAATTAAAATTGCTGCAATAATTAACAGCTTCTTAAACCATGCTGCATAGTCAAACATCCACTGTATATTTCTTAACATAATTTCAGGTAAATTATATTTACAACACAGAAACAAAATAGCTCATTAAAAAGTCTTGATGGTCACATCCTGGAAAATGCTTCTTATTTCTTTCTTTTTTTTTTTTTGTCTTGACACACTGTGTAGCTGAGATTATCAGAAAGCAAAGTTAAAACAAAAATATGTTATTTGATTTATTTAACTGTACCTGCTCATAGAAAGGATTGTGAGCAACGTAGTAATTGGAGTCAAAGGATTCTTCTGTTACTAGAACCCTCTGCCTCTCACCAACCTGGAAAACAGAAGATGAGAGATGACTCAGAAAGCAAAACCAATGAATTATACTGAGAAAAGAACTGCAGCTACAAACAAATGCCCTTAGCAGAAATAATAATATTCTCTGAGGAAATTCTGTATTAGCAAGAAAGTGGAGTAGAGAAGAGAGTGTAAGCCTCCTTACAAGAGTCTAAAACTGACAGGGTTAAAAGTCAGAATTGAGGGCTAGAACTGAGGAGCTGTAATGGCGTAACATGAAAACCCAGCTCAGAAATATAATCTGATTTTTACTTACTAATATGAAGCAAATAAAAACGTCGGATGTGAACAAAGTCCACTACATCTTCATCCAACTAATGAAAAAGTTCTGCAATCACCAAAAGGGTATCTTTTCTTTAAAAGCCACACTTGTTTTTACAATGCTAGGGCATCTCCTTATCCCTTCTTGGTGACCTCACTTTGCTGTACTCATAAGATCACACATACTTCCATGACAATGGAGCCAACACTGCACATTACAAAGACTCAAGAAGAAGAGTACTTAACAACTCATAGACCCAACATACTAAAGGCAAAATAAACATTGGTCTGGAAAGACTTGTGTTTCAGTTATACTTCCCAACTTCCAAATGCACTAGCACAGTTTAAAGGAAGCACCAGCTTTAAAATTAAATGGAATTAAATGGAAGATGCCAAGACAAATCAGTTGTATTTAGGGGCCAAGCAGACACGGAACAAAATCTGACTTTCCCCAAAGTTCAAAATCCCCCACGTAACACCTCTGGTCTTGTTCATTACTGAGTTTATAATGAAGCTTAATTTCTGCAAACCTGGCAGGATATTTAGCTCACATTTTTAGTCTGAGCCCATCTCTACTTTTTCCATCTAAATGTGCTCTGGATTATTTCCAAACTATTTGACAAATGCATTCTGCAAATTACAACTGTCTAGCAAGTTAAATTTACTCACTGCTTTTATTACTATTTCAAGACTCAAAAAGGTTTCACATTTTACTCCAAAGTTTTAATATCTATGACCAAATTTACATTCCCCTCCCCTCTCCCTGAAAGATTCCCACCACATCCTAGTGGCAGCTGTTTCATACAAGTTTTAAGACCTCCACCATAAGTTCCATGTGAATTAGCAACATGCAGAGTGGATAATAACATTTTGATTCTTTAAGGTACAAGCATTAAAAGATAAGATTAGGATTTTCTCTAATGGTTAATGGCAGAAAATAGAATTTTAAGAAATAGGAACAGCAATGTCACATCTACAATACAGAATATATGTATATGTACATATGAATATATACACATGATACATAAATAATTCTCCACTCGCTCAACATTACAGAATATATATATATATGTACATACAAATAAATACACATGATACAAAAATAATTATCCACTCGCAAAACAGAAAGACTTAACAGAATAACTCTTGTCTTCCCTTCCTTGTGCTCTTGTCTGTAACATTCCCAAAGTAAACCCTGGAAAGCAAGGGAGACAGCGAGCACTCAGCTCATTTCCCCAAAGGCAGTTAGACTTCACTCCCCGGCACCACAAGTTTTGGGGTACGCAGCAGAAGAGGCAAAATCCTGAGTTCCAGATCCAGTAACAGAATCCTAATAGTAGAAAATGTGTATATTTTTGCATACTTCTAAGAGGTGTTTAAGACTTGTTTATAGTACATTGAGAATTTCCATTCTCCGGGAAGTCTGCAACTACAAATAACATACTCAAATTTTAGTAAAATTCCAGTGTAACCAAAAGTATGGGGTTTTTTTATTATTATTTTCAAGAAAACAGTTATTAAATTCAAATCCCCAGAGGAGTTTTGCAAAACATGTCAATAAGTCACTCGAGATAATTACTCCAGTAATAAGATGGAGAACATTTCCCCTAAACTGAGAGGTTTTGTTACTTCTATAATATTTGAGACCACAGCTTTTAAAAATCACAACTCAACATTTGCTGTAGCACTGAAGTATTCAAGTCTCAGATGTCCTGCAATATTATGAAAAAGAGGAGGACAGAATGTTAGATAAAGCAGCATTCACCCTTGGGCAAACTTGCTACCGCTGAAAAGTATGAAGGCCAATTACCAAGTCATGTCCTCACATCATATTTATTGTTTACCAATAGCGAAACTTAACAAAACCAGCTCAAAGCAATATTGGGTCTGTAACTCATTTCTCAGTTGTCTTGTGGTTCCCTGGGTCCCTCTGGTCATAACAGTCTGCCTTCATTGTGGCTATAAACCCTGCCTGTGAGGCAAACTAGGCTACATATGTTAGCTTCTTACTCTTAGATGACAGAATGGCAAGCAGATTATGCAAACAAACAAACAAACAAAAAAAAAAAAAAAGAAAAAAGAGGGAGGAAGAAAAGAACACCTGTGTTAGATCATTTGACATAAGCTGTGGTTTCTTCAGAGACATGTTGCCAGTTTTTCTCATCTTTGCTTTCAGGAGCCAAGAGAGGTCAGGTCTCCGTGTCTCCGTGGGCCAGAGAGCTTTTGGGCTCAGAATTTCTTGGGAATGGGAGGAAATCAGGAAGACTAAATTCATCACATAGCATCAGAATGGTGGCATTTAAATTGAGGACTAGAAGTGCAGAGGAGCCAAACAGCCTATACCTATTTACAGTACATGCATACAGATAGACAGACAGACACAAGATTAGTCTGGCACACTGTTAGGAAGGAAAAGTAAACCCATAATTGTTCACTTGCTGAAGTTATGGATCTGCAGCCTTGGCCAAGGCTGAGCTCCCAGAGAGATACAATATTCAGCTATTTGCAGACTCTTGCCATAACAACAGAAAAGGAAAATTCCATTTAATGAGTTAGGCCATTGCGTATTCATGATCTACAAGACTAATTGGCTACATGCATTTGTAAGACAGAAAATTACTATCTCTCCTGCATCCAAGTATAATTAAGAAGAAATGTAAGTAGGCAGAACACAGCTTTGGTATTGAAATTTGTTCAAAAAGTGGAATATGTCATCATTTCTGCAATTATTCCCCTGGGATCTCTAAGTGCCTAAGCTTCACCTCTCTCAGAATTTAAATATGCAGAAACCAGACATGATATCTAATAACAGTCATAATTATAATAACTTTGATGATTTTTTTTTTCAGGCATGTACCAGCAGAAGTAGTTCAGTATCTTATTTTTATGCCTATTCTTTCATCTGCTTCCACAGGTACGCATGAGCTCCAGCTCTCTGGGAACTACAATTCTGCCAAAGCATCTGGAACTGAAGAAAGCCAGCCCTGGCATCTCAATTTGAAAAGGTTTCCTATAGAAGCATTATTTTGTTTCTATATGGACGACGTTATGAAAATATTTATGAATGATCGGCAAAAACCTTGCCCAGCAACCTCCCCCATGCCAAGGTGGACTGGTCACATAATTTACACAAGGGCAATTTGCTGTCACCAAAAACAATGCAACAATCACTGCTGGTCCGATCACTTTCTGCACTGCAACAGTTACCAGGAAGTTTGTAAATCTCAGAGTTGGTAATCAAATCACTTAGGAACTTTTATTTCATTTTCATTTATCCTACAGGAAATTCTGACATGATAATTCTTTAACTCAGTTTTTCCTTTACCGGAAACCACAAAAAGCAGTTTTTCCAGCTGGCTGATTCTATAAAATAAATGAACAGCAAGAAATGTCCAAAGTCCTTCTTGGCTGCAGTCAAATCAAGTTTCTTTTTTAAACCAAAACTGATTGAATCACATAAAACACAAGACTGATTTTTAAACTCTACAACAATTTGGGTGCCAAGGACTATCCCTTTTTACATGCTTTGATAGAATATTGCTATGTAATGTCAACAGTGGTGCCCGCTGTGATTACATTCAGGTAATGTATAGCCCCCTAATTTTTTTTTAGCTAGTGAAGACTATGATTGCACAGTTTGAATTTGTTACTTACTCCAGCCACAGTATGTGGCACATGATCTTTCTCAACATTTCCTTATTGTTCTTCTACCTGAATTTTATCAGCTTTGTGTTTAAGAGCCTCTGATTGGCTAAAAAAAAATTAAATTAATAAGCACTGTATTTCTACACTTCTCCCAGAGAAGAAAGCACAATGCCCATGCAGCATCTCCACTGATTTAGAGACAGTGGTCAAAGCCTCATTCAGACTAAGTTCAGTTCATAGTAGAATTGGTAAGCATGTCTCCATTTGTCTTGAAGGAGGCTGGTTTGGATTCTGACCCCAATCATCATGGAACAGAGTTAGTACAAGGCTTGGAAGCCACAAAAAATCTGTTTTCCTGTATTTGTTATTTTAATACGGCATAAAGCAAGCAATGAAAAATACACACCATCACAATTTATGTGCACATATTTTAGCAGATTATTGTGATGTATAGAATATTTCTGGTAAACATACATATTTGACCCTTATTAAGTACAACGAAGTTTAAGCAAACACAATTTAGAAAGTGTTTATTCTACATCAGTTTTGGTTTACTTCTCTCCTGATTTTTCAGTTGCGGTCTAATTATTTTGAATAAATTTTAGTAATTATGCAGACTATGTATTCTTCACTATAAAGCAGAAAACAACCTGCTGGATCTACTTTTTATAAATCATGTGAATGCTTCTGTAAACAGAAGCCAAATTTCTTTAAAATTATAATGAAGCATTCTCTAGGTCTTCTGTTTACATACTGTAGGTGTTTTTTCCACCTCACAGAGAAGTCAGTGTGTCACATCCTCCCTGTAAAAGAGATGAAGCTTCTAGAAACTTATGACATGGTCCTGTTTTGGTGGTACCAGAACACATCTCTTTTCAAAATCTCCTTTGTACTGCTTTGTTCTGCTATGCAGCACTGCTCCTCCAAAATTTAGGATGTACACATCTCCCCCTTTCTGAAGGTAGTATTGGAGACAAAGCATGGACTTATCTCAGAGCTTTTCAACAAAGTTGTTAGGTATTTAAATGTGGATATTAGAAAGCAGTAACTTTAAAATAGTTCAGCTCCTGAGCATGACAATTTTTATGCTGGGATAAATATACTTTTCTAGCACACAGCATAGACAGCTGCCACTTCACTAAGGCACATAGTCACAACTGCTGTCCAATTCCAGATGGGTAAATGCCTCCTTTTTATTATGTTATGTTCAGTGCATAACCCTGCACTGAAATGCAGCAACAGAGTGACACGAACATTTAGAGTTCCATATCTTCTATATCATACAATAATCAATCAGATTAATCTTTACAACATGTGTCTGGCCCATTTTACATCTGAGGAAAAACATAGAACTTGACCACTCCAGTGCCGCAGAGTTTGCAGCTGAATCCACCGCACGGATTTTGTGTATTCCTACTTCTTCCTCCCAAACCTAGAAAATGCTGTCTCAGTCCTACAATGCCACTCATTAGCAACAAAACCAAAATTCTCAGTATTTTTCCTGTACTTATATTGCGCAGGTTTTTTCCAGCCTTAGAAACAGCATTGGGTGGTTTTCTTCACACATAGGAAAGTATTTAGCTCTTAACTAGTAAATGCTGAAAACTCAAGTGAAAAGCAGACAATATTCAGCAAAGTGTCTCATTTCACCATGAACCAATACAGCTGACTTTGTTAAATCATCATTATTAAACTGCCCACCTTTAAACAAAGCTGCAGAGTTTTATTTAAAAAAAGATTGCCTAAAAAGCATGACTTATGAAATAATACCTAGGCAAATGTTTTTTTGGTTTTTTTTTTTTTTTGTTTTAGGCACACTTGCTTCAGACACACTGCTCTTTCCACAGCATCATTCAAAATTTAGAATGGACACAGGCAACAGATGCCCACAGAAAAAACTCTTTCAACCATTTTCCAGGCTGGCTTGAGGCTGTGCAAGCTGGTAGGAAGGATTAGGTATAAATTAAAAGACAGCCAGCTCTAATAGTACACGATCAGCATAACAAAAAAGTGCCTCAGACCTTCAGCAGCAGGCACAGCAGCTCATTAACAGCAAGTGAACACCTTCTCTTTGGTCCCCTTATGAATTTGTTGGCATAGTTATGGGGGAGGGAAAAGGTAGGGAGAGAAGGAGGTGAGAGATAGAAGTAGACTGCTTCTGCTTTCTTGGCCCACTGCTCACGCTTCAGGGTAAATAGATCCTTTCTATTACTGTGCACCTGCATCTGACTGCTTCATTTTGATTTGGTCTCCTGCTGGGAAAATGTAGCTTCTCCCAGCACATACAAACCCTGCCATGCAGCTTAGATGAAAATTATATTCAGAGATGTGAGCGGTGACCTAAAAATGACAACTGGTCTGCAAAATATCTGATTCCTTTTAAATTCTGTAAGCTTGCATTTTGCTTGTCTCTCCCTTTCATTGCCTAGAAAAGGGGTAATAAAAGTAGCATGCTGACAACTCTGTCATACTACATTTCTAAATTTCATTGACTGTGTACAATATTATAAAAGGAAAATAAGTTTTCTGAAATTGGAAATGCATATTGCCCCTGAAAGCAGTCTCTCTTGTTGCATCTTTCTGTTGTAAACCTCAGCTTAAGCAGCAAAAGGATGAGGTGTCAGAATCCGACTTCTTTCTGGATCCAGCACATTGTTGCTAAGACACTGTTTTCTTGAGCTCTCTGAAACACTGTTTCCAGACATACAAAATCCAATTCTGAGTGTTACACAGAGGAGTGACCACAAAGCTGGGGAAGTTTACAGCAATATAAAATACTCTGTGCAAAACTGGTATTTGGGACTATCAGGTAGCATGAGCACTCAAGCAACTGCCTTAATGTGATACTGGCAAAATCCTCTCCCTCCCTCTCTTCTTCAAAAGATCTAACAAACCCCACAAAACTGTGACAAATATCTACAGAAAAAGTCTAAATAAAAAGATCATCTCAAATAGGAACAGGAAACATCTGAGAAGGTAAAATATGTTTCAGGTCTTCCTTTCATACCCATAACAATTCAAAAACAAAACAAAAAAACTAGACAAAGAGTCTACCCTTAAGAAAATTGACATTTAAATAAAAGTATAGGAAAGCATACTATCAACGTTGATTTTATAAAATGGGAGATGGCCTTTAGGAGAATCTTTCAAAAATATTTTCAACTTGCAGCCAATTTGGCAATCAGATGGATTACGGTGGCATGAGTAAACAAATATTTGGGTTCTTTAGATTTTATTGTGCCTTTTTTCTAATAACAAGTTAAGCCTGTAGTGAAATGAGGCAACCAAGCTTAAAAGAATGATGGTCTTTTTTAGGAAAGGCCATTCTTATGTTGCTTCTGTGAAATTATTTAGAATTATTTAGATTGTGTGTTTTTGCTGGAAGCAGTTCCTTAAGATACACTGCATATTTCCAATTGATTTAAGCACAATATGAAGTGGTAGTTGCTAAGGCAACAATATGCAATTCCTGTTTTGGTGATCTCTCTTAACAGCTGCATAAGCCCAGGCAAGTATCAGTTATATGAGAATTTATAAATCAGCTTGGTAAATACCCTATCAAATAACTTCTCCAGGAATTGCTTTAGGAACTTGCAATACCAAACTGTTTACTCAGACTAAAGTCTTGTCTACACTACAGAAATAGAAGTGCTCAGCAGTGGCTCTGTCAGAAGGGTGCTGATGTAGCACAGACCGATGCGAGGCTGTGTTCAGTACCAGCAGCTGTGGGAGAGAATTGCCAGGAATAATAAAAGGCCCCAGTGTAAAGCGTCACTTCAGTAAATCGGAGGCCGAACCACAGGTTGCTTCCTCACAGACAAAACAAAGCAGGAAAAATTGAGGAACAGATGAAAATACTAGATTGGAGAACACAGATGAGAAAGTGAACATAGCACTGATATAAATCAGCAGTCAGTTCTATTTCCCCTGACATGATGCTGGGATCCCCACAGTAAGACTGGGTGCTCCTAAAATACATCTGTAGTCTGATATTTTTTAATCAAATACACCAAAAACACTGCAAGAAGAAGTCTGACTTCTCTCCAAAACATCACTACAATTTTTCTGCCAATCCTACAACTGAGGTCAATGTTCTCTGTTCATCTCATCTGAGAACAGAGAGCAGATGGGATAAAACAGAAACAACAAAGGTCCAAAATGACCCTGTATGCAAAGCCGAAGCCAACTCTCCCCCAAAATCCACTAAAAACTCTATTAATACATTTAACAACACACAAAATATGTAATGTACCACTGGTGCAAGTTAATTAACTTAGAATACAAAGTGGTGGCACTGAATGAGTTAAAAAAGGATATAATATGTATCAGCTTTCTTTTCAAAAGAACATAAAAACTCCTCTTGCCTACACGAATCACATGCTACTAAAAAGCATCTGAACATCATCAGAACCTGATAATGTTAATGAGGATAGGATAATGATACTATTTTCTTTTATTTTGAAGGTAGATGCTATATGATCAAAAATGACACACTTCAGGGGGTTTGTTCAGTCTAAGGCAAGGTAAGACCCTAGAACTGCTGACACTTCTAGCGGCATAATGCTGAATGACAAATAACATCAAGGGCTTACAGAGGAACCAAAGTGAATGAGTCATTAAATAATGATAAATGTGGTGTGACTTTATGTTGTTTAGAATTTAATAGCAACTACTGTCGAACTACTTGTGCTGCATTTTACTATTTTTAAACTGTATGCCAATTATTTGCATCTAAAAAAGGTAAGCAAAAGAAACACCTCTTCATTGGCATACTAGAATGATAACTCTGACCAAGTCTTTATTATCCATTCAAGGAAATGAAGAGAAATCAGTTCAAGGAAATTGTAAGATAAATCACTTCTGTTCTAGAACAGAGACATTACTATTATGGACTAAATACCTTTCTAATGTCATCTCCATAACCTACTCAGTTTTCAAGACTAAGCATAAAGTTAGCACAGAAACCTCAATTGGATGCTGTTGTGTACACCTCAGTATACTACCTTTTGCATGACATCAGAAAAAATGTCAGATTAAAGACTTCTCAGTAAATTGTCTTCACCACCTTCTCCACCATGTGCAACCTTCTCTTTAAAAAAAACCCCTTACACACCTCATACAGTAAGAGTACTTAAAAACTGGAAGATGCTATGAGTTTCTACAATCCTTCAAATTAAGCAGCAACACCCCTTGCTGTAGTTGGATTTTAACATGACAGAAAGAGGAACCAGCTGTACAATTTAACTGCAAGTGAAATTAATTGTTGAGATGGGTCAACAAGAAACACGCTAGAATTTCTAACAGGTGTTAAGACCATATTATAAGCTTTTTTAATAAAAAAAGTTACAGTTCATGTCAAATATTTTGTCTGTAGTTCTGTGCATATCACATCACTAATCAGACTATTGTTTTCTCACCTAGCAAGTTTCCAATTCCACATCAACTGTACTGGTTATTTTATCAATTAAGCCAATAGAATGGCTTTTGTTGCTTTTACTGGTGAAAAAAATGAAAAAAATTTGGACATACAAACTAAATAATACAGTACCTAGATAGGCCTGAAACTTCTTATGGTACAAAGTCTTTGCTAACAGGAGAATACTACGAAAAAGAATGATCAGCAATTGTGTGACAGATCTTTTTAACTCTCTGTGTGGGTATGGCAAGAGGGGTGATTTAAGTGTACATGAAAATGGGGATTCAGAGGGAGATTTACAGATTGTTCAGCAGTCTTGAACAGTCAAGGATGGGGGTGGCCCTGCCTATATGATTTTTGCAGACCATTCACAAAGGAAGTTGACAGCTGTAAAGCAAGGTCTCAAGAAAAAAGGATCTGCTTATGCCTCTGTGAAAAAAGCCTGCAAATAGAAATAGAAATGTGCCATGTAAATACAATTCTCCAAGGAAAAAATATTTAAGATTTCTATTTATGCTCCTTCCCTTTTGTAAATAATCTCCCATTAATCACAGTCAAAATGCAACAGAAAATCAGAAGCACAGGAAACAAATCACCACTCATTAAAAGAAATGTATTAATGAATGTGGCACATTAGGCAGAAATCACTGTTGTATTCCCAGAACTGCTGTAAATGCTATATTTTAATGTTCTCAAAGCCTGACTTATGAGGGTATCAAAATTATGTAGAAATACTTGTGAGAAAAGTTCACACATTTATTTTGCTGTTATCTTCGCTCAATCTTGGATCATATCAGAAGGTCAGTAGTACGCAGCAATTTATTGTCCTACCCTGCCCTTTTCCTCTTCTGTGTTTCCAATTTTCAGAGTATTATTTTCTCCATATTTGACTGGAATGAAAAAAACTGAGTAAGACTACATAATGTTCCCACTCCTAAGAAGAACTCTCTAGCAAGTGTAGACCAAGAACTCAAGAGCAGCAAGATTTCTCCTAGCTTCTTTCTTCCTGCCTACATCTTACTGAATTGCCCAAAGCATAGTTTTACTATCTTTTGCTACCATGCCTGACCTAAGACAATTTTTCTTTTTATTTTCCCTGAAAATTCTTCTGCTCCTGAAGGGACTCTGTGAACATGTCTCATGTATGCAAGAAAAAGCACAAACCATTGTTTTAGTTTCCTCCATGATGAGGTGCTCCAAACATGGAGGAGGAAAACTGATGTCCCCATGAAAAAAATGAACCTTACTGTTTTCCACTTTTAAAATCTACTCCTCTTTCCCCTCTTACACCTCTCCCTCTACTGTACACCATGAAAGGCAACAAAACCATAAGCTTCCAGATTTCAAAGGCAAAATGCTAGTAATTAACTTGAATTTGCCTTTTAAACACCTGAGATGGGGAATAAAATGAGAAAGGCTTGGGTCTTTTTAGTCACTCTTACACTTTAACAGCTAGCTATGAATTCTCCAAAAAGAATCCTGGATCAGAATCAGCCTTGCATCATTTGTCAGAAGCAGCAAGAAGAGTTAAAGCTACTTTCTGTGAGATGACAGCATAAAACAGGTATGTAAGACAGGACAAAAGAATGATATTTAGATTTTACACTGTTTTGTGAAATTATGAAGACAAAGTTGCTCAGCACTGTAGCTGTAGTTGGGTTCACCAGCTATTCCGGTGAAGAGGTCTGGGCTGATGGAAGGTTCATATTGCACAAGTTAAAAAAATATTGTCAGGAGTGCTGGCATATTATTATAGCATACTATAATGAGAAAGAAATGAGGATAAAGCTTACTGTCCAAAAATAAGAAGGCTCCTGGTTAAAAAAAATTAGGACTGTTCCTTTATCCTAAAGGATGTGGTAGAAATGGCACCACAATTCACCACACTAAAAAACCTCACATCTTCACATAAATTAGTTATTTTGATCAGTTCTAGCTAAGATAAAATTTTAGCTAGTATCTTCTGTATTCAAGTGACTCTCCACATACTTGCACTTTCATCTTACTATCTTTCCTAGCTATTATGTCAAAAACTATACAAACACCTCATGGTCACACAGTTTTTTCAGGCTCTAGAAACTTGACAGTTTTTCTACAATAGAAATGGGGATTGACACTGGAAAACTGCAAATGGTGGCAACAGAATTCAGCAACACTGAGGCATTGCACTGGTTTTGCAGAATTAAAGGGCAGTTTTTGTCCAAACAAAGAGAAACTCCACTCAACCTTCAAATCAACATTTTAACTGTGAATATCAGCAGCTTCATCATTAACATGAAGTTGGGCATATCCTTATATTGCTTTTTAGTTTTCAAGATCATAAATTAAAACAATTTACAGACATGTTTTGAAAAAAAGCTCTGCCATTTTATAGAGTGGATTTTGCTATTCCATCATGCTTGAATGCCAGCAGAGAGAGTAGAGATTTTGCTATATTTTTTAAGGAATACTGTTAAAATTAAACTCTGAAGAGTGCTTCTGATAAAGGAAATATTTGCTCTTTCATTTGTTCTATATGATCAAGGACAGAATTTCTTCAGGTAGTATAACAGGTCACATTTGTTTTTGAAGCACTTTAAAAATACATTTTTCAACTTTTGTCATAAAAATTCTGACCATGTAAAAAATTTGTCAAACATTTTTCCCAATACATTCATTTAAACTACAGTGCAGTGAGATAAGCCAGAATGTGTGCCACAAGCGGCCTGATGGTCCTTCTAATGGCAAAAAAAAGAAAAAAAAGGCTCCTAAAACAAGAATTCATTCTAGGTTTGTCCCAGGTTTTTTCCTTTTATGAAGGCCGTATGGCAAGGCAGGAAATAGAAAGGCTCATGACTGCTAGTACCCAGCAATCCTCATGCAAGAGAAGCCTGCTGCCACCAAAGTCCAGTATTTATGAAAGACATTAATAAATGGGACTGATTAAATGAAAACAAGGACTTCATATAGAGGCAAGGAAGATGAGGGGTCTTGGTAAGTCATGCAATAATTTTTCTCTCATATAAAGAGTTGGTTGCTAAGAAAGGGCCTAACTCACAGGTTTACCTTTATTGATAATAATTGCGCACAGTTGATATTCCCTGTGCTCCAGGGTTGAAGAAGAGGTAATGCCTCACTTTCTAGGAAATTATTCATGACCCAGCTTCAGTGAGGAAGAGGTTAGCCTCTCAAAGAGGTTGAGATGAGTTATATGATCCAAACTCAAGAGAGCATGAAATAAATGCAGAACCTGGGAGAGAGGATATGCCATTTCATTTACACAAAGAGAAAGGAGATTGAACGAGCAAAGAAGTCGGCAACAGAAAATCTGTTTATGAAGGAAGCGGATCAAGCAGAACAGAGTATCTGGAAGGGCTTTTTGCAAAACACAGATCAAATAGCATTATCTGCTCATACTTCAGGCTTCTCATGCATCAAGTATAAATTATTGCATGGAAGAGAACATGCTTTCAGAATCTGTTTATTGAAGAGAGTCAGGCAAAGAGTTTGCTGCACAGCTCTCAGAGAGAATCAGCTTTAGGCCTTGTCACATCAATGATTTATAGGGTGACACTAGGGAAATCAATTAAGCTCTCTACGCGCCCCAGTTTTCCCATCTGTAAAATAGGGGCAAGCTGTTATTCAAGGAGAGTGCTTTTCCATTTTATAGCCTTCCTTCTTGTGTTTGGGTGTTTGTTGTTTTGTTAGTTTCTATACTATTAAAAATATTAGTCTTACGTGGATGTGTTCGTATTTTAGCATTAGAATATACCTACTCTTATTTCATTTTAACTGATTTGTTTTTATATAAATTCATTCCATAATTTTAGCAGCAAGATCAAAAATATGGCATAAAATGTGAAGGGAACACATACTTTTCCTGTAACACAGATCCTTCAGGAAGCTATTAAAGAAGTCTCATGGTAGGCATGAATAGAAAATCCAAAGATAATGAAGTCAGGCGAATGTGAAAAACTGCTATTTATTTTCACTTTAAATTGCTTAACAGTTTTGCAGCATTTTAGCACTTCAGCATTTAGTGATTCTTCAAAAAAAACTGCATAGAAAAAAAAAATTGAGAGAATACAATCTAATCCTCAGGCATCTTGGAAAAAAACCCACATGGTTGTCCTTGGTCTACTTGTTTCATAGATTTTCTTTGTTCTCTGGTGTCCACAGAGTAAGAAATTCACCATTCAGAAGGAACATCTAAATAAATACCTTGCTGAGGTTTTTTTCCTGAAAAAGGAAACTCAGTCCAGGGCATTGGTAACCTTTCTATTCCTACAGATAGATTTAAAATACACTGGTCACAGTTGCCTTAATCTTTATACTATTCTACACTGCTTAAAAATGGGGTAAAAGATAGAAAAAAATCAAAGTAGTTCAGAAGCACTAAGATCTAATTATTTATGAATGACTGTCAGGAGGGCTTATATCTATACAATGCTTTTGCCTGTACTAGGAAATTTACCCTTCTGCCTGTGGAGGTAAAAATACATTCAACCTGTAAAATGGGAAGAAAACAGTTAAGGAAATGTTTCAAAATATAGTTTCTGTTTCAGTATGAAATGCTGCTTAGGAGGAAGCCAGTGCGAATGTGATTGGCAGATACAGTAATAAGAATTTTTTTCTGACCCTGCCACCTGAGCCCTCTGCAACACTGTGACTTGCATGAAGGATAACTATATAACTGTGAGGCCATCAGAGTCTGACTCCAGCCCTGCCGTGGTTTTAAAATTCTCCAGCAGACAGCAAAATTTCAACAACCAGGTTCTTCAATTATAGGAGGACTGGGAGATTAATTTAATATGTTTAGATACTTGTCTTGCCATTGCAAATGTAATCTTCTTACTCAAGACACACCAGCTGCCTTGGGCACTAGAAAGAAAATTATTACTCTGCTATGCATGGAATGGTGCACAGGACATTGGCTGAAAATAAAGAGAAATGATGGTAAAGCAAACATCAGTTTGTGGTTACATTGAATCCTCGGCAAATGGCAAATGACTCTGAACTGGCAAATCCTTTTATCGTTGCAGTTTTACAGTAATCTCAAATCTCTCCTTTATCTGCTTGTTTTTTGGCTTGTTTAACACAGAGACTGATGACCAGTGAAGCAAAAGATTTAGTTTAAAGGTGTCAGCTAATATCTACCACAGAGCTGCCATTGCTCTTCAAACTGGCTTTACAGATAAGAGCTGGCTGCTAACTGGGTGGCCACAACAGTATTATTTGAGAAAATATCTTAAGGTGTTCATATTGGCAACTGGGTTACAATATCCCATGCATGTGTCCAGAAATGTTATCTAAAGTCACTGAGAGGTTAACAGTAAATATGTATGCTTTGTATACAAGATACTATTCCAGGAGAATGCTGTGGTTGGGTGGTCTGATTTAAGCAAACCAAGTTGAGTCATATCACGGAGCTGTCTATTTTTATTGTTTTGTTTTGTCCTTAACAGATAATCCTTTTAATCTTGTTGAATATAAGGTACTTTGTGTTTTTAATCCCATGGCATTATATTTTCAAAGAAAACACATCTCTGATCTTTGTAAACTTCTATTTAGTTGATTTTGTCCCCCTTCTTCCACAGGTTGCTCTTTACATAAACTGCACTTTCTCCTCCTTGGACAAAGCACTCTGAAATGCTGCTGCAGCTCATCCGGCCAGTGCAATTTTATATCCAAAAGCAACAGTGTAAATTATAGACAAACAAAGCCAGTCTTGAGCATAATCTGAAGACCTGAAGTATGCAGCTGGCCAGCTGACAATACCTGGCCTTCAATAGTTCCTGGTTACAGTGACAATGTTTTGCATTTCTGACTGCTCCAGCTGAGCACTCACACGAAATTCTGAAAATACTGTATTATTGTTCATATGTGTGTTACTGAAATAACACACCACAGAGTAAAACTGATTTTACATTAGCCACTTAAGTTTGAATAACATTTTTGTCATTTAGGTTAAGATGGGGTAAGATATCTCAAGTAACAACAGTCAATGTTTTCACAAAACCAGTTTGAATCAAGATCAAAGCAGCATCTACTTGTTTTCACTGCACTCATGGTTTGAAAGTGATTTCTATTTCTTGTGCATTTGCTTGAGGCAGTTAAAAATAAATGATCAGTTAAAACAAACAATTTGAAAAGAAAAACAGATGGAAAGGAGAACTCTGTTTAGAACTTCAAGGTATTCCAAAGAATTTCACTGAACGCAAAGCAAAACATCATAATTTACACAAGTTTAAATTGTATGATAGACTGATGCAGCCTTTCTGAGAATTATTTTCTTTAAAGACCATAATTGTTGTAAAGGTGTATGGCACACAAGGGAAAATGGATAGTGAGGACAAAATTCTCACCAGGAAATACTAGAGTAGGAAGACTGTTGTGTCTTTCAATACTTTGTATACACCTGATATTTGGATTATGTAATAAATACTCATCAGTTTAATCAAAAGGAATCTGTTTAAAAACAGAAGGACATTCCATACAATTATTTAATTAATTGAAGAACATATGGATTCCTCAGTACAAGTGTCCCCGAGCTGCCATAAGCTGTACATCTGGATCAGACACAAAAATGTAACACTTGAAAGCAGACTGACTGCTTCTTTACAAAATGTAATACCACATATTTCCCTGCTTTTCTAGAATTCCACTGACAACTTTAAGCTTTTAGAGTAATGGGTTTCACCTCTTAAACACATGCCACAGAAGGCTGAGGGAGGCACTGCACACACTTCACTATATAGGCTGGAAACCTAAACATTTGGTTGCATCATATTAAAGGAAAACATGTACAGCAGATCCATCTGACATTTTCATACGTATTTTAGAAGATCTCTTCAACTTCCTCATGATTTCAGTCTACATTTAGTTCATTACTAAGTCCTGCAATTGCAGAACTAAAATTAATCAGAATCCCATTTACTTTCTGAAGAGCACTTAAAAGTCTATGATTTTAAATTAATTTATGCAAAGAGAAAAGCTCTTGTCTTTGTAAGTATAATTCTAAGCCATATAAATCGAAAGTAAAGCTTTAAACCCGTAATGACCCCTTTTCCATCCAGTCTTAAATGGAATAATTAAGCAATAACTTCCATTCCATCTAAGTACATGCAGCAGTGATGGGTGTCTGCTTGCTGACTAAAGCCTGAAGCATTTAATTGACCTGTGGGAGCTGATTATTGCAAGTACAGTCATATGGTATAGAAGCTATCTACTTTTTGCTAGAAGAAATCTTTCAAAGTAATTAATAAATTTGGTAATTTAAAAAGATTATGCATAACTATTCACCATGAAGAGACTTAAGATGTAGTCAGCAAGCCTGTTACAGATTTTTAAAGATAATAATATCTGTAGGTGTACTCATTTGGGTTGTAAATTTGACTCTTCAGAGTAATAGAACAAAAATGAGTCATTGGCCAAGGGCTCAGTTCAGAACTCATGAATTATCTCTGGATTTTCCTGGAGAGACTGACAATAAGGCATCCCTCACTGACTTTGCTACAATCTAAAGTTTGCTATTTATATCCTTGTAGCAGTATTTAGAAAACTCGTAGGTAAATGAAATTCATACAATTGCAAACTGACTACATGATGTTTCAGATACCCTTCATAGCTGCATCCACGAACAGGCCAGTATTAGAAAAGGCAGTCTTCTTGAAGCATGTGCTCCAAAGTCACGAGACCAAGGAGCCTACAGGGAGGTTACAGTCTCTACCGATGATGCAGTATAAATGCACTTTCTTTGGCCAACCTGCACTGTGCACTCAAATAGGATATATAACTGCTGGGGGAAAAAATTGAAAAAAGCTCTTCTACTAGAAAGTGACAGTGTGTGACAAGAAGGAATTTAGAAGACATTTGTTTGGAAGTTCTCCTCTGTCTAAAGAATAGCAAAATAACTTCCATGTAACTATTGTGTCCCCTGTTTGTTGTTAATAGATACTGCCTCTGGAGGACTGGGATCAAAAGCAGGTGAATCTTTTCTTAGCATCTCAGTGCCCAGGTGATGTTGAATGCTCCCTCAGCTAGACTATGTAAAACTAAAAAAATTACAAAATGTAAATATCCAGTCACAATCCTGGAGCGCTTAACATATTAGAAGATGAATACTGCTTGGTTTTCTACCTGATAATCCACATAAAAAAACTATCAGGTCCTAAAACCTCTAGGGAGAGAGGAGAAAACTTGGTAGTAATTTTCCCAAGAAAAGCAAGCTGTTTCCTCGAAACAAAACTTTTCCCATAGAACAGCTGGAAAAGACCCAAAGGTCATTGAAAATGCAGTCTAGCAGTCCTCAAGGGATTATCTATCCCTTGGCACCAATGTGGATCTTCAGATGGGAGCTGATCATCATAAGCATCTACTTAAGAGATAACACTGACCACACAGACCTGGTGGAATTCAGACTATCGGAACTCATGCCTTACAAAATGACTACACTCAATTCCAAAAAAAAAGAAAAGAAAGTTTAAAAGCCAATTGTTTTCTTTTGATTAAAGGCTGGGATGTGGGAAGGAGGGGTATGGTGGGTTTGTTTGTTGTCGTTTTGCTGTTTGCTGTTTTTAAAACATCTGTCAGAAGTTAGGGGATAAGAGAAAAGTTGTAAATACAATAAATACTCCTTGGTAAAGCACTTTATACAGTATAGCATAAATTACCATTGAATAAGATTTTGCATATATATATATATATATATCTGTATTTGTGACAAAAATATTGTTACATCCTGATAATGAAATGGGAATTATTTCTACGAGACAAGCTGCAATATCTCAATTTGTTGGAAGCATCAGATGGAAAACTGCAGCTATCAGTTACACATCCATCTTTATTTAATACATGAGCTGGAAAAGGGAGTAAGTAATAGAGACTTGACATCCATGGAGGAGATTAAAATGGAGGGGATATGCAAACACTGGTAAGAGAAAACAAATTGAACTATGTATAGAAAAACAAGATTCCCATTCTGAAAATGTCAACTAATCTATTTGGAAATACATAATCTGAAACACAGATGCTCTCTGGGAAACTTGGAAAGTAACAATGCTGAAAAAGATTGTTGGGAGGACAGAACACTGGACATGAATTTGTAAAATGACACAGTAGTGGAAAACAACACAGATCTACATTATATTAGAATAAATACACATAGTATTTATATCATGAGCGTAGCATTAAGCCATTGAGCCTAAACATTCCTTTGGGGTCTTGGAAAAAGAGTTGTATTTTTCTACTCTGAAATCCATAAGTACTATCTCATTCCCCTTGCTTTGTTTTTGAAAGTTTTACTAAATTAAACCTACACTAAACTAAAAATCACTGCAATTTTCTAAGGCTGCTTTTGGCAGTATTGAAAAGAGCAAAATGCATAGACAAATGGCCAGTCAGATGTGAGCAATGTTCTGCTTTGTGGTCACTGGACCTGGGCTAAAGCTTTCCCTTCCAGAAGTTAAATTACAGAAAGATTTTGGAATTCTGAGAAAAACAATTGACATTGGAAATATGGAGCTGACAAGTAAAGAGGCGAGATCACAAGGCTGACAAAGACAAGGAGAAAATAATAACAAGCAATAATGAGGCTGTGCAGCACCTTTGGAATATATGGTAGGACAAAACCATGTGACAAGGAACCTCAGTGTATGGGTCAGTTAAAATGACAACAATCAAAATATTAGAAAAAAATCCTGTTCCACGTGAGCCTTTATTATTGCATGAAACATCACATAAATAGGATTCTTTTCAATGTGTAGCTTTTTATAGTCTTGTTTAGCTTGAATATGAATGACATTTTAAAAATGTAAGTATTTCTCAGCATGCATTTAAAATTTTACTTAAAATTTCTACTGCTTTAGTTATCCTCTAAAGTATGCAGCATGTATTACCTTTCAATGTCAGGAGGTTTCAATACCCTTCAGAAAGAATATAGAGTTTTACCTTGAAATTGGATTGTCATATTTTAAAGGAAAACCTTTTTATTTTCTCTCCTCAGTGCCATCAACTTCAAATGTTGCTCAGTACCTGAAGCCTGTCTACCATTCTTTCCACTTGTATTAGCAGTTTGCTTGTCTTGGTTTTTTTTTTTAATCAAAGTACTTTTTCACAATTAAGAAATACTAGATGCAATTGTTTCATGCCCATTTGGGTTTATGTAATAGTGGAGTGAATTGTGCGGTTTGTTTTCTAATCTCTATAGCACCACTTAAGTGATCAGGAAAAGGCCTCAGAATTCTGTCCAAAAGAAAACTGGCCAAGACTGTTTTACCTAGCACTAAATTTTTTCCCTCTTAATTTGACTGCAAGAGTTTATGTTAAAAAGAATCAAATAAACTGAGTACATTTCTCAGAAATCCATTTAGGTGAGAAATGGATACTTAATTCAAACATATTTCAACCTCCCTTGATCAGCTTCACAATTTATGTTGAGTGGAAACTGTCAAAAGCACCCCCATGCTAATTATGTAAAAATAATAAGCAAAATCTTTTTCAGCTTAAATATAGAAAGAACCTTGGCAAGGATAAAGCAGCAATGAGATGGGAAGTCAGCATGTGCTCATCTTTACTGACCGATCGTTTAACACCAATGCTTCTCTTTTTCTATTTTTCACAGAAACCATCACAAATGAGGCCAGTTCTGTGTTTGCATTACACATACAGTTTTTCAGGCAGTACTAGTTCATATTCTCTCATGTGTTATGAAAGTACTGCTGGATGACAGGAGCTTTATGAGGTGTCAATCAACCAAACTATTCCAACTTTTAGATCATATACTCATTCAGCTGTTCAGATCATAAGGAGAAGTAGTGGAGGAAATACATAGTCTGCTATTTCTAATGTTAATTTGCTCATTGGCAGCTGCAAAAGTCAACTTTCTAGATTTTGGGGGCAAAGTGAAGATCCAGTCTAGTATTATTTTCCTCTCTGACATCAGCCAGCTCCCGGACAACGGAGGTTCAACTTGTCTAGTAGCTAGAATTCACTTCAGATTCACTGAAACCTTACTGGAAATATTTGTAAGAGTCACCTTTGACACAAATATTATGTCCCAGCTGTCAACTCAGCTGTGTCCCTGAGATACACATTTGTATACTTTAGGGAGTAACTAACAGTAATCTTTAGTTGGCAAAAGACAGCAGCTGCTCTTGGGAAGTTACTTAAGCTACAATTGCCTGTGTTTACTTTTGCCAACTCAGCACTCACAAACGGTCCTCTAGCCCAGATGACAAATAAATAAAGGAATATTTTGGGACTCATGCCTGGCTTGCAATTCAAAGACCTAAAAAGGCATTAGCACTAGCATCAATACTATATTGCCATTCTTCTCATTTTACAGATGGAGAAGCCGTGCCTAAGCTGAGAACAAATATCTAAAATTTAAGAAAGCCCAGATACAGCTTCCCAGGCTTTTGACTCCATAGGTGTCCTAAGCACAGGCAATCTCTGCATCCAGGGACACTTGCTCTATAGTGGATGTGCCTAACAGAATTGTACAGTAGTTTGTCATCATGAAATATTGAACTGTTTCTGAGTCTCACTACCCAAAACCTGTGTCCCAACAAACCTTTTTAGAGATAAACAATGAAGTTATTTCCTGCCTTTTTAAATAGTGCTTTTAGACTATTTAATCTCAAACTACAGTGACTAGAAATATTCTTAGAATATGTAAATTGTACTAAAAAATCCACTTACTTTGAAAGTACTGGAAAAAAAATCCCACTTTGAAGTAGAAAAAGAGACATGGTGACAAAAATAGCCCCAAATCTTAGAAGTGCTTGATTTCTCTCTTAATTACATTTCTGAGTGATCAAACCAACATATAACTTCAGGGAGACTACCTGAAAGCAAAGATCATTTAGCCTCAGCAATGAACCCAAAATAAATCTTTTTATATTTCTTTATTCATACGCTCACATTTCAGTTCAATATATGTCTGAAGAAGACATGTCCCTGTCCGTTGATGTTCACAGTTCACCCCCATCTTTAACCTTAAATCTAAGCAGAGCTGATAACCTCTCTTTCAAGTCAACATGTATTTCGTTGGATTGATCCAACCCTTCTGCCTTTAACAGAACCCAGCAGCAGCTGGTTTCAAACTGCTTGAAACCCTGGAGATCAAGGTTTGATGAACCTCTGTCATTCTCCCAAAAAATTAAGATCTGTGAAGAATGTATATACCTCCTCAGGCTCAGATTTCAGAAATACAGCAACTGAAATGAAGAGAAATTGTTTATTAGAGAACTATGCCAAGCATATTCACAATGTTGGAGTAGGTATTTTCAATTAAAACAAATAGATACTTTCAACAAAGCTGTACAGCCATCCTCACAGCAAATTAATTTGCTAGAGTCTGCAAGGCAATTGGATTCTTCAGAGATAATACTGATGGAAACTGTTCACTGCTAATAGTTTACATACAGAGCATGTGGCTGTGCAGAAAAATGTGATATCCTGGATTAGATTCAGATTTTACATATATATGTGAATTGCTCTTTTCCCTTTCTAAACTACCACTCATATGTGGAAAACTGATATACTGGCATAAATCACATGCAATAATTTGAGGTTTCTCTTGTCAGACAGATGCTATTTATCATGCTACCTTTCAGCAGTGCTCAATATACCACTTAAGTGTTTTATTAATAATCATTAGGTTGCCCTTCATCATTCATTAGGAAACACTTACCACCTATTTTGATTGCAACCTAACAAAAAGCATGACTGCCAGGACCTGAAACAGTCTGATGAAATAGAGTGAAGCAAAACCCCATCAAAAGTATTTCAAGAAAAAAATAATGAATTAATCTCCACCAACAATTCCTGGTTTTCCTATTGGATGCTTTGAAGTCAGGGTAGACATCTGCATTTATGTGTTCAACTAGCAAAAAGGTGTTTCATATTTGTTTTTGTTTTTAAATGTAAAGATACTTTCCTTTAACCCTAAAGCTGACTTTTTCTCCCACTAAATGCACCTTCTGTTGTATGATGACAACAATGCAGTTCTTATAGTTTTACTGAAGTCCTAGGGTGATATATTACACAACCTAATTAAGATACATAGAAAGTAATGTCAGATTTGCATTTTTCAAATGCCAGATTTATAAATAGTTATTTTTACAAATGCAAAATATTTTTCTTTTTAGCTACCTTCTTCTCTGAATTAAGACGTATATATGGGTGTGTATAATTGATCATCCATAATTTGAATTTGCTCTGCCATATATATATATATATATTCACATATACACACACAAATACACGCACAGACATACACTCTAAATCCCACCCTGAATGTGTAATTCTTCTGTCATCACCATTTATTTATTATATAGTCCTGGAAGACCAATCTCTCTTCAAGATAATTCACATACTATATGCAATCTCCAGTGACAGAAAGAAAAAATCCACGCTAAGAAAATAAACAAAAAAGCCAGTAAAACACATTATCCTTTAAGGATCAAAAGCTGCAAGAAAGGAGAACAACTGCATCAAGATTTTGTGTGCTGAGCTTTACTCAGGGTCCTTCTCCCCCTCCTGCACGCTGTGCAGATTCAGTCACCTTAACACAAGAATGGAGTTGCTGTATCAGACTCAACAGCGTGTGTGAAACACAAGCTCCCTCTTCTAAAACAGGGGATTTTTACAAAAACCTGTACACACAGGTTAGTGAACTTCTCATCCTCCAGATACTTCTCCTCCATGCAACAAACACAAGTAATGAGTTAAGAGCCAGCAAATTGAACATCTGCAAAAACACCACCATTAATAAACACAGTGCCTGATATGTTGGCTGCGCTGTTCACAGATCAGGCAACAATCAGTGACAAAGTGGAGTTAGGTAGAAATTTAACTTTTTCAGTTAAAGAAAGAGAGCATATGCTGTGGGACACCAGGTCGTGGTATTCTTTACATGATATCTCATCAATTACATTGTTTATTTCCGGTTTATTTTTTGTGTTGCTACTATGCTATATTCTGACTAAATTTTTTAATTTGCTTCCTTACTAAGGATCCTTAATAGATAACAAGCAGCAAAAGCAAATCTTAGCTTAGCATCAAACAATTTATAGCTCAGGATTTTCTACTCAGACACAAACAATGAAATCCTTATTCAGAATATCAGATAGTTCTGAGTATCAAAAGTTACCATTTCTATTTTTTTTTTGTTCTGGTGTTATTTGATACTATCCAAATTTTCACAGTATAAGAGGGCAAAGTTTAATTTTAATGAATGTAGAAAAAAAGAATTATTAGAACATGTCAAATTTACTTAGCTACTTTTTAGAGTGATAGATCACATTTAACTGTGAAATGCAATCTTCCTCAGTGTTCTTGCCTACTATTATTTAAGTGTACAGAGTCCTAGGATTAATAAACAAAACATTACATTTGTTGAATTACTTTCTATAATGCACTTCCTGTACTGATGATGTCTAAGAAGTTGGATAAATGGCAAACAGAAAGAAACAAATCTTTGTCAGCTCTGAAACTGCTGTACTAATGGAATATCCTGGCAGACTGTGATAAGAGAACCTCCGATATTAAACTCTGAGCTTGGATCTCCAACTTGAGGTCCAACTTCACAGCAAATCAAGGTGCAAATTGAAACAAAGTTTTTATTTCTTTGCTGAACACATAAGCTCAATATCTTTGCAAATCAGATTCTACAGTCATACTGTATACTGTCAGACAAATTTTAAGGTAATTCTTTAGGTTCTGCTTTCTAAATAAAATGTTACTTTCCTATACTAAGTAGATAACTGCAGTACAGTAGGGTGTGTTACAGATATCACTCTTAGGAAGACTCCCTTTATCAACATTAGTAAGATCAATACTACACATTTCTAAATCAATCTGTGCTGAAAAACAAACTTATTATTATCAGCTCTTAGTTCTATGACAAAAAATTGGCTGAAACACTTGTCAACAAACAACATGATTGGTAATAGTCTGAGTAGTATATTGAAACTTCAAATTCAGCCATGCTGTTCCTCTTTGCAAAACCAAGAACAACTTGGTAAATCCCTGAAGCCACAGGTTACTGAAATCTAGAGAAGTGTATTGGGTCTGGCTGAGCTGGAGTTCATTTTCCCTTAGCAGCCCTCACAGTGCTGTGCTTTGCACTGGTGACTGAAAAGGTGCTAATAACACTCCCGTGTTTTGGCTACTGCTGGGCAGGGCTGCACAGCATCAGCACGGTCTCCTTAACATTCCCTCCCCATCAAGCGGCTGGGAGTGCGCAAGATCCACTACAAGAAGTCACCTGTTACATCCTGAGACTCAACATATCACAGTATTCACACGCAAAAAGCACAGATACGTTGTTGGGTGGGGATGCAGAGCAGTTTAACACCTACTGTAGGCACAGCAGTGCTTTGAAGAGCCAGCATTTCAGGATGCAAGCTTCCTATAGGGCCAGTGGAAGGAAGATGAGTCTGAATGAGTCAAAATGGCTGAAGAAGATGGTTTAGTGACAAACTTATGATCGTAAAATATGCTTGAAGGCATTTATGTCTTTCTGTTTCAGGACATTTTTATAGTAGACCTTAAAACCAAGAGGATTATACTGCTAAAACTGGATATGTGCATACAGATAAGTTCTGTACAAATGTAAATTACAGTATTTTTAAAAAGGCATATACCCAAAGCATTTTTCATCATGTTGAAACTACAGCAGTAGAAAAACTGCAGCACTGGATTCCCACTGCTGGGTTTCAGCTTGAAGTAGGACTGTATGACTGCACAGATATTACAATTAATATCACCAGAAAAAAAGTAAAAAGGTACAAGAGGCACTACAAAAAAACTGAACACTTTAGAACAGAGAATCCTGTGACAGGATTCCCCATCTCCACACCTCATGCACATGTGCCAAGGTTTTCTGTAGCTTTGTGAACATGTGCAAAAAAGTTTATATCATCCAGGGGAAACCACTATGTAAACCTGTGGAGAGAGAGGAAATAATAATGGCCCACACCTAGCAATGCCATAAAGTTTCATGCCATTACACTTTGGAACATTTTAGTAAATGAGAAAGGATGGACAAGAACCACCCATCACATGAGAAGTCGGAAGGTGTGAGAAACCCACTCAGAGTGTAAGTGCCTGAGAAAGGAAGGCACTGCTGCCACGCAGCCCCAAAGCTTCACAGGTCTTCCCAAAGCAGCTCCCTGGCTTTGCTGCCTTAATGATGCCTGTGTGATGGTTCCCCCCCTTCCCGTGTCATGCAGGGGTAGCATATCGGATCCCTGCAGATGCTGGGAGCTGAAGGCAACAGAAAGAAAAGCTTTGACGTTCTGTCACAGAGATGACAGGACAAAATGGCCTGCAATAAACAACAGTTTGAGCAGGATAATTTGATGCATTGAGTTCTTAAGCTTTTCCAGACACTGAACTTAGCTTGGGATGTGAGATAAGGGGACGGCAATTACTTCACTGAATAGAGTGTGGTTGTGTGAAACCAAGAAAAAGGAACCTTTCTGGGAAGGCAGAGGAAATAATCCACATGTTCTCTTTTATTTTATTTTTTTTAAGCCCTTTTTCCATTCATCAGCTTTTAAGAGGATTCATGTGCAGGTCATATATTCTGCTGACTGAAACAATCAATGTTTCTAATCAATTTTTAGTAATTTTATTTTAGTATTGTTGCATTGCCACTGGAAAGCAAAACAAAAAATTAAATCCCGATAAAAACCAGCAAGCCTATATAAAAACATCTCTTCCTCCTCCATCCTCCAGCAATCAGATTTACAAAAGTAGCTTTCTAACTGCTGCATATGTTTTTAAATCTGTGTAAAGCCCCAGTTTCATACATCATTGTGGCAGTTCAGCATCTCTACATGCATGAAAGAATATATGAGCAGAGTTATATTTCTCTGGAAATTGGCCCCTATTATTGGTACACAGGCAGACTCACAAGAAAACCATGCTGCTGGAGTGTTTTCCATAAATAACAAGTTGTTAACCCACGCCTGTTGGGTCCAGTCCATCCTTTCCAAGCAGTTATTTAATGATATTCCACATGCAGGGGAGCTGTGGGTAAACATGCACGGAAACTGTCTCTCTGCAATCCAAATGACAGAAAAATTGTGAGCCCCAGATTTACATCACACTTGAAAAAATAATGAGCACAATGGGTAATTTTAGAGCTGGAAAAAAATTTTTTTGCAAGTCTAATGGGACTGTATACGTTCCTGCAAGTAAATACCCAATAGGCAAGGATCATCTTATTGAATACTTGGACTGGCCTTTGTGTACTGCACTTGATATCTAGAATGTTTACTGATGTTTGAATTTTCTCTTGTGATACAGAAATTTAAAGATAATTTCCTTCTTGTTTAACATACTGATTTTAATAATACTGCTTATACCATAGCGTGAGTTTAATCTCAAAGACTCTTCACATATTCTAAGAGAAAATGAAAATCATGCAGTGTAAACCAATGTTATCACACCTGTCCTCTAAAGAAGCATATAAAATGTTTAACCATTATATTGTCATAATGCAATAAAAAAAGGAGAGAGACCACAGTCACTTTAATCAATTCAGCAAAATACAACTGACACCAGCTGTTGCCTAAATGGCCGGACTTGGAACACATCAAATCCTTGCAGGAAGTTTTGCAGGACCAGGTAAATATGACAACTTAAAATCTCTCTTCCATATTACAACTACCTAGCAGTACAGTTGTATGAAAAAGCTCTGTTTGCAGAACATTGTCATCAGTGTGTTGGCTTTCATTAGCGGTCATAGTAGTTAAACACTTGCCTACATTTAAAAAGTTGGAAATTGGTAAAATCAAAATACACAACTTCATCTTGAATACACAGACTCCTAGCTTTCTGATTACTAAATATTTGGCAAGAAACATTAAACTTAATTGACAGAACAATATAATAAATTAATTGGCAATATGTTTTCCAACATGTATTTATAATTACTAATAACCTACAACTCCTAGTCCCAGTTCTCCCTGAAGAAAAACCCCCTTGTTATTCACTCTTTGCCGAAGAAGCTTGCCAGAATTTTCAAATTTCAGCACTTGTTTTAAGGTCAAAGCCAGTATCCTAAGGGAAATAAAATATTTCAGAGCACTCTGAGAAAAATGGTATTTGAAAATAAATTTTACACTTCATTTGTCAGGAACATCTTGAGGTGTTGTCAACACAAGAAGAATAATTTTCTAGAGATGTTTCTTTCATCACCTCAGTTCCAAATTTCCAGGGATGGGGAAATTACTCATAAGATTAATTAATTCTAGCTAAGGCTATATCCCTTCCTATGTATCACTGACGGAGAAGAACAGGGTTTGCTTTCTACATGGAACATATACATTCCCACATTTCCCTTTCAGTAACTGCTTGCAAATAAAGTTTTAATGTGATTTTGCAAAATGGTTAACCATTAAAAATTTTTCAATGTTTTCCTTGTACTTTTTAAAAATTAGTTTTTAATTAGAAAAATAAAAACCTTCATACACACTCCAGGAAGTATATATATAAAAATAAATAAAGAGATAAGAAACATGGTTACAGTATCCCCCTCAAAGACTTAATATTTTACTTGAATGGTCCAGTGCCAATCTGCAAAATTTATATAGTATATTCAAACTTAGGAATTGAGAAATATTTTAGAGCTTTCTTAAGTGACAAGTATTCTTAAACAGCTTCTTCATTTTTTTTTTCAATACAAAGAGTAGCTGGACATAAACAGTTTTAAGCAAATGTTATTTTTACCTCTTCATAAAACACATGGCTCTCAGAGACTGCTTGGTTACCTAAAACTGCTGAATTTTACTAGGGAGCCAAAATCAAATATTCAAAAGTTACCTAATTCACACCAGGAATACTACTTCAGTGTTGAATCAGAATGACAGAGTTATTTAGGAATTTCTGCTGAGGATTTTCTCTTCCCTTGGTTGAGATAGCAGCAGAGGTAAATGGTGCTGAGTGCTATTAAGATTTTTATTTGCTAAGTATTAAAGACCTTATTTAGATATCACTGAAGTTTAACAGATGAATAAAAACACCATCTCATTTTCTGCCTACTCAGCAGTCAAAAGTTTTCTCCCTTCTGAATGACTGATTCCCTGCCAAATGCCCTTGTGACTCATTTTTATTTTTGTAAGGAAATAAATACCATTTATGAACTTAGTTTTTAAGAACTCATTTGTGACTGAAGTTCTTTACATTACCTTTAATTTATAAAATACTACTCCATACATATGCAAATAAATTCTGCAGAAAACAGGCTTTAGACACCTATAAGAGAGGAGTCTGCTCTGAGGCAGTGAGCTAAGGCACTTCTGTAAAGTTCGGTTATCAGCTCTCTGTACTTCAGATCCCTGATACCACAGCAATGTTTCTTCAGTGCTTCACAAGTCCCTGTGAAAAACTTGTGGATGCAGAGATGGATGATGCCAATTAGAAATGGGTAGGAGTCCACATGCAGAAGGAGGATGGTAAAAACCTAATGGACATAATTCATTGTTCTGTGAGTACTGTGCATGCTTTGCAGCACATATGAGAACATGAGATCATGTAAAAGTAATTCAAACATACAAGGGAGTAGGAGTAAAAGCTGTCAGACAACCATGAACTTGATCTTGCTGATTCAGGGAATCAGACCTTGTACAATGTACAAAACCCAGTAGAGGCGATGAACTTGCTGCACCAGTGAACACCTGAGTCAGTCGTTTGGTGTCAGGGCTCTTTTCACACATCTCTCATAAAATGGAGATTCACTAAACCTTGAAGGCTACTCATTCAAGTGGAAGCTTGGTGAAACAGTGGGACGTTGCAAAAACTGGCCAGCCAAGCTTGCCTGAAGAGGAGGAAGTGTGGGGTATTGGACTGCACTTAAAAGGGGAAAAAAGCATATGTGTTACAGCTGGATCTTATACCTCGAGGCACCTAAAAGACTTCGAATGAATGCATGTGAGCTAAAAGAAATAAATGAAGTTTACGCAAATGAGAGGAGGAGTGGGTCATACTTTCTTGGCAAAGGTGTATAATCTGTCTGTAGGATCAAACACAGACAAAAGCATCAGGTAAAAATGGACCAGATAATGATATACTCCATGAGAGGAAGGGCAACGAATACATAGGAGAAGAAACTCTGAGTTCAATAATGTGTTTCTTCACCCAAGAGTGGTAGAGGAAATGAAGCTGTGAAATAGAGGCAGCCATTTATTACTTTGCCTGGGCTTGTATAGTACTTACATAAAGAGTCTGGCATTCGGAACCTTTACAATGTCCATGTGCTTGTTAGATTAAAAGATTGACCAGCCCTGAAGAAACAAGTTTTAATAAGAAGCAGCCACAAAGTTGTGCAACCTGAGTGTTTCTGAGCAAGTAATTTAATGCATGACGACACATGTGACATAGTTTTAGTAAGAAATGTATGTTTGTGTTTATATGTGATGTCTATATAGATGTACTGGGGAAGCAAAAGAGAAAAGGCATGTTTCTCTTGGCCAAATTCATTGTATGTAGGAGAAATTCCTTGTATTTGCTATTTTTCCCTACAAGCTCTCCTGGTATAATTCCAGGCCTCCATTTAAGAATATTATTTGTGTTACTCTTTCTTGCTAGAAGTCACATGTAATCTGCTTTTACCTTCACTTGCTGATATTTTTTCATCCATTCTCAGCTAAAAGCTCTGCCACTCCAAAAGCTTTTTATACACCCCTAATCATATTATCTGTTTTCTTCCTTCGCCCAAAATCATTGTTTTGTTTCTTCTCTTCCAGGGAACCATTACAAAAACACTGAAATAATGAACAGAACTGAGCTGCGGGGTTTGCTCTACTAGAAGATGTAAACAAGGCACAATCTGGGTGAAAGTGGACCAAATGACACATCAGGGAAAAACACAAGCTTTCCTCCAAGCACTCATCTTCAAGTCATGAAGGTGTTAATAACTGCTATCAATCAGGTCTTTCCTCTACAGGCAACTACAGAGGTGAGATGTTTATCTGCTAATTAGGTATCAGTACTTCAATATGTTCTACCTTTTTCTTTTCAACTCTGACTGAAATAGCATTCTGTCCTCCAAAGCATAAGAAATCCCTTAACATGATCAGATACCACATTCAAAATTTGTTTGTGATATACAAAGGTCTGAGCAGAGAAATTTCATCACATCACATGTACAGGATATGAATACTTCTCAGCTATGACCCCTATCAATATCATACACATGCTGGCAAGACCCTTACTTTATTTCTTTTTCACTATGTTGGTAGCTAGTTATTGTAATTGCTAGTTTTGTAATTACTCGTTGCTGTCCTTTGATTAACCTGCCAGCTTTACATAAATCATCTGTCCTAGGATCATGATGCTTTTTTTTCACATCCAGTAAGACATTAGCTATGCTGGCACCTTAAGTGTCCCACAATAGACTTAAATGAGAATGGAAGACATATCTTGCTAAGAGGTTTGAACTGCTCTTTGATCTCTGAATAATCCTGTAATTGCTGCAACTCCATGATAAAAAGAGCTCATGAGCAATTAAAATTTAGTTTTATTTCATTTTCACTCAGAGTATTCACCTAATTTTTGTACTATAAGCACCTGATACAGCTGTACAGCTGTATAAGATGGGAGAGTTAAGTATAGCAAAGCAAACAAAAATTTCCTCCCACAGTTGCCTGCTAGACCCAGATCTACCGTCAGCACCATTATGCAAAAAAATTCTTGTCTGCTCACCCTGTTTTCTGCACCCGTTTTTTTTTGCCACAATACCGAATTCAACAGTGCTGCAAAGGAGAGGACCACTCTGCTAGGGAATAAAGTTTTGAGGAAACTGGGTGATACATTAGCTGTAAATAGATGAAACTGAGTATAATGTGACCTAACCTAATTACAAATTCACACTGATCTATCACGCAAGTTTCACCTCTGTCACTCTCCTTGTTACTAGTAAACTTCTGCACTACTGCAGCTGCAAAGGAAGCTTCAGCAGCCCTTGTCCCATTGACATTTTGGAAAGGACCCTCACATGAGCCTGGCCACAACAATTTTTGGGGCCTTATTATGATACAGTAAATTTTGGAGGAAGAGAACACTACCCAATTACTTCAATGTTTGCCTTGAACAAGGAAGGTGGAAACAACTTTCTTCATAAGATGCCTTTCTCCATAAGTTATAAACAAATAATGTTCACTTCCACCATGGAATACTGTATTTTAGTTGGTTTTGTTTGTTTTGTTTAGGACTGAAAGCACATAAAATGCTATTTTTTGTTAAGTACAAGGCTTTCCTTTTTATTTTTAACTTTCATTAAGTATTCCACTAAAACACCAGTCTGTGCATACTTTCATCAAAAATCTTATCACAGTTTTCAAAGCACTGGAGGAGATTTGTATACTCTCTGTATTAATAAGGACATCCTACGACCACTGATCAGCCTTGCTGTAATTGAAATGATAATGTTTATTTTATATTTAGTTCTTACTGGTCAGAAGATACTTGCTGCTGATAAAGCATTGCAATTTGTACCAATATTATAGTAATTTCTAATAAAAAAAACCCCACCCAAACAAGCACTTGATGTCTCAAACACTGTATTTCTTCTACAAGCAGCTTTTTTTGCCCAAACTCTTTAATGCTCTGTCAATGCAGCAATGTGTTTTTCACACTAACACTAATCACTACCTACTATGTTTTAATTGCTTATGCATGTATTTAATTTAATTTATATCACCATTTACCTCCTTGCTGAAATCACACAAGTCTTTCAAAGTTGTAGCCACCTAATACCAATCTAATAATCAAAACTGCTCTATCAGATTTTTGCATTTTAAGGGTTTAAAGATAACAGCCATAATGTCTTATTAGACACAATGGCATGATTTCAAGGCTGTCCTATCAACTTCATCCTGACAGCTTTTCTATTTCCCACAGCTGCCTTGCTCACTTATTCCTTAGTGCACAGAAATGAAAGTATAAATCCAGGTAATGAAAACAGTCAAGCTGCTCATAAAATGTCATATTACTCTGAGACTGCACATCACTTCCCAAACAGTATCCTGTCAGTCACATGCTCATTCTTTAAGTGACAGAAGCACTGGCCTGAAACATGCTTGGAAAAAAAATCCACTCTAAAACAAACAAGCACAAAGCCATCACCAGCAAAATTTAGAAATTTTTCCCTTAATCTCATGCTTACAAGGCATTCAATACTATTTAAAAATTAATTTTTAAAACAGCCATATACTAAATGAAGGGGAGTAAAGGTGACAAAACATCACTGTGCTTATTATGTCACTGACAAATCAATAACTGAGATATGTGGATATGGAGATACAGCTCTTTTTTTTTAGGACTATGATGGATGGAGCATGTGACACTAACAAATGTCAGTGCATTCCTTCAATAGAAATTTATGCTGTCAACAGCAGAGTTTTAAAGTGCTAGGTTTGACTTGAGGTTTTTTTTCGATCTTCAGGAAAGTAGAGTTAACAAGTTTGTAACTGCTGTGACTAATCTGTAAGCTTGTGATTAACATCCCTATTTAATATCTATGATATTCTTAAAAGGATTTAACTCATCGTACTTGTTTCGAACTTGCAACTTTACTGTTAAGCATGGCTTCTAAAAGACTAACTCGTATCTCCCCAAAAGACAAAAACCTGGTGACACATAAAGTCACTCAGAGAACTTGCAAGATTCATGAACAATTCTTGAAAGCACTAACTGGCCAGTATAACCTACTTCATTTTTTCATTAGAGAAACATGCTCACCTTTAAGTAGGTTTGGTGAACCACGCACCTACTGGAAAGTAACTCAGGAACCAAAAGCTACCTCTCTGCACACCTAACACAGTCACAGTTTTACACCAACCGGCATTGTACAGATTTTGGCTTGCTGGTTTATTTTACAAACGTAGTGTAATGGAATGAATGTAAAAGCACCTCAGTGTGAGAACCAGTTTTCCAACTAACCTCACACAACTGAGATTCACTTCCGTAATGTACACAAGTGAAACAAAAAATAAAGACAAAAAAGAATCCAAATCATCATTTGAAAACACTGAGAAGCTTCAGAGACATAACTGGAATGATGAAGCTATTTCGTCCAGCCTGTAAATCTGCAAAAATATTCCTATGGTCACTGTTCTCTATGAAGCCCTGATGTTCCATGGGTATGTACACACACCTATTACATTATTGTAATAAAAAATTAAACACAGTTGTTTTTAACTTCAAATCTTTCTAAATTCTTGCTTATGTGATTTACATCTTGTATATTAGAATATACACAATATAGTCTCCTTTTAATGGCAGCAAAATCTATAATTCTGAAATGTCTTCTTTCGCAGACTTGATTTCTCACCATTAACACTGCCTTAATTAACATCTCTCACATTTATGCAATTAAAACAAATGCTTTTAAGTCAGTAGACTCTTTTGCAGCACAGCAGCCGTGCTGGCCATCCTGGAAATTCATCGCCAAATACTCTAAATTCCACCTCAATGCTCTGTCGTGACACAATTTTACTACAGCACAAGAGGAAACGGCCATAAAAGCAGCTTATGGCTGAGGCAAGGAAACATGGCACTGCCATTGAAGCAAAACAACATCAATGGTAAAATCAGTATATGGAAGCTTGAGAATCCTAGTAGCAAAAAGAAAGTCGAGGCTGTAGATGTAGCCACAAGACATGCTGCATTCCAGCCGCTTCTTCAGACAGAGCCAACGAGCTCACCTTGCCAGCTAAAGAAAACAGTCACCTATATGGTTACTTAAAGAACCAAGAAGCAGTCTTAAAAATTAAGAGCTGTTACAGAAAAGGGATATAAGTATGTATCCTTCATTCATCAAATTCCAACACCCTCATCAACTAAAGCTTTAGCAACAACAAAACACAGGCTCAGGAACTTATTCCCAAGGAACTTTACATGCTTCACTGTTTCTTAAAAGCCTCATCTTCACCACAGATCAGAAAAGATGAAGGAATGTTAACACTTTTCAGGGTCTTAAAATTCGTGTTACAGATGTTACAATTCATGAGAATTTCATGAGGTTTAAGAAAATCAAGTGCAATGCACCTGGGTTGGCACAGACCCTGGTATTAGCACAGGTCAGGGGATGAACAGATCGAGAACAGCCCTGCTGAGAAGGATTTGGGGGTGCTGCTGCATGAGAAGCTCAACATGATCCAGGAATGTGCACTTGCAGCCCAGAAAGCCAAACCATTCTGTCATTCTATGGTTCGAACTGCTAAATATTTTGCAAATAGAGTGAGTGAGCATGGATCCACTGCCAGTGGTTTCCCAATACATGAGGCAGTTTAGAGAAGATCAGAGGGCTAGGGTGAGGGCTTTATTTGGGACAGTATTTAAATTAAAAAGAACAAGCTCATAGTTGGAAGACAACCAGGTAGAAATAGGAGTAAACAATTTCCACTGCACTCTCACTCAATTTTCTGTAAATTAACCCAATTAGTTTAAGAATATTTTCCCCCTCAATTCAAACACCTTCCTAGATCAAAATCAAAAACATTTATTAACTGATGCTTCCAACTGTGACAGAAATTACAGTCATTTTTGTGGTAGAGATGGTGTAAAAATGCAATCTAAAAATATGATTAAAAGCTCAAAAGATGAGTAACCCGAGTTCATCTTGGAAATGGCTGTTTGGATATTGCTAAAGAAATGCATTTGGAGTTAATTAGTTTGCTTTTTATCTGTTCCTCAATTAAGAACTTCCTACTTTCCCTTAATCATGAAACAGCCATTAAATTTAACAGACCTGACTAGATGACCTTACACGAGAAGAATAAATTAATTGAACAGATTTTCTTAGAAATATGAGAATCATTTTATGAAAATAATGGTAGTAGCAATGTTCTGATCCTTCTAGACTTTGAATCATATCAAATCAATTCCATATATAACATTTTAAATTCTTCCTGTAACTCTCATAAAATAAGTATTTTGGAACACTGGTTATTCAGGTATTTACTGAGAGTAGATTAATTCTTTTCACCCTTTACAAAAAAAACCCAAAAACCAAAAACCAACAACAACAAAAAACCAACATGAAAAAGGTGTCAATAATTTCTAACAAGTGAGAGAGCACACATGGGTAAATCATGTAATATTTCAGTCATTAACACTACATCGCAAGAATTAGAATAATGGGGAAAAACCCTCTGGAAAATATGATTAGAATATATTTCTACATACAAAACAAGGTCTCATCCCCTCAGTGTAATTCCTTTAAATCCTGCTGGAACCCTGTGTTGGAATGTGGAGGTTTTTGTCCAAGAAAAGTCTTAATGTGTCAGAGCAATTCCTTTAGTGTTTTCCTCTTCAGAAATTAATTTCAATTTCCTGGGCTGCACTTTTTCCATGTGTGAATATGGCAATATTGAACTAGAGACAGCTACAAAGCTGTACAGTGGTGTTCACAGATACCTGCTGCTATCAAATGCATTCTAGAAATACTTCTTCTTTCAAAGAGCAGACAAACCATGACAGTAGATCTGCTATGCGGTCTTCATTCACCCCACAATTAATTCACTCAATCAGCACTGAAATGCCCTGCTTAAACTTTAGTATTAAGTTAAAAAAATCAATCCTTTTTAAAGAAAGAGGTCATATTTTCTCAGATCTTAAAAAAAACCCCCAAACCCACACAGTGCTGCTATGTTCTAGGTTTGCCAAAAATAATGAAAAAACACTGTCATAAACATAGAATCATATTCCCACTCATGCTATGAGGATGGTGGTAATCGGGAAAAAAAAAGCACAGACATCCTAAACGAAGTCCAAAGCTACCTTCCCCAACAGGTGGCAGAACCTTAGATGCAGAAGCCCACCTCATGAGGGAGGCTCAAACTGAGATATATCAGAGTGGAGATGTAAGAAAAATTATTTTACACATATTTAGTAAATGAAACACAGGCCTTAAGACATCCTTTAGCCACTTCTGCCATTTTAAAATCTGCTCAGAATGAATCTTGGTCCATCATACAGCACTAGAAAGGCTAGTTCTCACTTGTTTAATACAGCTACAAAATTAACTTTCAAGCACACAGCTTAAAAAAATGGTACTTTGCACCCCAAAGAAAGAAGTCTTCTAGGGGCACATGAACCAAATTTGATAATGCTGTAAAATAAGATTATCTTTACATGTCCCCTAGAAGAAACAAGGTATTAAACACAGATGAGAAAGGAACACCCTTTTAAGATTGGGGTGAAACAATACAGGAATGTGTCAAGATTTTTAATCTAGATGCCTGACCTCAAGGCTAATTGAGAGTTCCTGCTGTCTGTACTGTCAGCCCCATATTATACAAACAACAAAAATAACAATCAAAAGACAAGAAAAAAAGGCATGTTATTCTGATTTGCAAATTTCATCTATTAAACAACTGCCCCTGTTGACGTTCCAATAAAAAAACAATAGCATTCTTCACCTCAGAAAAAAATCATGATTTCATGAAGCTGCAAATGCAGCTGTGCCAGGCATAAGAGTTATACTGCATTTGCCCAAAGGTTACAAAAGAACAGCTTCAATAGTTCCTTGGCTTACTTTACAGCAGTTCAGTACTGCTGACTATTAAAAGAATTCCTGAAAGTATATGATAAAAATGAAGTGAGATGTGACCGTATTAACACATTCACTTTTCCTGATCCTAACTGCAGTGCGCAAGCCTGACTTTGACTGTTCCAGCATCACCTCTCTTTCCAATTCAAACCTCTTTATTTAGAAAAATTATTTTTATTATATGATTGATCCAGTCCCTTGCACTTGATAGATCTCCTGCTGTAGTGTTCCGCATGTTGACATCTATTGACAAAGAACATGGAAGAACTGAGTTAAGACCTTAGGATGATAATTTTTTGCAGTGAGGGCAAGACCTTAAGATACAAAATGTCTAAATCTGACTCAGCTCTCATGGTTTATGTCATAGCTCTAACCCAATTTTTAAGAAACATGATTTGGAGGACATGAATACCAATGCACCACCATACCATTAACAACGATCTTGATTCAAAATCCCACTATGTAGGTTATTACTGCTATTACTTTAAATAAGCACACAATGCCCTGGATACATCTGGACCCAAATCCCAACAATTCTACAGAATTCACCTTTTTTTACCGTTA
This sequence comes from Orthonyx spaldingii, assembly GCA_013397795.1. Lineage (NCBI taxonomy): Eukaryota > Metazoa > Chordata > Aves > Passeriformes > Orthonychidae > Orthonyx > Orthonyx spaldingii. Next base: position 957,485 of record VZTJ01000403.1, read on the forward strand.
GAAGAAAAAACCCTGACCAAGTTACAGGAAGAACAGCTAACGAATTTGCTTCATTCTTGGGCCTTGCAAGAACTGGATGGATAAAAAAAGTAAGCCCCTTTTCTTTTTTAGATGGATGCAGACAGCAACAAATATAGACTGTTAATATAGGAAACAAAGCAACAAGGACGGCAAGAAATTCACTCAAGTCTTTTTAGAGAGACCAGTGAGGCTGCAGATTCCTTGAAGCCCAGCAGTACCTTTTTGAAAGCAATCTTCTGGTACAGGATTTTGTTTAGTACTCTGTCTCTTTCTTTCCATTGCCTCACTTCTATCTTCCTCCTCTTCTCTCTTATCCTCTACTCCAGCAGGATAAGAGGAAGTTTTCAAGGTGAGGTAGATGAAAGAGATGGGAATCATAAGGGAAGAGTCTCAGCCTCCAGCAGACAGAATTGTGGGATTCTCACACTCACTGCTCTCCTCATGGAGTGCAGGACACCAAAAGATTAAGGTATGTTAGCATTGTCACACTTGCGTGTATTATTTGTGGAAACAAGGGGGAAAGGAGTGTATATATGTAACATATATTCAAGGACAGGTCCCTCCTCCAACCCCTTTTAAACATTCCTCATGTGATCTACCTAAAAGTGTCTTTTGAAACCAAAGTAAAGCACTGATTGTCCTAAATGATCACCCTAAACGTTCACCTTTACAGCTTCAGAAGCTGGCAAGTGTAAGAGAACACACCTAAGATAAAACATGTGGTTTCTATTCCAAAGAAAGAGAAAAGATAAATCAAGCCAAGCTGTTTCCATATTTTTCAATATGATTTAAATAACAGACCTGTTTTCGAGGCCTGTACATATCCTCCAATACACATGCTAGTACCATTTCCAAACTGGGGGGAAGACTATTTAGAAACTGCATCCACTACCACCCACCCCCCATTTGAAAGTTTCTTTCTTCTTTGACCCAATGCCAACATGATAATTTCACATAAAAAAGGAGTGTAGGAGGGTATTATTGGCACTAAAGCATGGGAATAACCTGCGGGAGGAAAAGCATTTCTCTTACTCCTTCCTTAAGCATAACTTCTGAAAATAAAATAGGGGGAGTTTGGACAGAGGAAATGTCTGTTTTAGCACAAAATGGCAGAAGATAAAGAGGTTAGATGAGAAATAAAATATGAGAGGAGTAAAACGTTGACAAGAGATTACTTGGAAACAATTCAAAGCAAGACATTTATCCCAAGGAAAACTTAATTTTTTTCCTTCCTTACCTGCAACAGAAGAATTAGAGAGCCCACAGGGATTTACAGAACACGTGCTATATGTGCATGGGGGAGAGAAATGTCTGGCTGCAGGAGGCGTCCAGGAATGACAAATAAGGATTATTCACATTGTATTCTAACCACCTGCACCTATTACTTCAACAGACACCATGACAAGGCTGCTCTCAGCATTAACGATGTTGGGATTTCTCCTTGGCACAGACAGACCCCACTCCATGGGGGAAGCAAACATTTTTACAGAAGTCTGGAAGGAGGCTGCTAAAACCAAAGGAAGCTTTTTTAGTACCTCTTAGCTTTTAGAATACCACCTGTGTATTTATACCACCCCTTCTCATTTCAAGCATTTTCTTGGGAGGAAAGTGCCCTGCACAGAAACATGGGGAGGCTTCCTTGCCCAGATTATGAGTTTTTTTCCATTTAAGGGAGCATCTGGTCTAATGTGTGTGTTTTAATGAAATGCACTCATTTGTAGCTCAGAAAAACTTATACAAAAGGCCATACTGAATCAACATAACTGCGGCCAGTGACATCTAGATTCCATAGTAAAACAATAAATACTCCACAATAGTATAGTTCTAAGATTAAAAAGGGGGGGAAGCAATTTCAATGAATTATGATCTGTGGTTCCTGCAGCTATTTACAAAAAAACCCCCAAAATTCCTTTGATCTTTGCTGTAAAGAACAAACAATACTTGTGCTGCAGTGCAAAGAAAGCCTGGATTTCTACTGAGTTGAGACTGTATTCATTTATTAAAAAAGAAAAAAGGTGACTGCACGGAAACCAGTGCCATGAATCATTCCAATAATTCAGAACTATGCCACCCAGCTGCACATATCTCTTAGAACCATATGCAAAACATTACTGTACACAAGCAGGCAGATTAGCTCAAATAATGGTGTAGCCTAGCAAGACAGACCTCTTTTTGTTGGCTTGAATAAGCTCATACAACTTCAAATATGCAAATCTGAGCCCAGCTTAATTGTACTTGATTGTAGGAGATGTTGTGCATGACAAGAGATAGAGTTGCTTCTAGTCAGGAAAGAAGTGCCAGTTACATCTATAAATCACAGTACTAATCAAATAAATGCAATCCAAATATGCCTGTGAGAAAATACCAAATTAACATGCTTCCTTTGGTAATGTTTCTATTTCCACTTGCTTCTAAATGTTTCCCTCTGGTTATGCCACCTTCTAAACTGCCTGATCCACTGCCCAACCTCAGCCTTGCACAATTTCTGTATTGTTCTCTTCCACCTTGTCAGGCACAAGTGCAGTAATTCTTCCTTGCACTACTGCAAAAAGCAATGGAAAGAAAAAAAGCTACAAAACATTCTGAAGTTGACTGTATTTGTTGTACTTTGGTACTTCATAAGAAAGTAGCAAGATAGAAATCAGAGAATCCTCCTTGTTCCCCTAAAATTCAGTTCTGTCACTATAAGGGAGATCAGGAAATAAAGCAAAAAAAAAAAAGGGTAGAAATAACCTAATCCTTTTGTTGATTATAAAATAGTGACAGAGTGGCAGTATAGTCATAATGATCTAAGGATAAAAAACCAAAATTTATAGTGTAAACTATTTTTTAAAAAATAAATTGGTATCAGCTGCTAGATTTGGGAGAAATGAGCTTCCAGCAGCCTGAGAACTTTTTTAACAGTATCAATTTATCTAATAAAGGATGTTATCTCTGCATACAGACTGTCTACAAACTCTGAAGCCATCTTTACCCAGAGAGTCTTTCAAAATGGCACAAGGCACATGGCCTGACCAGGATGAGGCTTATTTAATACCAGTTCTACAGATATGAACTTCAATGGCTTTGATTGACTTTCCCGTATTCTAGATCCAAGATTCGCTTCCTGTAGAAATGAAGGGAAATTGTGGGACTGTTGTGCATGTTTTCTACAGTGATCTGCAACTCCACAGTGGCATTTAGCTGAGGTTTTCAGACAACTGTGACCAAACTCAGAACTATTGCTTTGACCTGCATATTTGACATTCGATAGATGACTTCAATGAACTTCCTCTTCCATGACACTGCGTTTGTGAAAACAATGTGTTCCAATATTCTCTGCATGAGGTTTATGAAAGGCCAGTAAACTACCTTGGGCTTTTCTGAGGCAGCAGATGTCTGACTACTCATTAAAACATACAACAGTTAAACTTAGACAAGAAGGTGCAGAAGAGGAAAATGGACTCTCGTGGAGCTTCATCTAAAAAGACAAAACCCCCAAGCAATATCTGTAAAGGTATAATTTCATTCAAGAGTCCCTCCAGTTAAAGCAAGATTTCAGTTTATATTAATTCTAATCCAAACTTTCTCTCATTCTGACACAGAAATAAAACCAATAATTTACTCTGCATCCACAAATAGACTTTATATTTAATTTGACCTTGCAAATATAAAACCAAAACATTTTAACCTTGTGTACCACAGTTAACCGGAAGTGAATTTTATTTCAGAATATACAAATTTAAATAGATTGACTGCCTCATCAAGCAAGGATAAATAAAAAAACCCCAAACTCACGAAGTAAAATTGGTACTGAGATTCCTCTATAAAACCAAACGTACAAAGTTGAAGATTGTGAAAAAAATACTATAAACATTTGGAAATCACTCATGTGGCTTTAAGTCAATGAAATACAAGCAGGAAGCTCCCCTTTAACTATCTAAGAGCAGCATGCCAGGGCAGTGTTAACTGTTCTCTTCTGCTTTGACAGGTTTGGTGCAGGCAAACATGGAGATGATTTGAAACAACTGAAATATCACTGTATAAAAACAGGTAGACGATGATTCAAACCTTCTTGGTATTTAGGATTAGGCAGAAGTAGTCAACTAATTACACATTCTGTTTGTTTTAGCTGAAGAAACAATGAAGGTTTTACAGTTGCTACATTCATCACACATTTTTCAGTGTTATATGGCAAACAATATTTATGTCTTTCCTCCAAGTGAAGCAGACAGTGAGTCTGGTAGGACTGTTTTTTCTTTCCTTAAGCATTTGTTTCTTCACTTGCTGTTTTTCTCATATATAAGTCTCTTGAGGTATATCTGAAGGCATATTCACCTTGGTATTCATAAACAGTGTTTAAATGAGGCACACCATTTACAAGGGCATTTCCTCATTCCCATACTTTTTGAGGAGAGGGGACATTGACTACAATGGTTTTGTGTTTTCTAATCTCCCCCCCTTTTTTTTTTTAATGTTTAACTGATTGTATTTGCAACATTGCTCCTTTCATCATTACCACTTTTTCTAGGTTTCCTTTACCTGGAATATTTCACTGAGAGCAGGGAGGGCATATAACATACATAGGCACAAGTTCTACTCTGTAGAATACTTTAAAAGGAAAAACAGTAAAACAAAGCAAGACTGTTTTTTTAGACAGGAGATCCAAGTGTATTCAAGGAGCAATTTTTTCTGGACCCCAGAGGGAAACTTTTCCATGGTCAGGATATGTGCAGCATGCTGTGAGAAAACTCAGCTGGGCTCTGCCCCATGCTGCATGAATGTGGGGTTCTCATCATCTGAAGGGACGAAAGATTTACGCATAATCTCTATCCCTCTTTTTATTCTATTTTATAAAAGTAGCTATTTTTCCCAGCTGATCACTGTCAGACCTTCTTATGGATATCCAGAATGAACCCTGCACCATCTCCACCTCTCTCTCACTCTCCCTGCTCCATCTACAACACAGCAGTGTGTTGTAGATACATAACTGAGCATGCAGAGCAAGAAAATCACATCTGAGAAGACATCTTCTTATCCTTCAGAACAACCTGCTCCTTCACCATTTCCTGTATTCAATTCTTACAATATTTTTATATTTACAGGAGCAATAAAGGATTTCCTTCACTTATGTAAGCGAAACAATACCAAACATTTTCAAGATGAAAACGTATTCACAAAATTTCCAGAAGAAAATTCTAAGTAACCAATAAAAGTCATGAAGATAATCATGCCCCATCTTCTAATTCCATAAAATAGCTTATGTTCAGTTTTTAATATACAGTTTACTGACTTTTGGTACATAAACCCAAGCAATTGGGATTAATGGTTTCACACACTGCTTTCATTATGTGTGCTCACTGCAAATGCTTGCAGTGTGGATATCACTTTCTTAAAACAGAGTGAGAATAATTTAGTCTTTTACATGAGATCACCTTTTCTCAGTGCACAATATAATCTTTAGTTAATACTGGAGATCCTATATCTCTGACAGAAAGACTATGAATATGTAGACTTTCTAAAAATGCTTAAATTAAAAAATTAAGCAGGTGCTTCAAGTTTCTGCAGAGACATGTGCAGATCTCTGGTTACAATTTTTAAATGCCTATTCATTAGGCCCCTCATAGGACAAAGCCGTGCACGGAGCCAGCTGGCTTTCAGGTACTTTTGCTGTTGTCCAATGTATTTAAACATGGAAGTGGTGCAGCATAATAATTCAGGAGCTGGGACCACAAGTACAGTTACACCTTAACACAACTGAAGATTATGAAAATGTTTGAAAGTGGAAAAAGCAGGAGTAAGACAGTCAGATAAACATTATTTCACTGGGAATTCTGGAGAAAAAAATCCACCCTAAATGAATTTTGTTTATATGGAAGAAAATGGGAAGGTTGCATTTGAAAAATTATCTAGTAATTTGAATCTCACCATTCTGAAATTAAAATTTAAAAAAATACCTAAAAGATACTGCTCACAACATACCACCACCAAAGTGTTTAAAATATAAAACAAACAGAAATCCACCTTAATCCATCCTCTCGTTCCCCAACCATTAGAATACCTTTAAAGTCTTCAGTTGTAAAAGAATTCCTTTATTGTGGATACAAATTACTCTGATTGTTAAAAAGATTTGTTGTTATATAGCATGTTTGTATACAGACTTGTATTTGTGGCGTAGCACAGCACAAGCAGCAATAAATCTGTAATATTTATATACACACACTTAGGTGCAAGCCCAAATTTACACCCCCAGAGACAAGGGATATCACTACTAACAGGACCTCACTTGGAATTTATCCAGCTTTTGAACTGTAGATCAAATACTATTTTTATTTTCTTGGGAAAATAAGGTAAAATTTGTCATATTCAGGCAAGAACAGAATGGCAGGGTTCACAAGACAGATGGTGCCTGAGTACTACAGCAGTTGTCACTTTGTTGTTCACTGCTGAGGAAATACATGAGAACAATAACTTTGGACTGGTATTTGACTTAGACACACAAATACATGTCAGCCAAGTCTTCTCCATACACTCATACATCCTCACAAACCTGTTATTTTTCCTATGAGATGCAAATTCCTTTTTCCCCCTGCAAATAAGCTGCTATCAATTTTTGATTCTGGATAATTTATAGGCTTTAGCTTAGAATCAAAAGCTTTCTTACTTTCCAGAAGAAAATATGCTGATACCTCATTTCAAATATTTCAGTGGAACTGGGATTTTGAAAGATTCTGAAAGGGGAGACTATTCATCAAAAATCACAACTGCCATGACATTACACACACAGATATTGTCAATTAACTTTCTCTTCTCATTGGCTCTATGTTTTTCTTTCTGTGGAATTATGTTCTCAGAACCAGGTAAAGGAAAAAAATAAACCAAAACCCAGCAGAGCTCTTTCTAAAGATAATTTGGAGAGCATTCTCCACAGAAGTGACGCATATGTGAGTGATATAGTGGCATATTATCTACCACTAAAGACAAAATAGCTTTCTTGGCAATTACATTATCCTATTTCCAATATGAATAACTGTATTACTTTGATTTAGACATGAGGCATTACAAAGGTTTTACAGTAAGTAGTTTCACTTTCTATACTTCCACAAAGTGTTTTGATGTATAGACCCAATTTCTTACCAGACATACTGAGCTTGCACAGTTTGTACAGCTGCCAACCAATTTTTCTATGCTACGTACCCTCAGAATCCAATCCATACAGAACATCCCCTCCCCTTAAAACTACCAAGAAAAGGAAGTACTCAAAGATAGTATTTATAAAGGAGGTAGTTTAAAAGCATCAAAAACCTGTATGGACTTTCAAGGAAGCAAGAATCCTTTGAAATATATTCTTAATCTTCGCATGCATACTTTCCCAGATTATTCTATCAAATTCATTAAAATGCTGTGGATTTTTAAATACAAACATGCAGAAATTTTAAAAATAAGTACCAATGGTATCTGTTTTCCAAACCCAAACATCCTGCAATAAACTTCCATTAGCTTTTGATACAAAACTGTTAATAACCAGAGCAAGAGCAAAACCACATATCAATATATTAAATATCCCTGGAAAGGAGTTCATTAAAAGTCATGCCATTTGCTGATTTGTTATTGGAAAACTTTATAAAGAATAGAATATGCATATGGAAGCAGGTAAAACTTAACAGATTTTAGAGTATTTATTTTATCCGTACATTCCTTTCAACACAGGGAGTGCCAATAAAACTAAAAAAGAATGTAACAAAAATTCAACCCAAAAATACATTCCAAAATTCAAATTCCTCCATCCTCCCTATTGAAACTGAAACAAAAACCACAGTGGCCATAAGAGCACATGCAGCATCACTACAGCAATGCAAGGCCTATTTCTACAGAATTAATTGACTACACTGACTTCAAGAAGCTAAGTCATTAAACCTCCATGGACTAAGATAAGATTGACTGGAGCTATTCAGCTGAAAAAGCAGGCCTTGCATTTCAGAAAATATGGTAATACAATGTTTCTTCATATTGAGCTGCTTACTGGAAGTCAGAAACACCAGTAATCTGTATGACAAGTTGTTGTGGGCTGCTTTCCTAAGGTGGCATACACAAACCTGGAAAGACATGAAAGGAGATCTACCATAAAAATGCTTCATTTATTAGGGATTTCTATCAACCATCCTGCAGGCCCTGATCTCACCCTTTGGCACTACATTCCAGTGTTTGAATGACAATATCAATGCTTTCTCTGGTCTCAGGAAGACACTAGCATACATATTTTACCTTTCTCTCCATGTTTTGAAGTGTAATGTAGAAGATCTTGTTTTCTGTAACACAGAATATCTTGCTAATATCTGACAAAGCTCAGAGGATCCTTTTCAGAATGCTGCTATGAGCAACTGTCCTTTTCTCTGCAGATCTTTGTTATTAACGCTGTGTTGGGTGGCTCCAGCTTTCACAAGCCTGTACAGTGATGCTGCTATTCCAGGTTGAAAGTTGAGTAATGAGAACACCAGGGAGCAGTATGCATATTGAAGGCTTCTTTTGAGCTTGAGGATCCAGGCTTTTACGAACAGTTTAGGAGAAGATACTGATTATGCCTGTTGGCAAGACTTTAACTTTTTAACTTTCCATAATGTCTCTGAGGTGAACTTTAATTACAATGATTCAGCCAAAAGAAGGTGGGAGTTTTATATCTGTGAGGCCACAGCAAAATTATTCAAGATCAGTTGTTGATTTATTAGAGAACTGTAATTCAACAGTGGGCACAGTTTGGTCAGAAGCATGGCCATGACGATTGTTTTAAAACCCTCTTTGTCAAGCAAATGAAGATGGTGCTTTTGTAATAATGATTAAGCAGGTTTTCTTTATCCTAATTTTCAGCATTAATAATTTAACACAGATTATTGGTGAATTATGGTTCTCTCAACCCCATATGTGTATTCTAAAAAGCTGTGAGACTGTAAAAAAACCAGACAAGCCTTGTTTTTAAAATAAATGTATGAGAATACATGAACGCATTGGGGGGGACAACAGAAAAAGTAGAGTTTTGCAGAAAACTAGAAACGAGCAAATGTGAGACAGGGTGCTCTCAACATCTGCACAGTGCTAGACCTTAGGAAGCTTTATATCTTTATTAAATACAGTGACTGAATTTTATAAAGACTTCCTCAAAAACTGTTTCTTACTGTAGTATGTCAAACAACATTCTAATATGCCATTAGCTTGAACCCTAAGAACAGTTTTAAATTAAAAGAATTCATGTCAGATATCTCAAAAGAAACCTCATATGCTCTACAGAGAGACATAATCAAGCCTGGAAGAAATAAAATTAGAACAGGAAATTCTGCTTTAGTTGGTGTTATGGATGAATGCTGCTCTACCTTCCTGCTAAGTTATACATGGAATTATTCCATACCTCATTCTCTTAAAGTATTATTGTCCCAAGGAAAGCAGAGGGAAAATATACTTGTATATACATATATATATACATATATATATATATATATATACACACACACACATATATATGATACCGAAGTACCTGCAAGCTCTGCAAATGAGACTACATGAGGAAAAGTGAGAGAAAACGGGACTAAAAAAATTAAAACAAGAACCAAAAGCCCACACAGTAATTCAACTCATAGCTGTCAATGAAAAAGTGGTGGCTGTGATACTTCCACAGCATTTGACTGGAGAGGAACACCTCGGAAAGCACACCCCAATGTGACCAGCAAATGTTGGATTTGGGGATAGAGCAACTGCACTCACTTGATTTCTTATTAGAGTATAAAGTATTGCTGTCTGTCCACCATTTCATGGAGTATTAGATCCATAGGTGCAAGGAAATTCAGGGCAGCTTCCCATTCTATGGTCTTTGAAACTTTAAATAGTGAAGATTAAGCAGCTTCTGAAACCTAACAGCTAGCTCATTGCTTCAGTTTCACAGAGTATATAACATGTAGGCCAAATTTCCCATTAAGTTAAATTGCAAACTATGACAGAGTGAAAGCAACCTAATGAGAAGGAGTATAGATATTTGCTTACTTGTAAATTAGAAAACCAAACAAAATCTGGAACACTGAACAACTGCATGTTGGCTGTTTAGTTCCATATTTGGAGATTTAATTTTGCTAATCCACCAACACAATACCCTAAATATGCTATTGTCAAACTCTCTCAGAAGCTTTCAAATATGGCCAATTACTGACTTTTATATATTGCATCTATAATTCAGGTTACTATTTTTTTCCCTAGAATGTGAATTTAAATATGACAATTTTAAGATGTTCTACACATACAGAATTTAAACCCTGATGATATTCTGTTCCAGAGCATGGTGCTAATAATGCCAAGGTCATGGTTTCAATCCCTGCACAGGCTATTCCACTTCAGAGTTGGACTCTATGGTCCTTGTGGGTTCCTTTCAACTCAGAATATTTTGTGATTCTTGGATCTTATGCTATGTTTACAAAGAAACAAGGAACTGCTGCCTATCATCAAAGCATCAGAAAGAAATTTTAAGATTTACTTAAAACACCTGAGATGCTTTAGACAAGTCCATTGCTCCTAACCAAAAATAATAGTAAAAAAACCTCATAAGGTAGTGCCTATAAACAGATGACAGAAAGCAAAATAAAATAAAGTTAAAACTAGGAGTAAAATCAAAATATGGGCATTCATAAGTAGAGATTTATTTAGAGACTTATGTAACTCAACACAATCTACATGAGAGGCTTGTTGCTCTCTTTTGTATGACTGGAACTTTTAGGAATTAAATACTCAAACACATACAATCATGCACTTTTCAACATATATCATTAAAAAATCTTGTCTAAACTTTCATCGTTCACAATATGATTAATGCAGCCTATCAGAAGCCAGATGGTGCAAAACCAGAGCCATCAATCAAAATGAAAAGACCACTGAGTGCTATCCCGAGCGATGTGCTCTCAAATGGAATTTCTGGTCACAGATCCTAACGCACGATGTGCAGGGGAAGCCATAAACATCATGGCACTGCCCCTAAGGAACAGCCAGAAACACAGCAGGCTTTGTTAGGCAAAAAACCTGCAGAATTAGTACTTGCTGCTCTAGGCTCTGACTGGGAAAGGCTCTGCAAGCCAAATATATGTACTTTAAATAAAAAATTAAAAGCAATGTCTTTAATGAGTTTAATAATGTTTGCACTGATGACAGTATCTGTCAAACTGTGCACTTGCCATTTGATTTAATATGGGATCATGCCATACATAAACAAAGCAGCTGCCACTGTCTGTCTGACATGCGAATTGGTATTTAATATCTGTACCCACACAGGACTTACAAATGGTTCATGTTTTTAGCTTTATATTACACATTTTCTGCAAATGTTATACTGAAAACAAGGTTGGGGTGTGCAATGGAAAACAGTGATGGCTTACATCTTGTAAGGTTTTGTACCAAGCAGGCCTAGTATTTAAAAAATCAGCCTGTAAAAATAAAATGCATGAAGAAGCATAATTCACCATACACACACTTCATAAATGATGCTATCAATATTAAAGGAGATGCATATATAGAGCAGCAGTAATAACACATAGGTGTTTTTTCCTGGAACTAGCATGACAGTATGAAATAAAGGATTTGTTAGCATGACTGCTTATATTTGCAGCATGAAGTGTTTTATCACAACACTTCTCTTATATGTGCTACATAAGAGAATATATCAAATATGTCAAATTTCACAGAAATATATTTTGTAAAAAAAAATAAATCTCACACGCTGTTTTAAAGACTTGCATAAACTACTTGCATATCCATCTCTTTTTCTATATGGCTTGGAGACTAGGTATGACTGTCAAGATTGTATGAGAAACAGGAGGAAAAAAAATTAAACATGACCTAGAGCAGCATTTATATAAACCAAAATGTCATCTTTCAAGATCATCTTCTTACTTGCTTCCAGTGATACTACAAAATTCCACATATATTATGAACAAACAGTAATGCTTTTGGTCCTTTAAGGAGATATACCGCCCCCCTCATTTTTATTCTGATGATCATGAGATACCAAACCTTACATTCACCATTAGTCCCACAACTACCTTATACTTCACATAATGCAAATCAAAGAGAAGTAGTTTCTAAAATCACAGGAAGAACCTATAGCGTCTTGGAAAGATGATTTTTTAGATGTTGGAATCTCGCCAAAACTTAAAATTATAACAAAATTCCAAAGAAGGCAACGCCATACAAACCTCTCATACAGGAGCCTTTCCCTGAAAAAATGCATGGAAGGATGTATAGTTTCTTTTATCTCTCTTTGAATGGGTACAATTTTTTGGATGAAAGGTCTCCTACACTCATAAAATATCAGAATACAGAGAAAATATTATATGAAGAGCATGTCATATTAAAGGAATGAAAAAGGCTTCGTTAAGGTGCACTTAAAATCCAGGTTTGTACCTCTTCCTACTGACAGCACCACTCCTCCCTTCTGATACATTAAAGCTCAAGTACAGCTGAAATCGAATCATGTGCTTAAGATGCTTCTTTTGTCCAGAACTGGGACCTGAACCTCCATGGCATGTCCACACTGCAGGCTGAACTCAAAGCCTACTGACTCCTTTCAAGCCTACCATAATTCACACAAGTAGTACACGTTATCTGGAACATTTAACTTAATGTTGCTAATTTTGCCCTAAACACGCACACAATGTCATCAGAACACTGACGTCCTCCACACCTCATCCCACAATTCTCAGAAAGGAGGAGCAACTGGTAGAAGCCATAGGATACTTTTCTAGTTACATCTAAATACAACCACTGTCTGACCCCTGAGATCACGAGAGTTTCCCTCCTACACAGGCACACTGAGTGCAAAACCACTGACATCATGTTTGAGAGAACCCTAAATTTCACACACAGCTAGGACAATCACCTAGATTATGCATGGAAAATCCACGTGGTTTGCTGGCAGATTCTGAGGCTCCTCCTCCAGATGCCCTTCAAAGCACAACTCTTAAGCTCACACTGAGAGTGGCCAAACTGCACTGCGTGGAGAGACAGCAGGAGAATTAGTTTCCTGTGTAGAGCAATCTGATGCCCAAATTATATCTATTGTTTTACATGGCCACTTTACTGAGACTTGTCTTTTCAACTGTATGATAACTAGCCTCTCTTCATGCTTTTAAGTGAAATACAGTACAGAGAGAAAATTATAATGAAATAAAAACTAATGGAGCATTTCTAGTTCCAAGAGTTTAAATGACAGCAGAAGATGGAATAGTAGCCAATGCTGACTTATTAGAAATTGGGAAAAATGTGATCCTATCCTTGTGTGACTTATGCAAAATATACCAGATTGTTTCTGGATGATACTTAGAATCAATCTCAGATCAAAGGTTTTGTTAATTATGGGGTTTCATGCATGTGTGTATGTGCATATATGCAAGTCTATGCAGAAGAATGGACCTTATTATCAGACACAAAGCCAGAAAATGCACGTATCCTTTACATCTTTATGTCAAAGGGTCAATAAAACACGACTGTAAACCAGAATAAGGAAGAAGAAAAATAAATCGAATATCCTCACTCCATGCAAGAAAGTAAAAACCTTACTGAAGTTTTGGGGTACCAGATGACTACTCAAGTTATTCCAGTAATAAAAATACTAATGCCTACTTGATTAACACCTAAAATTTTAAATAATATATCAGATTAATTAAAGTACACAGTCTTCCAGTGAGAAGATGGGGATCAGAACATAAAGACAGTTATCAAATCTTTTAGTGAAGTTCCCAAAACCTGGGTCTCTGGGTAAGTGTTTAGTCAAAAGCAAGCAAGTTCAAGAACTTGGTCATATGACTACTTACATCAATAGCAAAGTTTAAATAATGAAGAACTTTACTACCACCTCTGTGGATGGGTTTCCACAACACTATGCTCCTGCACTGCTACACTTGATGCACTGATGCCTTCCCTTCCCACAGCCACTTTAATCCCATGACAAAGTACAGCTTAGAACTAAGGGGGGGTCCATAACGAGGAAAAAAAATCAAGAAAAACAGAAGGGTGGGTGAATAAAATAGAGCAAGAATGCAATGTTAATACCTGAAGAAGACAGTAAAGAAAGAATAGCTAGATAGAAAGAAACAGAAAAAAAGAAGGTAGACTACATAGAGGAAAAATCTTTTTATTTTTCAAAGGGAGAAATGTCAACAGAATAAAGAAAGAGGGAGGGGTTGGAAATGGGAGAAGATGGGAGATAACTAGGAAATCCAATCCACTGCAAACTGCACAGCCACAGAGAAATACAGGTCAAAGGAGGTGTTAAGGAATAGAGAAGGAAAATTACCTGAACTTGAAATGTCCATAGAACTGCTAGTTATACACTCCATCACATTGCTAACACAAGATTGAAGGGAGCTTAAAAAAACTGTAAGAGGGTCAAACCTGTTTATTTTTTGTGATATCAAGGTTTTTCCAGCAACTAATTTGAAAAATCCTAAAATACCTTTCTTTTTTGTAATTTTGTCTCAGCATCAGATCAATGATGGTACATAAACAATACAAGACATGCAGAAAAGGCAATGCCTTCATCCAGAAAATAACAAGAGGATTAATGTGCATCAAAGAATTTGTTTTACTTGAGTTCATATGGCAGATATTTGATGCCACGGTAAAACTTGTCCCTCATTTTGTGTTTCAGTATTTTTTTGGAAGTAGAATATCCTTATTTGAGGTAACCTACTATACCAGGTAGCATTTGCATGCTGTACCAAGGGGAAAAAACTGTGAAGTAAATAACCACTATTTTCATGATTGTTTAACTGAAAAAGTGCATACATATTTTTACATGGGGTGAGGGGTATACATGGATTACATCACTTCATTTATTAAAACTGTTCTTAAGACCACTAATGGAAGTATTTCAATAATACGTTGGGACCTGTGAAACCTTGTTCAACATCTAAGCACATACACCAACACATAGGACACATACACTTCTGTGTATAGATGCAAACATCATTTAGCAGACTACTGTTAAACAATTTTTTGAAAGGTCATTTTAAAAAGAAAAAATACCTCTCTAGCCCAAAACAGGAAAAGCCTCCCTTCTGGAATAGAGGTAGCAATCCCAAACAATTCAATGAGCATCAGACAGAGTTAGATGCTTTAATCATCCAACTACCGCAAAAGTTACTAGCATTAAATATGGTTTTAACCAAAATATTAATCATGTATACTTGTCTGTATATATTCTAGGTTTTGTGTAAAACAAATTCAACAAAGAAAGTATTGGTTTTAGAGAAATAAATTCAAGAATTGGATTCTTTATTTTTTGATTTTCTGGATGTAATATACACTTCAAATAAGACTGCAATTCTTCTATTGCAACACTTCAGCTATAGAATTAAGACAGAGCAAATATGTATTTTTCTATAGCATATACAATGGAGAAGTAAGCCCTTTTGTTGCAGTGCTTGCCTTGTTTCTTTGCCTATTCTCTACAAACCCTGAAACAATTCCTGGTATTTGAACAGCCCTTTCTAAACTATCTATATATTAACTTGCTCTGTGTTACAGACAGCACAAACTTCAACGTAGCTTAGAGTTAAGTCAAGAATAAGCAGGAACTTTTGAGGCAATTAGATTTTCTTCACTATCACCAAGTAATGTTCAAGTGTGCCATTAGCACGAGGCCACTGCATGGCTCTTCCAAATAGAAACTGCTTTTCTCTTTCAGTAGTCTTCTTTGAAGCCTCACATCATATTAAGAGCACAAAACAGCTTTATGTAACCTCCTCCAAAAAGCAGCTCTGAACATGAGGGAAGGGAACAGAGAAGAATGGATGTAGGTTACAACAAAAGCATTTCCATAAAAAGCAGTCATATCTGACATCTGAGATATTAAATTAAACCCAAAATCTATTTCAAGGCAGGAGATAGCAAAAGGCTCTGTCCCTTTTCAGCAATAACCTAAAAACCCTTGTCATCTTACAAAACAACAATTCAAAGCACCTCCTTTAGAAAATTCAGATCATGGCTTATATCACAGGCATTGCAACCTCACAGTTCCCTTACAATTCAGTACAATGCTGTTCCTGGAATAAATGGAAAGCAGGTTAAAAGGGTTTTTATTATTTTCCAGAATCATATACCCAAGTAATTACCAAAAAAATCTGAAGGCTGACACAGTACCTCAAAAATGCTTTCCTTTTTTCTGGTTCAAAAGTAAAACCTACACATTCACAGTACTTCCACCACACATCTTACAAAACACAGTTAATAACCGAGAAACATTACTGTCCTGAGGAAAAACAATAAAAATTGCCTGTGGTTTTCAGCAGTTCTGTAATTTCCCATTTCCAGCCTCCAAAAATCATCCAAACATGATTTACTTAAACATTCTAGCTGCCATGCCTCACATGTAAAACAAACCACTTCCTAATGCCAGTAGCTATTAAAGATGACAGCAGCAAACACAGAAGATGTCAAAGTCTGAGAGATCTGGAACTGTGAATGTGGAAAGATATAAATCTCACCTGCCAGATGTTTAGTGCTGCAAGTATATTTTAGCTCTTCACTAGCTACTCTCATAGTAACACTTCAAAACTCTACAAGTGTCCGACATGTCAATTTGCATGTCCTCTTATGAAACCACATTGTCCCACTGTGCAGACACATCTTCAAAAACAAAGCTTTTAGGACCTAATTAACAAGAGTAGTATGGCGATGTCTGCCATTAGACAGTTAGCTAACATCAGGCATTTTAGTTAGAGTGGTTTCTTTCATTAGGCATCAGAATTTCTTTTGTTCAAATTGGCTTATTTGTGAAGGAGTCCCTCTACATGGGAGAAAAATGAAAGGAAGCAGTTCATCAGTAGGAAAACTGGTCCCAACTTTAGCACTTGACTTCCCATCTCCCTCTGTTGAACTAAAGAGTCCTCACCGTGGTGAAGACAGCCTTGTTGGTTCTCAGTGCCACCACCATGCCCTCCATTTCCCTGCCACAGCCTGTTATTCCCAGAGGCCACCAGCTGCAGCACAGAGGTGGAAGGAATGCAGGACTCAATAGGGTTTTTTCATCAGAAGCCAGCTGAATCCAAGCCCTTAACGTTCACCTGGCACTTTACACTTGCTTTCAGGTATTTTATGTTTTACACAGGTGCCCATGATGATTCCTAGACAATGCGACAGCCTTGGGCATTGTTATGATTAATATGTTTTGCTATTGTCAATGAAAACCATTTAGATATTGCCTCCAAAGGCTGTGCCAAAAGAGATCGCACATGTTTGATAGTGGCTCCTGTCTGTTTCCCTGTGAAAATGGTTTTACCCCCTCATTACTTGCAGTCTCTTTCAATGTGTGGTAGCTTAATTTTTGAAAAATTTCTGACACAAAGTGTCAACTGTGCAGGACAGCTAAAGAACTCAGCAGAAGAAGCCTCAGTTTAAGGAAACTGACACTCAATTATTTATTTTCCATTAAAAACAGGGTCTGTGTACTATTGAAATAATTGTTTGAAAACATTGTAGGCCTGTAAGTGGCAGAAGCCATTAGTACCGTAAGGACAGCCTTACATAATCTTGTTATTAATGTTCCTTGAGTGAGTTATGCACATATCTACCCTTATCAAAGACAACAGGACATCCCACCCTGCTTCCTAAAATTGCTTATAAGGCTAAGAGCTGACAAAAAAAAAAACCCAAAAAAACCCCAAAAATGTATTTTTTGTCACTTGTGTATCCTAATACAGTGGTCCATATAACTTGTCAAACACACAGGCATTGTCTAGGGGCTTTTGCTCTTTTGAGTGTTTTAACACTTCCAGAATACATTAATAAATAGCATTTAAAAGCATGAGGCTTAAAGATTTTACAGTTATTTTAGTAGAATTCCATTGGTTACAGTACATTTTGAAATAGCAACTAATTTTTTTAATCCTGAGCATACCTTCAGTTTGGGAGAAAATCTCTCAAAAACTCTTTTCAAATCACATGAATGTTGACTTTATTTCTTACTTGGCTGGACACAGCATATGCTAAAATGAATCTCTAATGCTGTACGACATGACCTTATTTTTTCATAGATCATGCCCTATTGCAGAGCAAGAGATTCAGGTTGCAAAAGGCAGAAACAAATAGAGAGCTGAGTTTTAAGCACAACTCTCAGGGCATTCATCACTGTAACAGACCAGTGCTGCCAGAGGCATGTATGGACATGCCCCAAGGTATCCCTGGGTATCCCCTCAAGAAGGCAAAGCAGCAAAATGAGTAGTAGTGTTGCTATACTGTGCTTAGAATATGTAAAAATATGCTTTTGCAGAGAATAAATTGAGGATTATAGTTTTAAACAACCACTCCAGGACTAGACTGAATACTTAAACTCATCTGACAAAAAGAAGAAAAGGAACTAGGGCTCTATGCTCCTGAATTTGGACATTTGGTGCATACTGGATCCTAAAACTCCCATTAAGCTTACAAAACCTGTTGTTTTGACCAGGTAACCTATTATAACAGCTACCTTAACAGCTTTAAAAAAAATTGGGTCGCAAATTTTAAAGAGCAAGGGTCACTTAGGAGAGAGCTCCAATTCCATTATTTCTGAGCTAAACATCTACTGCAGACAGAATAAAATTCTTACTGTGTGCAAAATGAAACCTCAGTGTACACACAGAAAACATTCAGCAAAAATTACTTGTGTGCAACCATAATCTTTCATTAAATGAGCTCGTAGAAAACTGGCCAGAATATAGCTCCTCAATTATCTTCTTTTAAATTTTAAAACACTAAAGCTGTTGTTGGTACAGCTTTATGAGGATGTCAATTTTATCATCTTTTTCTGATGGTCCTAGAAAAAGATAAACTGTACATAAAATTGGAAGTGCTATTCTATTGCTAACTAGAGAAAAGTAACACAGCAATCAGAACCTGACTCTCAAGAAAGCCAGACTATACATATTCCTACTCTACATTAACACAGGAAAAAGCAAGTATTTCAGGAGAAGGAATGACTTCATCTACAAATAGAGTTCTATGTATTTTTACACATGCTAACTGAAATAAGTTGGAACAAATATCAGTCACACACCTGGAACAAGATATTGCTCAGCATTTCCTAAATAATTATTTAGTTTTGAAAAGAATGAATTTCAGAAGATACTTATTTTAATAACAACAAAAGAAAAATCTGAGAAAAAAGAGTTCTTTGTATGTGTCTGACATCAAGAATTCAATATATTTGCCAGGCATTCAAGACTGATGCCAAAATGAGCTTTGTCTGTGGCACAGTATCTGAACGATCCACAGGTTCTGTAGTCAGAGGCTCTGTAAAGCACTATAGTGACACTAGATTACATAGAGCAGGATCAAATCCCCCTGCGTGGATAAGTATACAACCAAAGGGCAATTTTTGAGATTTGCTGTTGAATGTTTTGATCTGAACAATGAGAAGGGCAACTAGATGGTAACTTGTGTTTGTTTAGACATTAAAGAATACAGGAGTTTAGCTAGTTCTCCCCTGATATCAGCACAGTATCTCCTACTTTTCCATCACTTCTGCAGGAAAAATTTAAGAGCTCTGCCTCCACTGCTGAATTAAGACCTCACTGGAAAAAAGGTTAAGACTCAACACCTGGAAGTGGAAGGGAAAGTAAATCCTTGTTTCCACCTTTATAAAAGTGCTGACTTTTCATCTGGGAATGAAGAACCAAAAACATTTACGTGTCTTTCAGGATCCTGTAAGTTACACTAGATGGGCAAATATAAATTGAGGTAAAATTTGCATAAATAGTAACAAGGTTAGTATAGCTACTTCATCAAAACGTCACTTTCTGGTTAGTGAGTGAAATGCAAGCATGGAAGAATGAATACTTTCTGATTTTCTGATTATTTTTTCTTCTTTCTGTGAGCTATCCCATCATAAAAAGATGAAGTACTATCAAGTATGTTTAGCAAGTCCTGTTTCAGCCACTGTAGTTCATGAGATTTTTAGATCAGTTTTAACTACTAGTACTAAGCACCAACTTAAGTTTATCTCCTTTCTATTTTAGAAAGGTTCTCAGAGAAAAACCTTTTAATCAACAAAGTAATAATCGTGGAAGCCACTAATTCCAATCACTCATGTCATGTTCCTGCATCAGCAACACTTTCACAAAGCCATTATCAAATGTCCTTTTTACACTTCCTGAAAATAATCTACAAAATAGCCAACAACATGTACTTGCACCCTCAAATCCTTTGGCCTTGTAAATCAAACAAAACAGATCTAGAGCAAAGCTAATACAGACCTCCACTTAAATAACTGCATTCCAAACTAATGTTAGATTTAATACAAAAATTTAAAGCCCTACCCTAGACCGCAACAATTATGAAATTGGAAGCTGGGGTGCAAATTAAAAGCACAGAGCAAGAAATCTGCAGTGAGCTTGTTGCAGCCACTACAAACAGGAAGTAGTTAGGAGAAGGAAAACCTTCACTGTCAAATGGAAAATAAAGAAAGACCATAATTTTAATAAAAACTTTCACTTGTCCTTTCCCCTCCACTTTTACTCTCAGATACATATACAGAATGTGCTTGGAAGCAACAGAAGAGTGGAGCTATAAAAATCACCCACCAAACAATTGTACTACTTTTAATAATACACTGAAGGTCCTAAAACAAAGATCAAAAGCGAATATATTTAAGCATTTATATTCAATTCCACATTGCCTGATGACTAATTTGTAAAGAGTGCAGAAGTCCTCACAACTGCAGCCAAAATCATTTGAGAATACTTTGATATAATGCCACAAAGGATATGAGCAGGAAGACAGCAGGAGTTACAAATGGCCAAGTTCCATTAAAAGTGCTAATAAAAGAACAATGGAATTTCCTTGTACTATGAATAAAAAGCGTGTCGTACAGGAGAATTAAAACATGGAGAGGAATATCAAAGTTTCTACTTCATCAGTTGCATCTCTTTATGAGATCTTAATTGACTCACTATTACATTTACCTTAAGATGCTTCAATTCAAAAAAGCAACAATCCCTTTCAAAATCTTATCACACGAGTTTCCTTTATTCTTCATGTTTCTCCATTAAGGCCACTTTCACAGGCCATTAATATCAGCTTTACCAATCCTTGTAAATAATGTTAGACTATTTACAAATAAGGTACTAAGAAGAGATGAATTTGACTTGAAATTAGATATAATTATTAAAGTTACAGAATGGTTTTTTAAACTAAATTTTCAAGTGGTCGGTAACTACAGAACTGTCACAGCAACAACTTGCCTGATACATTTAATCCATTCATTTACACACTTTCTTATAGACATATGTGTAGTTACACATATATTGCATATATGTGCATGTGTTCATACCAAGAGATAGATGCACATACATACTTCTGCCACCTTCTTATCCCAAATATAAAACCTAGCTGTTTTTTCCAACGTATTTGGTGCATGGTGAGGAAAAGAAGAGATAAAGTTCAGAGCTTTCCTTTGAAATGTCTAAACAACAACAACAGAAATGTTTCAAATCTTTCTTTGTTTTAATGGATACTTCCAAAATCACTCACACTTCTCAAAACAGAAGCAGCAAAGACAGATATCTCATACTGCTGACAAATTTTTAAAGGGTTTTATGCACTTGTTAAAAGAATATGCCCCAGAGGCATCAAAGAGAGGAGAAACTCCATGAAAATATTAAAAAACCTACTTCACTCCCATTCAATAGGTGGCTTAATGCTTTCTTTTGCATAATATCTAAAAGATGGCATACCACACAAATACAGTGATCTCTGTGTCTTAGTTCTCCAAAATCTTTTTGCAGCAACTTCATTTTTTTTAATTTCAAATTGCAATGTCCTTAAAGAAAGAACCTTATTTTTTTTTCCCTACAGAATGAAATATAACAAACAAGTTGGGTTGTCTTTTTTTTTTTTTACCCAGGGTTCCCAGACGTTACAAACAAATGATGATGTGTGTTTCTACTTCCTCCCCAAGACAGCCGCTAGGCTGTTCACACAGCAGCCTCTTTGAACGATGCTTCCGTGATCAATAGATAATTCATTAGTATCATGTATCTCAGGGCCTAATTGACACAACAGTCTAAGCAACATACTCTAGGGTAACACAGTTCCTAAACAGAGAGTAGAAAAAGAGGGGAATCCAATACCACATATGGTCACTTTGCAGGATTTAGTGTCAGTCTATAAATTATACTTCTACGAGGTTAATGTGAGTCATTGGTTTCACAAATTGGAAAATGCACCTTTTCAAGCTTGGCTTAAAGAAACATTTAGGTGATAGAATACCTCAGCACTTTCAATTTTATAATTTCTTCTCAATTTTGCATTAAACAAGAAATATAGTTACCACAAATGTTTGGAATTTGTCTTAACAACAAACATAGATAGTAGTTTTTTTCCTTACCTTATGATCATATGGATTGTATGAATGAAACAGCTGGGACAGATCCTTCGTTCTCTGTTTTTTCTGTAGAGGAATATTAATAAATAAGACATATTAGAAAAGTTACGGGAGAAAGAAAGAGACTACTGATTAAAAAAGCTGTATGCAGGTACAAACACATTCTCTCCCCGTTTTGTTAATGAAACTGTAGGTATGAAGAGCAGTGTATGCAGATTAAGGATATTAAATATTACAGGAAATAATTAACATATATATTAACAATATTAAGGAAAATATCCTTAATAAATAATAAACACTAATCTGTGGAACATCAGTGGAATGTGTAA
The DNA here is from genome assembly GCA_013397795.1 of Orthonyx spaldingii. Classification (NCBI taxonomy): domain Eukaryota; kingdom Metazoa; phylum Chordata; class Aves; order Passeriformes; family Orthonychidae; genus Orthonyx; species Orthonyx spaldingii. Next base: position 980,201 of record VZTJ01000403.1, read on the forward strand.
ACAATTCAGATTAGGTTTAATTTTTGCACAATATATAATAAATAATATTTTCGAATACAGATAACAAAACTTAGAGATCAGGCTACAATCTTGCAAAGACTTGTCTACTATTCTGGCATGTACATGCAGTCTTGCCTTATAGGAGATTAGGTGTAAAGGAAGTCAGTTTAAAGAAGAATCGTTTATTATTTGTCAATTTCTTTTGATGCTAATACGCTCATTGCCTTGATTGTGAAAAATTAATAGGTGATATGTCATTTGATGCTAAGGCAAAGGAAAAAAAATTCTTCTGTTCAGAGCATAGTTCAAAGACAAAACCTGCTTAATCCAGCTTCTACTGAATTTAGTCAAAGAGCTTTCAGTGATTCCAGCTGACGTTAAATGGAATTTCTCAGCTGTATCCTATGGAGGGTGGGCAGAAAGAGGAGAAAAACACCCTCTGTCTTTATTTAATGCAGGGATGAGTCACAAATCGGTTCAAGGTTTTATTACGTCAAAATCAATGTTTACTTATAGCTGGGGAAGGCAAAGCAATGAATGTTAGAAAATGTGTAAAGGGGAGACAACTGCAAGAACTCCTTGCTTGTAGTCTGTACCAGTGTCTTATTCAGCCATCGTTTCTGTAAAAGTAGTTTTCCAGCTAAACTGGAAAGATCTGTTTATGTTTCCAGTATGCTGGGAACTAAATAGACAGCTGCATGACTGCAGTATTTATTTTAACTTCTGGAAACTATAGGGCAATTTAGTAACTTTTGATCAGGAGAAATGGACTATGTATTTCCTTTCTTTACACAGTTTTTATTTTCACTGAAACGTTAAGCAACTTACAATGACGTCTTTTCTGGTAGTACAGCTGTAGACAAAGTACTTAAAATATTATAAAAATTATTTGGAGAAATGTGATAATAAATTAAAAAGAGATACAAAAATTATTACTAAAAAGATTGCTTGAAAAAACCTAATTTAATGTAGTATCATGCAAGAAGAAGACAAAAGCACTTGAGTTTGGGTTATGGAAACCCCACTAATCCTTCTAGGAAGAAAATCCTACAAAATCCAGAAAAAGTCCAACTCTTGCTTTTTGTTACTGAAGACTATTTCTCTTGTATTCATTTTGACTGCTATTACTTTAATAACACTCAGTAAAACGATATGACAGAAAACCACCCACCTTTGACCCTCAAACTCTTGCCAAAATGCTGGTTACACACTCAGCTAGACTAGATGAAGAGTGAAGACGGCTTCCCTTACACAACACACTGACACAGTCCTCACCTTTGTATTATTATAGAAAATTAGAGTTTCTTTCCTACCTTTCCACAGAAGTTTCACTTTTTTGTACAAAACCAAAACTCTCCTGACTGGGGAAATGCTAGAAATTCCTAACACAGAAAAACATGAAATGAAACTTCTCAAGATGCACATGAAGAAATGCCCTGTATACTTAGTTTAGCTAAATCTAAGCAGCGTTTGACTGTTTTGTACACAATCTGAATATACAGAGACAAAAATGTCATAAGCATGGAGTTAAGGTTGCTTAGTAATAATTTCTGTCTTTCTAGAACAACAAGTGCAGTTCAACTCTGATCTCTAAAACCCAGAAATATGTAATATTTCAAAACACAGACACAGGACAAGGAATTCATGCTACTCCAATGGTAATCCTTTCAAATTCTACAGCTGGCATGAGTCACATGGTATGAATAATAAGTTTTTGAAATAAAGAAGCAGCATGTTTCCCAGCTCACCTCTATGCAGCATAGAGCAGTCTAGACATGACAGAGGTAAACAAGGAGTCCAAAGGCTCTTTCTCCCTTTATTGCCTCCAGTGGACTATTTCAGTCCCTAAACTACCTATTTACACATATCTCCCCAGAACTTCTTCCCTTGACAGAGCTTTATACCCCTATTTATGTTCCCTCAGCTTAGTTCAACATCCCTTTCAAGTACCCTTTGACCAATATAAAAACTTTTCTTCTCCTGCTCTTTCTCTTCAGTGTTCTAATTTCCCAGTCCTTTGTTCTGTACCAATAATGCTGCCAAAATCACGTCGTAAAAAGCCACTCAAAAACCCTCTCTGAACTTAGGCAAATGCACTATCTTATAGTGTTCCATGTGCAGCAGCACTATTGCTTTCAAACATCCTCACAGATCTGCATTAGATATATTCTAATTCTTTCTGAAAAAGTTCTATTTTCTTTCCAAAGTCACCATACAAATTAGCATGAAAAGACCTTCCAGCAGTCTGATAGTAACATCAGACTCATAGCTTATTCCTGTACTTCTCTCACACTTGCCATACAGAGATAGCCCTTAATTTGCAGCATTTAAAGAAACAAGTTTAGAGAGATGAGATAGATAAAGTGAGAAATTCAGATGCTATGCTGATGTGAGCCAGTAAAATAATATATGCATATGACTGTAAAAACAAATTTTCAGTTTTCTGTTTCAATAAGTTGTAAAAATATCACGTTAAATGGGAGATAAAAAGGAGACACTTTATATCTTTAGCAGGAAAAGTATGTGAACATCTGATGAAGAATGAATTAAAATGCTGCTGGACTGAGTTAAATACTGTAAAACCATCGTACACAGAAGTATGCCAGGATGGAAAGGTTTCCCTAAATAACGTAATACTTTTTCTAAGTGAGTTATTTCAAGCTTATTACTAAAGTACCCATAAGTAATTAACTGTTTCTCAAAAGACAGGTAGTGTCCGAGGTATTTATAAAAATAAGAACCAGAAACCAACATCAACTAATGACATTTCTTAGGACACAACACACAACGTTAGTAAAGAGGAAACAACACATTACCACAATTTCATTATTTCCCCCACCCTGCAAGCAGATATGCAAGTAACATACACTTTGCTCTATTTATTTCCTTTCTCTCTCTCATTTTGCTGGGCCTCAGATTTTTGATTACTGAGATTTATTAAAGGGATACTGCTCATCCAATATGCATATTAAATGTTAAGGTATAGTAATAATAAAGGTTCCTTTTACAACAGTCTGCATCTATACACCAATAAAGCTGAGTTAGTGACCTTGATGTTTTTATTCTTTTTCTTGTGCATTGATTCTTAGCAATAATGAAACTTTTTCTAATGCTTTAAGTGGACTACACTGTGGATTATTATTCTACTTTTAGTCACGAAATATCACTTAAAGAACAACAGAATGTAAAAAATCAACCAACCAACAAAAAACACCAACAAACCCTGTAGTACAGAATGAATCTAAAATGATTTAAAATATTTTCTGCACAAGTAAACCATTTTGTGATGACTACCTTATAATTTTTTTTTCAAATAATCATGTGAAATAGGGTAAAAGTAGGGGTATCCTAATAATAAAATTTTATAAACACAATATACTTTAAAAAAGTAATTTCACAAATGAAATAGCGATAACAAATGGTAAACATTGTAGGCTCACACATGTATATTGCACTTATCTCGTGATCCTCTTTTCATATTCAGGTGATAATTACCTGTCTTTCAGATGATTTTAATGTAGCCCAAAACTTGTTTGTTTTCTTTTCAAGCATGGTATCATAGGTCTACAATGTTTATTGTGAAGGAGAACTACAATATCACCGAGGTATTTATATTACAGATTACTTAGCAGCTACTTAAATGGAATATTCTCAGATTTTCATCTAGGAATAAAAGGGACAAAATTACTCCCAATATGAAGGTATTACTGCTTCCATTTAGACTCGACTTTCAGTTTTATAAACTCTATTTTCACGTTCAAAGTTCTTAATAATTCCAGCCTAATACTGTGACAGATCTGTACATTCCAGCAGTTCCACTGAAGGTCTCAGCATAAATATATCGCCAGCAAAGTTCTCCTGCCTTTGTTTTCTTGCTTCCATGATTTAAAATCATTCCAATATATAGGGCTGCCTTCAGCAACAAGAACATGTATCTGTTACTGCTCAAATACTCTTCCTTCATGAGCACAGTGAATAAATGAGTAATAACGTGTCAAGGCAATCAGATTAATGTCTTTATTTCAGTTCTCTTCCCTCACCTACCAATCATTTCCCCCATTTCTCTTTTACGTATTGCTGATCAGGATTAAAAATCAATTTTATTTTGCCACAGGAACCTTATTTAATTTAGAGTTTGTAAAACATGCCACCCCCATCCTTGATCATGCTAACATGCAATATTGTGTTTTTCTTTCAAACAAGTATGGAAAACCACATTACCTCCTTTTGTAGTATCTAATGGGTTTCATAATTTAGACTCAAAGTCACATTAAACTTAGTGAGTCACTAGGAATTTAAGGAAAAATTTAACTACAACTTTTGACACACTTGGGGAGAAGAATGAAGCAGCTTTGCAAGTATTTTCAGTTTTCTTCCCCAGTGTAATTGAAAGCACAGAGGCTGCAGAATAACAGATGCTTGCAAAACCATGAGATTGGAGATTTCTGAAACAACACTTCTATATGTTTTGTGTTATGGCATTCTCTGACTTCAGTAGCATCCATTTTCTGATCAGTAACAAAGCTGCGTCTTTCTTTTCCCCTACGTTATATCTGTGATCTCAAAACTACAAAGGCCTTGAGTGGCTCCAAACTCTGAACTATTACATATCGGAATGGAGCAGGTAGTACCCTACCTAAAGACTCCCATTGGACTAACTTTAATCTCCACACAATTACTTGGCAAAACACTAGCGAGGGAGATAGCAACTACTCCAACCAAGGTGCATTTAAAAGCCTTGCTTGGAGATTCAATCCATAAAGTCTTAAATCTGTGTACCTATAACAGCAACAGAGATATGAGCCAAGCCACTGGAACCGCCATGTTATCAAAGATTTCAGATTGCTTTCTGGTCTGCAAAACAGCTTTTAAAAAAGTCATCAGAAACCAGTGAACCATTCTCTTTGACCTCAGTTATTCAATGCATCACCCTCTTAGAAATTATCCTGCAAAAAAAATTGTGCCCCAGCCAGATTTCTTTATAAAATCATACCTGGTGTTTATTCTGTACTTGCATCCATGCCCTGTAAGGCCTGAAAGAGCACAAGTGACAATACAGGGCTGACAAGTTCTCTGCTTCCTATTGCTAACTCACCTCTGCTGACATTTTTCCTGTCTTCCTGATTACATCTATAAGGAAGCATATAAAATAATCTGAGGATTAGCTAGACTTTTCGACCTAACCCACCTGAATTACTATGTCAAAACAGACTCACTGTTCTACTTCAACTACTGACCTACACATATATTCGGCTTGCTTTAAGAAATAACTTTCTAATAATTTTTGGTCCATACATGATAAATATCACCTAGTGTACAGTGAGTTATTCAGCAGTTCACCTCAATGTTCCAAGATAGTGGACTTTTTTTCCAGCTCCAATTAACAACAGAACTATACATTCATAATTCATATTTTGTATACCTTTTTTAACACACAATGATTCTTTAAAAAAAAAAAATAGAGCATGGTTCTATGATTTCATGCAATGCATTTTTTGTCTAAAAGAGCAAAAGATATAAAACTTCACACAGATTTACTGATCATTAATACTAGGAAATGTTTGCAAACATTGAAGGAATACTGTCTTCAGGATTATTGCAACATAAATGGTTATGGTTTAGTCTATTTTGCATTTTATGTAGAGATTCTGATTTATGGAAAATTACAGACATTGTCAAAAAACAGCATAGGACCTTCATAAGAACATCTGCCAACTTATTTGAAAACAATTTGTTGAAGGATCCATTTTTAATTAAACGATGTGCATTGCAATTTCCTCTTCTTCCCTCCATATATTAGCTATGTAATACAGACACTTCAAACTCATATATTTTACAAATATTGCTGAATTTTATTCCTTCCGGTAAATTTGAGATATTGTAATTTATCTTACGATTAATGCTTGTTATTCCTGTCACTTTTTATTAGAGAGATGGGCAATCACCAACTGTATGAAACGTAACAAGGGAAAGTGCTGAATTCTCCACCTGGAATGGGACAACTCTGGATGTATGGAGAGACTGGGGAATGAGAGGCTGGAAAGCAGCACCACAGAAAGGGACCTGGGGCTCCTGGTCAATGGCAAGTTGAACATGGGTCAGCAGTGCCCTGGCAGCCAGCAGGACCAAGCGTGCCCTGGGGTGCACCAGGCACAGCATCACCAGCCAGGCAAGGGAGGGGATTGTCCTGCTCTGCTCTGCACTGAGGAGGCCTCACCTGGAGTGCTGGGGGCAGTTCTGGGTGTCACAATGTAAAAAGGATATTAAACTGTTAGAAGAGTTCCAAAGGAGGCCCATGAGGATGGTGAAGGGCCTTGAGGGGAAGCTGTATGAAGAGTGGCTGAGGTCACTTGGTCTGTTCAGCCTGGAGGAGACTGAGGGGAGACCTCATCAAAGTCTGCGACTTCCTTGTGAGAGGAAGAGCAGGGGCAGGTACTGATCTCTTCTCTGTGGCGACCAGTGACAGGACTTGAGGAAATGACATTGAGTCAGGGGAGGTTTAGGTTGGATATCAGGAAAAGGCTCCTCACCCAGAGGACGGCTGGGCACTGGAACAGGCTCCTCAGGGAAGTGGTCACAGCACCAGCCCAACAGAGTTCAAGAAGTGTTTGGACAATGCTCTCAGGCACATGGTGTGACTCTTGCAATGTCCTGCACAACCTTCCAACTCAGGATATTCTACAATTCTATGATTCTATAAATTATGCAAAATTTATTCTGAAGACTTTCACAAAGCAATTCTTAATTTCAGAAAAGGTCTTCAGCACTTGTTCATTTTGAGGGTCCCTAAAAATGGTACAGTTTGTAAAATGCTCTGTCTCACTTGTGGTAGATTTTTATGTCTAAAATTCATGTCAAAATTTCACAATCTATATTAGGTGGGTATTTCCTAAGGATGACACTATAACTGATTAGGAAGACTGCTTAGGTCAAAAACAATTTGTAGAACAAAATATCTAGCCAAAACTTGGCCTGGGGTGTCAGCCATATTTCAAAATAGGTTGACACTAAATCAGAAATAAAGTGATTGATCACAAGGGACAGACTGTTTTTGAATATGTACAGTTACTGCAGCCAGTTACACAATAATATAAACCAGAATGAACTGCAAACTACATCTTAGTAATGAAAAGTAATTTTAAAATATCTATATATCTATAGCTATAGATATGTTAAGCCCAGAATATACATGGTCTTACATACATAAGCCCAGAAAGACCTGTCTGTAGGGCACTCTTTTCCTTTTTATGATCTGGAGAGCTATCTGTGTGCTGTACCACACATGAGCAGCCTTGAAAACACCAAGTTTTCCAGCCTTCCAAGAAGAACAGAAAGAGAAGTGCTGGAGAGGGTACAGTGTGGTACAAACTGTGAGGAGCAGTGCTCAAGTGCTCGCTGTGTGAGAGAGACCACATGTGTACCCACAACACACGAAGTCACTAGACACACAAAAATTGCTCTCACTGTTTTATCTTCATCTGTTATTCAGTCCTCCACTCAACTTCCAGGTTTTCACGAATTACAGATTCCAAGATTTTTAGCCGCATGACCAGAGGTGCAGCAATGAAAATGGTGGAAGATATGAGTTCCAAAGCACTCACTGACCTGATTGACTGTGACGGCTTTGAGGGAGTGTACTTGGATTATCAAAGACAGATGAAGTTCAAGAAAGGGTCACCAAGAACCCACCTCAGGATATTTTAGTGTCCTTTCCTTCCAAAGCACTTTTTATGGGCCATCATAAACGTTACATTATTTGCAAATGAGGGACAAGCGTAGTTGCTTCCCTGATACAAATTAATTTGCTATCTGTGTTAAGTCACAAACTATTACACTTAAACCACATTTTCATTTGAAGAAGTCCGAAATTTTGAAAATTTTCTGTTCTGATGCCTATATCCAGTTTCAGGGAATAAGTTATTATCAATTACTACAGCTGCTGACACTGTTTTTAGCTCTGAGCAGTCTGGTTTATAAAGTGAATTAAAATTCCAAATTACAAATTAGGATTTTCTTCAGTTTTACATAAGTTACCTAGCTGTAATTAAAGCAATAATTACAAAAAGGTACAGTTAAAGGTACAATTCTTCCATGGTTCTTCCACTTCATTACGAGCCAATGAACAGAACAGAAGAATAAAAAGGAGATTGGAGATAAAACTTTTCTCACTTAACATCAAAGGTTATTCTACCTTATCTCTGAGAATATCTTCCTAGTATCTTTCTTTCCTTCTATTCAGCACAGGAGTACGTAGTGTTCAGAATTCCTGATGCTATTTCAACTTCCTTGCAACTAAAAATCTCACAATTCCATCAGAGTTTTCAGACAGACTCACAGGGGAAGGACGATGGGTAATGAATGTTCATGGCCATTACAAATCTTGGAGGATTACACTTTCCAAAAGTAATTTTTTATACAACATATGCTCTGCACATGGCTGCAAGCATCAGTCCATAAGGTTACACGATGTTAACAGCAGTTTCATAATCCTTGCAAACTCTGTAACTATTTCTGGTCTGACAATGAAGTTTAGAAAGAACTCTACCTCTTCCTCCATATGTATATTCTCCATATTTTATTTTCCAATTCTTTTTCTTAACAACATGGCCTAGATTGAAGCCATAGTTGTACTTTACTTTAAGATGCTCAAATTTTCAACTTAGGTTTGTATAAAGTTTATGAGGAAGCTGCTTAGGTAATTTTCATTCCAACCAGTCTCTGCTGCAAAAAACACCCAAAATTCAAAAAAGTAGAACACCAACTAAGTTGGTTTCCTAAGTGTATTTCCAATCCAGCTTTGAATTTTGACTTGTTTTGTCAAGCAATACAGTTGTGCTCCTTGAAAGCACAAGACTTCTATTCTGCACCAGTGTAAGATTTAAGAGCCACAGCTCCAGGCTAGAGTAAAAATACATTTGTCCTTTCTCAGGGGTCTGACTCTGCACTGTCCAGCTGTTACTGTGCAATTTAACTCATTCCCCAGATTCGGCTATGAACTGAATTTTCAGCAGCTCCATAGGCAGATCATTTAAAGCTTTCAAAAAGGGTTCAACCTATTTTAAAACCTACCAGCTCAACTGACTCCCACAACAACAAAACCAGATTTTCGTTTCAGCGCCTGGTGAAATAACTTGAAGTGGTTTGAGCAGGAGCCGATTCTAGCTGTAAAATAAAATGGTCTTTAAACATTTGTAAAATTCTGTTTAGTAGTTTTGCCTAACCACAAAACCCTTGTTCACAGGTAATTACGTTCCTTTGAATTCACTAGAAAAACCCACAGTTCGGGCTACACACTGCATGGTGGGCACTGGGGTAGATTTAAAGACACAGCATAAAAGTAGGCAAATTTTTTGGGTATCTTGAAACAGAGGAAAGGAGGAACCAGGCTTTCATAGGTCAAGCAGTTTATATAGTTCCTGAAAAAAAAAAAAACAGGGAGGAAAACATGCAACACTATTTTTAAGCATCTAGAAGGTAACAAAAGAACTGATATGGCACTAACCAGAAGACACACCAATCAAAATAAAACCCATCAAAGAATAACTGGATTTGTAGATGAAAGAATTCATAGCTATCTGGATGGTTTGTAGGGTTTTCTGCAGTACCTCACGTGTTGTTCTCATAAATGTCATAAGGGAACATGATGTAAATAAAACTACCAGAAAGCAACTTGCTGGAAAATATTAACTTGGAATATTGTAATAGTCCAGTGAAAAATATGAAGAATGATATACTGTTTTTCTTCTTCATGGTCTACCTTCCCCTCCGGCCTTCACATTTTTAACTACTTGGTCCCAAAGTTGTCATGAAAGTCTTCACTCAGGTCTTTTTTCTGGCAGCATAACAAACAGCAAATAAAAGTGTACTGCTGAAAAACAAATTGTAGTACAGACATTCAGCAGTCAAACCCAGACATTAATCAGTCTTGGCTTCTCTTACACATGAAGAACTTTCTGCATGTTACACCATGCATTACTGCATGTGCTGGAGAGGAGAGATGTGTGTCATGGGCCAAGAATCTTTGATACATCAGAAGCAGTTATCACAGCTTCATCCAATTCCTGGGGCATGTAATGCCATTTAGTCACAGCACTTAACAGAAGAGTTCATAGGCAGTGATGGTGGACTGCAGTAACAGTCCTGATGAATAACTGGCATTGTTTCTTTTTCTACTTGCTTGTCTTTCCTTTTCTCCCACCTCATGATCTCCACAGCATTTCTCTTTAATTTTAGAAGAAGAATATCCCTACATAGTCCCATTGCATGATCTTTGGATTGGCCACCATTAATCTAACGCAAGAAGTATTACTGCTTCTGCTGTGTCTGTGAGAATTAGAAATGAGATAGTACTGAGGTGTATATTTTATTATGCTACCCTTTTGGGAAAAAAATCTCTTAGTGCATTACGTACTGCTTCTATAATTGGTAAATACGGGAACAGATCTAAGTGATGGTTTGATTAAATGGAGGGGGATACAAGGTCTGATCAATGATATTTTTTTTCTCCTTATAATGATGAGTGTACTAACAGTGTGTTAGTTTTCTAACTCTTCAGGGTGACCGAGCAGCTGCAGCAGCTGCCCCTGGCCAGCTCTGTATACTAAGCATGACGCCACATGGTATGGAATATCCCTTTGGCCAGCTTGGGGCAACTGTCCCAGCTGTGCAGTCTTCCAGCTTCTTGTGCCCCTCCAGCCTTCTTGCTGGGAGGCCATGAGAAGCTGAGAAGTCCTTGACTTGGTATAAACACTACTTAACAACAACTAGAAATATCATGCAGTGGTATCAACATGATTTTCATATTAAATCCAAAACATAGCACCATATCAGCTACTAGGAAGAAAATTAACTCTATTCCAGCCACAACCAGGACAGTTGTGAAGTTTGTAAATTGGTTATTCACCTCAGTATAGTAAGCATAGCGCTTAATACAAGTAATACAGAGAGAAAAAATTGAGACACTTCAGAGGAATTAAAGGAAATGTTCAGTAGTTGACTGACGAAATTTTCTAGCACAGACCAATGTAATTATCTGATGATATAAATAAAGATAGAAGGAAAGAGAAAGTGAATATATAGTCTTTCATCTAGATATCACCAAAAATGCTTTTTTTAAAATCTAATACTTACCCCAATAATTGAAAGCAAATTTCTTACACTATTGAAAATATATACAGAAAGATCAGAATTCACAGTGCAGTTGATAGCAGTGCAATCATGAAGCTGCAGTCACGTTACTGCTCTCAAAACAGTTGCCATCTTCTATTCTCAGTAGAGATGAACCTAATTGTACCTTGTTATGATCCTTATTTTCAAAACGCCTATTTCCTCATGTAATTTCCAAGTGACAGAAGTCAAGTTGATCCTGAGATGATAATCTCCCCTAATGTTTCAGAAATTGTGATGGACCAAATCACAAGGACAGACAAAAAAAATCTTGCAAGTCCCCACATGAGCAATAGCTGCCTTGAAAAAATGAAGATCAGAGAAATTAAAGTTATCAAAACCTAAGGTCTTACACACCCTTAATTTTAGAGAAAAAGAGAAACTCACACTTAGAATTATTCTGATCCTTTGCAATGCAGCTAAATAAGAATTCCCTACCAGACACATCTAAATCATGTTCTCTTACATTGCTTATTATTAGTTTAACTACAATCTGTAATTTGAGTTATGCAATTATCAGCACTATTACTTTTACAAGTAAACACAGTAGGCAAATGGAGAAATACAGTTACATAGTAACAATAATAGCAGCAATAACAATCCACAAAGTAGTATTTCATCATTAACACACTTCAGAGTGAGAACTTTCTACCCACTGGACATAAGGAACATCCAGACTCATCTCTGAAACAGTGTATTTAGCAGTGGGTGGATAAAATGGGGGCAATGGCAAGAAAAAAACCTGGGGTAGCATTTAAGGTCTGGACAACATCTTGGCTGATTTTCCACGCACATGACTCAGCATTACCGTAATTGCTTATTTAAAAAAAAAAAATAAATCATGCCTAGGTTTGCTTTAACTTTCCTCTAAACTGGGGAGAGTATTTATGGTAAGCTTAATCTAACTGATGGTTATGAAATGATGAGACCATTTAGACAGATGTCTGATTCTCCATGGACATGTTTTCTCCAGGAGAAATAAGAAAGGCCTGCAGCCTTAGCTGTCTTTTCTGAATTTATGGTGGCAGAACTGTCCATCTGGATTAGTGTCATCTGCCCTTTTAGCAAAATACTGGTGCCTGTAAGGCTTTCAATGATAAATTATCTATGTGCAGGGATGATTCCATGTTGACCTACTGATTGTTTTTTCTATTAAGATAAGCCCAAAAGAGGATTTTCTCAAAAAAAGCAATTATATTTAAGATCATCATTAAAATGATCCACTAAAAATATGAAAGTACTAAATATTACTATGCTTCATACTCTACAGACTGTCTGTAGTAAGTGGTAAGTCCTCCCCAAAAAGGCTAACCTAAAAGGAACTGACATAGCAAGTATGTTATTATTGCAGCTGAGATTCTTGGGCAGATTTATCAAAGCCATCTTGAACCAGGGTTGGTGAAGTGGAACTCACTAAAGTGGAACAGTTTGCAATTAGCAATGGATTTGTCCATTGCAGAAGTATTTAAAAACTGAAATAATGTAGCAAATACATGCAGTCTTAAGAAAAAAACAAACAAGAATAACAGTTGTCAAATAACTTGCTCACTGCTTCAGCATCTCTTTTTAAACAGTACAGACAAAATTCTCTTCCCATAAAGAGATGCTACCAACAGATCCACTGCAGACAATACAGTTATGAACCTCATGTGGAAGCACCAAGCTCACAAGTTCAGACTGGTGATCTGATGCACACTCAGACACTTGCACAAACCAGCTGTATGGCTGTGCATGTGCTATTTCTTACCCAATGCAAATGCAATAAAATGAATTCATTAACGTGGATAATATTTCATTAAAGGATGAAAGGGTCAGAGTGCATAACATGGATGGTTGTGTGCTACTTCCTTCTCCTAGCAGAGAAACATAAGTTATTCTAAGCAAGGAATGACAAATTAAATGCCTGTCCATTTCTGGTAATGCAGCAAAGACCATCAGCTGCTGTCTAGAAGTAATGTGAATATAAAACATAGGAGATTAGCACAAGCTCTTCCTGCTCTGTTTGACTAGTTGCTCTTCATTTCTACTAAGAGATAAAAGAACAAAGGATCTCATAACACAGAAATTTTGAAGGACTACAGGGAAAAAAAGAAAAAAGAGGAACAAAATTTATTAATTACAGATTTTCATCAGCCCCGGATTAGAGGCCCCATCTTCTTTGAAGGTTCTAATTCACTGAAAGCAGTAAGTACTAGTGTTACAAATAAGAAGAAAGAATGTAAAACTGGGTTAAATTGACAATTACCATTTTCCAAGTAATACTTCTAACTTCAGAACAGCTAATATTCTTTTAATAATTTCTCTCTTTGCATATTTTCTTCCCATAAGCACCCCGTTAAACAGAAGAGAGCAAATTAACTTAAGCTCTGTGCACCTCCTGTGAAAATAGCATGCTTTAGGTACTTGTGAATGAAGGAATACAATCCTGAAACATAAAACAATGTTTTGATTTTTAAACTTCCTCTCTTCCTAAAATCACATTTCTGAACTTTTTTTTCATTTATCAAAGTATATAAAAAGCATTCAAAACTAAGAAAATAATGCAACAGTGTGAGTTGGTTACACTAAGTAGACTACTTCAACATCAGGTATTTATATTTGAAAACTTAAAATTTCCCATTATGAGATAGTCTATAATAAATGAACAGTCATTGCTCAAGCTGCACTACACTAAACAATAAACTGAAGAAGCCAGATATAATCTAATTTTATGTTTCCAGCAGCTGACACATCCTATGGAATTCATGGTATATATGGAGAGTAAGCAGAGATACTTTGTTTAGCTTTCAGACATATAAGCAAAGGGATACAAGTTCCAATATATTGTTTTGACTTCATATTGGCATACCAGGATACATAAATTGAAAGAAATAGGTTTTCATTTAAATTGATTTACATTGCTGGCTGACTTCCATTTTTACACTGAAAGGAAATATAAATGTTATTTATGCCCATAATAATGATATAATTATGAGTTGAATTACTACAGGCATCAATCTTGTATACTTTCCTGTTCTGAGATTCAGATTACAAAAATAACAAATTCAATTTTTTTGAAATAAATTCAACCATGCCTTCTGATATGATTGCTATTATTATTGTTTATAAATAGCGATTTATATCAAGAAAAATACAGTCAATAGCCTTGAAGGTATATACCTTCTATACAAAAACAGGCTGGTTTTCACCTTGGATTTTAAGATGAGAATGTTGGGAGTTAGAAAGTGTAGAGGGGAGGGGGAAGACAGGCAGGCAGGCAGGCAGGAAGGAAGGAAGGAAACAAGGAAACAAGGAAGGAAGCAAGGAAGGAAGGCAACAAGGAAGGAAGGAAGGAAGGAAACAAGGAAACAAGGAACGAAGGAAACGAGGGAAGGAAACAAGGAAACATGGAAACAAGGAAGGAAGGAAGGAAGGAAGGAAACAAGGAAGGAAACAAGGAAACAAGGAAGGAAACAAGGAAGGAAACAAGGAAGGAAGGAAACAAGGAAGGAAACAAGGAAGGAAGGAAACAAGGAAGGAAACAAGGAAGGAA